>LPNX010340246.1:190544-441912 GCA_001517045.1 Pseudotsuga menziesii | reverse complement strand
TGAGTCATCAATCCCTACTTAGGATTAAGTTTATCATAATGTCTCAGAAAATTAAATAAAACAATTACATAATTTTACAAAATTGGGGTATGTGACACTTGAAAACTTGGATAAATATGCTCGTATGTGAAAAAGGAATCTTACGAATGTAATAGTTGAGAATTGTGCACAAAAGGTTGGATATGTCGCAACAGAACTATGTGAAAAATGGTGAAAACTAAGTCGAGATGTTCCTTGGAGATAGCAGAACTGAACTAGAGACTGTTTATTTAAGAAGTGGAAGAATATTTAGGTCAGGAAAGAGAATAAATATTGGCATAGGAAGAGGAAGTTCCAGTATGACTAAAGGAGAAGACTATGAGCTTGTATCACATGTAGAAGAAGGATCTTGTAACGAAGAAGAAGAGTATCAACCAATATCCAGAGGAGAAGAAGAATAGGAAGAATCAACATAAACTCCAAGACCAGAAAAGGAGTATGGTACACATACAACATCGTGCACATCACCGGAGGTAAGATATAGAAACTCGTGTCCAAGAAGAATTGTTAATACTAGTAATACTAATGTTGTGAATAGTGGAGAAGGGAGTTCGACCACTCCAATTTTTTTTCCCAAGGGTATCACGAGCCAACATAATGGATAGAACAGACATTAAGTTGCCAATATTTAATGGAAATGGGTTGGAAGACCCAGAGCAACATTGGTTTCTCTGTGAAGCCGTATGGACTATGCAATAGATCAAATATGAAGACATAAATAAATCACAGATGGTCATGAATCTACGAGGTTGTGCACGAGAATGGTACATGAAGTTTTCTATAGTTCTAGTAGGAGTTGCGCAAAACAAGGATCGACTAGATTCGAGTCGAAATGATAGATGAGTTTAGAAATCTGAAATATGAGTCGCAATGCATTACATATATTAAAGAAATAAAATAGTTACCTACAGAGTCAATCTGGGAATTTGACCAGAGATTCAAGACATTAATGGCCAAAGTAATATTCCAGATGTTGGACGTATAGCATAAGGAATGGTTTATTGTAACGTTGTTGTTGGAAATTCAGGTTCCATTGATGCAAGAGAATATTTTGTCGTAGACATAATATTTGGAAATATAAATGAATCTAGAATCCTTGTCGATTGGATAAACCAGTGTAGGAATGATGCAGATTTAGTTGCAAATAGATAACCTTACGCTGAAACTCTAGGAAATCAAGAAAGGGAAAGAGGTTCAAGAAGAGCTATGGTGTATAAGATGTAGAACAGAAGGACACCATAAATATAATTGACCGTCACTCATGAACTATGTCACAGCAGGGGTGCCAAACCCGATAAAAAAACAAGGGATTTCTTAGTGTAGAATATGTCAAAATAGAGGCCATTGGTCGGAAGAATGTTTGTACTTACAGAATATTGTAAGTACACCATCTAGTTTGTATTGTAAATTTTGTAAATATGTAGGACATGATGAGAAATATTGTAGAGCATTCCAGCTATTGCAATAGAAAACAGTGGATAACTACTTGATGAAGAATGATGAGCAGACGAAAGATGAATGAGTGCAAGCTCGGTAACATCTTTCTCAATAAATACCAACACAATATCAACAACCACAATATCCTCAGCCTCAATATTAACAAAATCAATATCCACTGCAGCAACACTACCCTCAACCTAGGGGGTTGGAAATTTTCGAGGCCGAGGACAACAACAACAAGGAGGAGGATTTGATCGGGGAAGAGGCCAAGTTGTATTTTATAATTGTGGGAAACCAGGACACTTTAATTGATATTGTGCAAGTCCTATGAAGACCTGTTCATATTGTAAATCGTTTGATCATACTGTCGGACGATGTCCATAATTAATTGCAAAGTGGCAGGCTCGAATTGTAGGAAATCCAAACCCTATGAAAAATCCCAATCCGAACCCCAACCAGAAGATCCAGATGATTTATTCCAAGCCAATAGAAGTATACATTGTTGTTGTCACAAGGGGAGGTGCTGCGAGTGAAGCATACCAGAACGAACAACATGGACAATGGCAGGTGTGACCAGCAGCACAAAATAAAGTACCGTTCAATGTCAAAAAGAAATGAAGGTATTCTTTGACTCCCCACCAGAATTTATCGACACAAATCAAGCTTCGACATCTGGACAATTAAGAGAGATATCCAAATGATTCGATCAAATACTAAGGAAGCAACCAACGAGAAAGGTTAGTAAGCTCAAATAAATTTTCAAAAGTTACTTAGCACTAATACATGATAAAGATGTTGTCGTAGAATTAATAACACTCATAGAAGAAACTCCATAAGAGTTCCGACCCGAAAGAAGAGTTAACCATATCGAGAAAAGATTAAAAACTAGTCGCGAGCTACAAATGACTATGCAAATAGGAAACTATTACATGGATTATATCATCTTAGATATGGGCTCTGATGCCAATATCTTAACAAGGAAGACATGGGAAAGCATGAACAAGCCATGATTGGATTGGTCTCCCATTCAACTAAGGTTAGAAAAATAGTCAAAGGTTCTACCTATTGGTCGACTGACTCAGGTACCTGTTGAGGTAGAAGTTCTGAGAACATATGCAAAATTTGAAGTGATTGACATTGTAGATGATACAAACCCATATACTACACTTTTAGGGATTGAATAAGTGATAGATAATTAGATCATCATCAATTTTAAGAGAAGAATATTATTATTTGAAGACCCAAATATAAGGGTGGTCGTGCCAATTAATCCACTGGAAGGACAAATATATGTTGAACCAGTAAACACTAAAGGACAAGGTGATTACATGGATCATATATATAACATCATGTCCTCATGATATGATTATATAAATCCAACAACTAATGGAAAGTTGAGTTGGAGGAGTCTTAGCTCTTGTACATCTGATTCAGGAGAAGCATTAGAAAATCGACAGAATTTGATGCAAGAAGTTTCCATGAGAATATGTGCAAGAAATACAATATCTATGCGACAGGTAGGAGTTGAGTCAAGTGAGCTACCCACATATGAAGATTTGCGTAACCTTGCATATTTTCTAGTAGAAGTTGAGGAAAAAGTTGCAGAATTACAACTATTGTCTGCCTTGGACTTTGTGCTAAAATATATGCCCACTAGATGGTGGTGTACACATAAATAATATATCTCTGAATAGTCGCAATGTAAAAGATTGTTGGAGATCAATTTTGGAGAAGAGATCAGTTACACTGGTTGCAAGTATATAGGATTCAAAAATCATGTCAAACATATTGAGCATTGTCACATGACATGGCAGGAATATCCATGACAAGAATGGGTTCATCACTTCATACATACACTGGACATGATACCAAGGAATTGGTATACATATGTTTAACTGTAATGAGGAACTCTTGAGTGGGAAGAACTAGCCACTAGTTTCACACATACCTTCGAGTTTGAAGATGATCTCCCAACAATAGATGCTTCACTTCAAGTAATGAAAGAGAAGATATTTGAGGAAATCCTTGTTTCATTGCCAAATTCCCATCAATGCAGCATGACAATCCACCATTTGATGCAGTGCTACAATGTGACGGGAGAACTTGACAATGATAACCCTCTTGACATAAACATAACTGAGTTAGAAGGTATGCGTGGAGTGGAGGGTTTTGGTATTTCTAGTGACCAATTCCTGAGTCCACTCAAAATCAAGAAATCTAATATTGGCTCGCCTAACAATCCAAAGTTTTCCAATATTGGAGATTGTTGGGATTAAGAGACTGTAGGAAATATCACTGATTTATTGCATGAGTTTCAATATTTGTTCCCCACCAGTTTTTCAAATATGAAGGGAATAGTTGGGTGTTTTGGTGAAATGAAAATAAATTTGAGGCTTGACGCAAAACCAGTTAAGAAATGACCATACCAATTGAATCCATGATACAAAGAAAAGGATAAGGACGAATTGGACTGAATGTTAGAGGAAGGTGTTATGGAACCTGTCAAGGAATCATAATGGATTATTTCGATAGTATTCTAGGACAAGAAGACCTCAGGAGAATTAAGAATTTGTGTCGACCTATGAAATTTGAATGATACTTGCTTACATGACCCGTTTTTTACTCGATTTATAGATAAAGTGCTGGAGAGTGTCAGATGACAAGAAATGTATTCGTTCACTAATGGATTTTCTGGTTACCATAAGATCAATATTTCAAAGGAAGACCGACACAAGACTACATTTGAAATGGAGTGGGGATCTTTCCAATATATGGTAATGCCCTTTGGACTTAAGAATGCTCCTACGATTTTTTCCATAATTGTATTTGTTGCCTTTAAATATTTCATATACAAATTTCTTGAAGTCTACTTTGATGATTGGACATTATTTGGGGTCATAAAAGACCATATTAAGTGCCTTAGAATGATGTTGGAATGCTGTTGTCAGTATCAAACTTCACTAAATTTGAAGAAATGTATCTTTTGCACCTCGTTTGGAGCTCTGTTGGGCCACGTGGTCTACCACGATGGAATTTTGGTTGACCCAGCCAAAATTGAGATCATTCTCGATCTACCACCATCCACTACAATTAAATAGTTTAGAGAAGCATTGGGACACACTAGATACTATAGAAAATTTATCAAAGGATATGCAGAGGTGACAGCTTCGATGGAAAATATTTTGAAAAAATATGCTATGTTTCAATGGACAGAGAACTTCCAAGAGAGTCTAGACACATTGAAAAACAAGATGGCTACTACGCCAATACTTGTGTTTCTAGACTGGAAAAAATATTTTCATGTTCTTATCAATGCATCATCTGTCATGCTCAACGTGGTGCTAACGCGGCTAGGTGAAGGATCAATCAACCATTCCATTTCCTTCGCTAGCAGGAAGTTATCAAATACAAAAAAAAAATTATACCACGACGGAAAGAGAAGGTTTAGCGATGGTATATCCGCTGCAGAAATTCAGACATTATTTGTTGGGTGGAAATTTTAAGATGTACACTAACCATTCAATATTGAAATACCTAATCAATAAGCCAGTGTTGGGGGGGATATATACCAATGGCTTCTCCTCTTCCAGGAATTTGATTTTGAAATAATAGTTAAACCCAGTCGATTAAAATTGGGACTGTTAACCCGAAAAATCACTCACTCATCTCTACATGGCCTACACCACTCAAGGACACCCATACATGACCCTCATTTCACCCCAATAGACCCCCACACCCTCAAAAAGGCTTAATAATGAGCAAAAGGGATTAAAACCCCAAAAGATCCTAAATAAGTTCTCCTAGGGGCTAAAGCCTCCAAAAAGGGGATAAAACCCCTAAAAGGAGCTAAGAACCCCAAAAGGAACTAAATTTATGGTGGAAGGGGCTAAAATCACAAAAAAGGGGCTAAAGCCCCAACCATGGGCTTAAAACCCTAAAAAGCCCCAAAAAAGCTATAAATAGAGGGGTGGGGGTCACTCTCAAAACATTTCCCCCTTGCATATTGTTATGCTTCCCGTGGATGCCTTGAGACCCTTTGTCTCTCAAGCCACCCACATCCCCCTCTCATCCATGCATTCTCCCATTGAGCCATAGCTCCTCCTAGCTCCATTGCCAAGAGAGAGAGAGAGAGAGAGGTGCTTCTTCTAGCCAGGGCATGGTGGCCCATTGCCCCAGAGAGAAGGTATATATGTGTATTTTGTTTTTTGTATTTGCTTTTATCTAATGCATTACTTGTTTACAGGTTTTCATTTTCTCTTTGCAGGTTTTCTAATATGTTTTTGCAGGTTATTAGGAGCGAAACCTTAACATTGTTTGCACATGGGTTCTCCATTTGAGTTTTCATTACTGTCCAGCTTCATTTCTACTTTTCTTTTCTGCATTTCCATACATGAACCTATCCTTCCATCCTATAGACAAAAGGTAGCCATTCCTGCCCTGTAGCAAGGGAGAAATCCCTGCTACAGAATTGGTGACCATACCAGGTCGATCCCACAGGATCCCTAGGTCTATTTTTAAAAATTCTTCAAGTTTCAGTTTAGTTTTGCCTTAGGTTAAATCTAGTTTATTTAAATCTAGTTTAAATCTTGTTTATTTACAATTTCTGTTATTGCCGAAGCCTCCACAAGGCAAATCCGAGTCCATTTGGCCATAGTACATGTTACTATCGGACGGATCTGACTCAAGATAAAAACAACTCCCAATCCAGAGCAGGTCGCACTTATTGGGCCTAAACAGGGGTCTAGGTCGCTCATTTAGGCCTCAGAGGTGCGACCAAGTCACCCTTTCCCCCCAAAAAGGTGCAACTTTCTTCAGAAAGACAGATCGCTTCTGTATGCAAAATTTGAGCGACCCAGTCGCCTGTTTCTGGAAAAATTTGGCGACCCCCTTGCCACATTTGACTCAAAACGTGCGATCTGTCACTCAGAAGTTGGTTTTTAATAACTAGGAACTGTTAGTGCGGCTCAGCTGCCTCTATCCATCTGAATTGTTGATTTCTATTTCTGTTTCATTTTACTGCAATTTCATTCACAGAACTAAGTGTAAATTAAACAATTAATGGGTTAATGAATCTAGCCTAACTAAAACTTACATAAAATGAAGAATCTTGCTTACCCTTCCTCCTCTACCCAGTCATCACCCTTCGGGGTATTCTGGGATAAGATGAAGGGCATAGCTCGTATAGTAATAGGCCCTTCACCCAATATTGTTCAAAACCACTAAAAACGGGTGACTTGGAAGGTAGAGGGGCTAGAGAGGGAGGGCTTCTCACGACGCTAAGTGTCCTCCCTGTTGACCAACCTTGCATCCGGGAGGTGACCTATGGATCTACAGATGGGATTAGTCCCATTGTGTTGAGAGCCCAGCACCTTCTCCTGGTTAAAGAAGAATATAGGTGTAAGGTAGTCACTTAGTTAGGCTATCACAATTCAGGGTAAAAAATGGTATCTATCTACAAAATTTCTGTTTATTTACTGCTTTCAACCACAATATGATGAAATCTGTAGAATATTCATAAACCATTTGCAGCCACCAAATAACAAAAACACAGAAAGACATACACACCATACCACGTAAATCAACCCAACTCAGTTCATGACGCTGAGAGAGCCACTAAAATTTGTAAATTTATACTAAGTTCAAAAAATCTGTAGCCTTTGAGGACATAAGTCCTTGACTGCCTTAACCATGGGAAGTACTTGGGCTCAGCCCAGAAAATCATTGTGAGGAGTACCACAGGAACCCAAAAGTAGCTAGCCGCTGAGAGGAATTGCCAAGCAAAATGGGCAATGACCCCCACTGATTGAGTAGAACGCCCGTGAGGAAAGAGCCAAGCGCTGTCTTCTGGCAGTATTGGTGGCCGAGTGACCACCTAAAGCCAATAGGAAGCCATTGAAATTGGGGTCCAGAAAATCAATTCCACCAGTTTGATACACAAATCTAACACAATTGATCCCTCACGCTCTTCCTCATGCCTAAGAGGCGAACCACCACAATTTGGGTAATTGAACCAACACCATCGAGACCATTCTCGATGACTTCTCACACCATCAGAAGGCCACACAGCCTCTGATTCAGATTGAGACCCATATCAGTCTGAACCTGACCTGCACACTGCACCATCAAGCCCCAAGGCTGGTAAAAACCTAGATCCATTTTTTGGCATAACAATCTCTAGTGGACCCATGTCCACACCACAAACTATCACTATCAACCCTACCGATGGCCCCAACACGGTCATGCAAACTGTCATAAGTTAGCTGCCACCACCCATAGTGACCAGCCAAGCTGTCCCACCTGCAAGACATGGGGGGAATGGCCCTTCAACATACACTGCCCCTCCTATCACACATGGGGGTAGTGGCCCTTCCACCTACACTACTCCCCCTGTCATCCATGGGGGCAGTGTCCCTTCCACCCACACTGTCCCTCCCACCATACTTGGGGGCACTGGACCGTATACAAGGGTGCCACAAGTACCCCTAGCTATGCAGGTGCATTATGCACCTGCAAACTTGAACACCATGGCTACCCCATCTCACATCAACATGGGGTCAAACCTACCTTTCATGGCTCATCTCAACCTGCCTGATTTGGCTCAATTAACAAACGACCCCATCTACCATCAAACTTTTTGGCCTCCCATGCCAACCAAACTGCCCTAAGATATTCCCAAGTTTGAAGGGAAGGCAGGGGAGTGCCCCCAAAACCACATCATGACATTTCATCTATGGTGCTCATCAAACAACATCGTAGATGATTCGATCACACTAAGATTGTTCCAATGCACCCTCACAGGTGCTGCAGCCAAATGGTACATTGAGCTACATAAGCCAAGTACCCATATTTCAACTCCCTGGATTTCATGTTCCTATAGTATTTCCAACTCCCTGTAAGATATGATGAAGGGGTGGAGATCTTGTTATCTTGCCACCAAAACACTGCGACCCATATAACCAACCACATCCATGTGTGGCGGCGACGTCATAGTTTGTGTAAGATCCAACTTGATGACAAGATCTTCCTGGATTGGTTTCTCAAAACCTTGCTCCCACCCATAGCAAAGGATGTCGCATCTGAACATCGCCAATCTGAAGAGGAGGCCATACTGAAATCCCAACAGCTTGACCTGATCTATGCACAGTATGGATACCTTTACACCGTCATTCCAAACGCTCCCCGTGTGGTTAACTCCTACCAGGATGCACTGGGGGCATCCCATGCTGTAGATGGCATCATAGGCTCAGTCTCCCAACAACCACAGCATCATTCGACACCACCTGCAGTACCACCATAACCAAGCAACACTACTAGTGTTTCCTACCATAACCAAACTCCGAACTATGCAAGAATGGTGTCCCATTCTGGAGCCATGACTTCTTATGCATAACCCACGCCACCGCAGTAGGCTCAGGCCTTGGCTTGGCTAACACAACAATACATGGGGAAAATGCCCACATTTGTGGCACCACCACCCACCCAAATATACTATGCACCACCAGTGCAAGCGGTTCAATCCCCTGCCCCTGCTCCACTTGCTTTGTTGGGACAGGTGTTTGCACAACAAAGCTGCCCCAACCAGCCAACCCCCAATAACCAACAAGGGAAATCCAGAAACAACTGACCCTAGAACTAAGCCAATAATCAGCCGCAGGGAGGCGGTCAACAACCAAACCCTCCCAACAATGCCGCGGCTAACAGGCCAGCCCAAAATCCTCCACGACCAAATGCACTGAGACACAACACCCCGTTGCGTACAAACCAACCATGCACACTCTGTGAGGTCTATGGGCACTACACATTTGAGTGTCCATTCATGGGCCGCGCTAAGCAGGCCATTAGGAACGAGGTGCAACATGCCACCAACACAACGAACCAACCCCAACCCAACCCAGCACCATAAGGACCTCCTCCTATGGTGCTCCAAAACCCATTACCAATCCAAGGATTGGTGGCAACTACACCCCATCCCAAACCCATTCCCAACGCTCCGGGGGCACTTCCCACTGCCGAAATAGGTGTCCACCACCTGCTAGCTATGATGACTGAAGAGGTCAACCTACAGTAGTACGGAACCAACACTGAACCCACTGACACATCAGTGACATCTACATCCAAATCGGTCAATGCACCTCTTCAATTACCCCCGTTCCCGTGCCCCCCCATACACCGGGTTTCCAATAATGCCACGGCTAGAGCTACTGTCAGCTACAACATTGTGGATGATTTGGCCCAAACACCAACCACCATGTATGCTCTTGAGGTACTCAAAATGTGCCCAATGCAGCGGAAATCCTTACTAGTTTCCCTTGGGGCCGTAGACCCCTCTGACTCCAAGTTGATTACATTCGACACGGAGAATGGAGAACTGCGCATGACATCAACCATTGCCTTTCAAATCCTGGTGTCTATCCGGAATCTGGTTGTGCACTGGTGCATAGTGGATGAGGGGGCATCTACGTGCATTATGTCTACCCTAGTCTGCTAGAAACTTGGATCCCCAGTTCTGCAACCATCCTCTACAACTCTACGGGCTTATGATGGCCATCCCACTAAAGCCCAAGGAATCCTCCCCCATGTCCCCATCACATTAACCAGGAAGACAGTTCTGATTGACATAGAGGTTGTCAACGCTCAATTAGACTATAACCTTCTCCTTGGAAGAAGTTATATGTATGCCATGAGAGCTGTCGTGTCAACTGTCTTCCGTCTCATGATGTTCCCCCATGAATGGAAGATCGTGACGGTTGAACAACTGAATTATCACGATCCACAAGGGTTAACGACACCCACCAACATTATCCCTACCATCAACACCATTGATCCGCAAGGGATGACCACACACGCCAATGTCGTCCCTGCGGTCAACACCATGCTAGACAACATACCAGCCTCCCCATTGTTGAATGTGGGCCCTAGGTTTTATGCTGAAACCACCATGATGGCTTCTTTCCCCTTAGTGTCACCACCACTGACACCAAAAGAGACTGCGGACTTGTGCATGCTCTCATCCAGCAACACTACACTCGAACAACAACTGCAGCCGCATCCCCAACCGCAACCACAACACCATCCGCAGCCGCAACATCAACAGTAGCTGCAACATCATCCATAGCCACAAAATTATGCACAGCCACAACCACAACCTCACCCCCACATACAACCATCAGGGAGTTATCTGGGCTCTTCTCCAGTCCATACAATTCCCTTCCTTTTCCCCCCGCTGGGTGTCATGAGCAAGCCAATGATGGCCACCCTAAGCCTACCAACTTTACATTGGGAATTTTTGTGTGGTATCTTGATTCACCAGCTCAACCATCAATTCCCCAGGTAGTATTAACCCTCATACAACCCATTGTGGTCAAGTCCCATCATCCACCCGGCCCGTCAAAACTAACCACCGCACCCACACCGCCCCACCCAAAAAGGGCTAGGGGAAAGAATGCAAAAGCTACCGCAGAACCATGACAAAACCCGCCTTGCACCATCTATGAAGAATAACGCCATCTAACTCAGAACTGCCCCACGATTCCAATTATCTGGGCGCATTTGGATGCCATGGATACAACCGAAAACCTCCCCGTGGTTGAACTTCCAACAGCGCCAATAGTGAGAAAAAAGGCAGTGAGAACAAACCATGCTTGCTCCCTCTGCGGTCTGTATGGACACTATTCTCACCACTGTTAAGACTTGCCCAAATTCTGAATCGCTTTACCCGACCTCCATCAACATTCCCTTGAATCTGAGATCACCCTGATCGAAGAAGTTCACCCCCCACCTCCTTCTTCGGATACCATGTCCATTTACATGATGTCCACTTCAACCGACCCTATCGTCTCCACATCCAACGACGGTCCATTAGACTTATCTCTTCATTGCTTCTGCAATGATGAGGAGATACTTGAAGCCCTAACCGCCCCGGAATACCCATGAGATGACATGCACCATCGCTCATTCTTCCTCCCCGAAGAACTTGTGTCGCAGTCTGACCAGTTTTTCGTGGAAACCAAGGATTTCATTCATGGGAAAGTCGACTAGTTCAAAAACCCCATTCTGGCACTAGATGCCTTAGAAGAAGGAAATATGGCCAACATCTCGCCAACCATGAAATCCAACATCTCAACCAATTCTGAGGTTGTTGAAGAAATCATGCTGGGGGCATCCTGCTCCCCGAAAGAAGTCGCTGCCTATAAAGCTCTCTTCCAAGAATTCCGCGATATCTTTGCATGGTCTTACACTGAAATTCCTGGGTGGGATCCATCCATCGTGGAACACCACTTCGACACTTGGCTCGATGTGGCCTCCATACGCCAAAAGCAACGGCCCATCCATCCTTCCAAAGTGGCCGCAGTTAAAGCCGAGATAGAGAAGCTACGCACTGCCGGCTTCATTTACCCCATTGCCTACACCACTTGGGTTTCTAATCCTGTTCTTGTGAATAAAAAACAGGGTACCATCTGTGTTTGCACAAACTTCCACGATCTTAATGGGGCATGTCCCAAAGACAACTTCCCAACACCCTTCATTGATCAGATTATCGATGCGTGTGTTGGACATGAGGCCATTTCCTTCATGGATGGATTTTTTGAGTATAACCAAATCCATATCTGGAAAGAAGATCGTTACAAGACCGCATTCACAACCCTGTGGGGCACATTGGCATATCGAGTCATGCCCTTTGGCCTAAAAAACGCTGGAGCCACCTTCCAGCATGCCTTGACACGCTGTTTCCACAACCTCACTCACATCATGTTGGTTTGTCTTGACAACCTCATCGCACAGTCACAGAAACAAGCATAGCACATAGATGACTTGCGGCAAGTCTTCCTACGATGTCACAAGTACGAAATACGCTTGAACCCTTTCAAGTGCGTTTTTTGTGTCCCAACGAGCCGTCTCCTAGGGTTTATCGTGTCACACAAAGGAATGACCGATGATCCCCTGAAAGTCCAAACGACTTTCCCTCTAATGTCACCCCTTTGAGTGACGATAGTATAGCTTGTAATATAGTCTTTCTCCTTTTTTGTTTTACACATTTTTCAAAAGTGAGTCCTATGTATCGTTTCCCCTCATTGCTCTAGATGGATCATACCTTATACCAGTATATGGGATTTGCTGATGGAGCAAGCAGATGGTCTTCGAACCTTTCCTAGATTGCATGGGTCGTCTACTCCTCGTTGCATGAGCTGATCCATATCGACGGCATATGCATGGGAAGTATAGCCAACAAGAAGGCTGAGTATGATGGTGTCACTGGCCTCTTGGCCACCACTCTCCAGCTAGGAATTCACCATCTCGATGTCTTCTTAGACTCCTAGTTGCTTGTTTCTTAGTTGAACAACTGCTATCGGGTACGTGATCCTTGCCTCTTTAGAAAATTCCTGCACACTAAACAGATGGTTAGAGCATTTGAGTCCATCACATTCACACATGTTCCTAGAAACCTCAATAGTGTAGCAGATCAAATGGCTAATGACATTCTAAACTAGCACATTCATTATCGCATATAGGAAACATACAACCATAACATCATGCATAATCATATCCAAAAATACACACACAAGTGTAATAATACATCATCTAGGAATTGCATTCCATATCATCATAAAAAGACTCACATATATAAAACAATAAAAGCACATCTACGTGCATAAAAAATATATATATAAATAGATAAGTCGCATGTCCAAAATATGCCCAGTACAAAATGAGAAGCCACATATGCTTTCTCAACAAGATACACATAGTGACATAAAAACTCCTAAGTGTGCCAACGCACTAGGGGCAGCCCCACTAGGCTGCTAATATGACTCAGACTCATCATCTTCCTCAGAAGACTCATCCTCTGCAGGAAGATCGCCTCTCATTGCCCGACGAATGTGCTCACAGGCCATAGCCATCCTCCTCATCACAAAAGTCCACTCTGGAGGAAAACTATGAATAGAAGCAATCATATCATTGCTCATATGCTACCAGCCATCATCAAAGACCCCATTAGCAAGCCGCTCCAGATGCGGCAGCAGTCCATGCATCTCCTACTGTCACGTGCGAGGGTTCCCAGTAGGAACTGCCACAGGAGCCATGGCAACCACCTGCCTCTAATGCCCGGGCGGCGGGAGGGGACCAATATCTGCATACACAAACAAGGACACCATCAGTCCACACATATCAACATATAACCATCAACCAACTCAACTACATTATGTATAAAGAGGAACATAAAAACATCACACATACATACCAACTGGTCCCCACGCCTGGCCGAGAGGTCGGGGCATCTCGGGGTCCCCATGATAGTTCATACCTGCATATGGGTACTCCTCAATCACCACTGGAATCTGATGCGACTACTCGAATAGCTCCTTAGTAAAGAAGCAACCCACTCTGCCTCCAGCCTCTTGTATCATCATCTGGCACCACCGGTACATCCACGGCTCCCGTGGATCACTATCCTGCACAGCCCGGTGTGGACGCAGTGTAGGTACTTTGTTGAAAAAGAAAGCACATAGAAAGGAGCCAAAACAAAATCTTTCTCTAGATGTCTTCGACTTGTTCAGCTGACGTCGAAAAGCATGAAGATACATCTGGTCCCACCCATAGTACGTGCCCCCTATAGCACGCTCTACTAGATGAAGCTTCCCTCCAGATATCTTGTGGCTCCCCATGCAACCCAAGATATGCAGCAGTAATGTTGCCATTGCCTGTGTTGATAGGTCCTCAATGTCACACATTAGGATATAGGAGCCACGCACATATGTCATAGCGTAATAGTGTTTATCACACAGCTCCTCCAATGTCTCCCCCTGAGACAGCACTAGTGCCAAGTTGCCAACAAATCCCAACATAGGGAGCCCAGTCAGGAAGTACACATCCGCTAGCATGATCTCGATACACTAGCCCTGGAAGAGGAAGGCCTTCCTCGTCAACATCCCAAAAGCTCACCAGCGTTTGCAGCAGCAAACACAAGCTTTTCATGAGGGGTATCCTCATGAACTTTAGTAAACCACAATGGGCCAGTGTGTCACACACGTTCCGGTCTTGTAATGATGCTTCCCAGAGGTATTTACAGTCTCTCTCCCACCACTTGATCTCAGCCATCTTGCACAAGCAAAAAACAGATGTCAGCCACTGCTCTCATCAAAAAACATCACCCAGAGGCCAAGTTGCACCTTTTTGGGCAAAATGAGTGACCAGGTCGCTCAAAAATGCCCCACAGGTGCAACCAGGTCACTCTTTTCCCTTCAAAAGGTGCAACTTGGCTCCATGAAACCCTAACAAGCTCATGGAGGACCTCCGGGTGACCAAATGTAGAATGTAAACCACCAAAAAGAATAGATTCAGTGAGAGCTCTTACTTGCAAGTCACGGAACTCAAAACCGTCAGTTGGAACAAGAGAATTTGTAAATGAAGATTTAGGGCCCACCTCTCCAACTCCACAGTGAACAGTGACAATGACACCTCACAAAGTGGTCCCCACCCTTATATAGGCCCTATTTGACCTAATTTCTCCCGTTCAACATAACAAGACCATACGAAGTCTGTTTGAGACGTTGTTCATGCCACTGGTTTCATAATTTCATCTTCTATCTTCTTATGAGACCATCGTCTCATGTTTAACAAACAAATTTTGGGACCACTTCCCAGAAGTTACCTCGATCTATGCGCCACAGCATGGCAATGCAAGTGTCTACGGACCTGTACTTGTATCACTCTTACCTACTGCTACTCATGTAGGTTTTTGGGCCACCGCCCATTAAGGAACATCATTTTTTTTAGCATATAGCCATCTATTTCATCCACCGCACCTTACACGGATGCCTAGACCATTGTCTAGAAAATGATTTATTTTTCTTGCATGTATTTGGCATATAACTGCCTCCAGACTTGTACTCACATCACATGTAGTCAAGTCCGTTCACCACATTTCACACACAACTCTCCTGACCTCTCTTCGACAGCCACCTTGGTTTGCGTGCCTCTGCCGCACTGAATCACGTGCCTCTACCGCGATCTATCCCATGCATGTATTGGTATGTTTGAGAGCCACCAGCTCCATCCATATTGCATGAATGACCTTTGGACCACTGTCCACTGTCCCGACATGGGGCATCGCCTCTACCACCGCAATCGGTTGACCATATTAGAGTTTTATTTATGCTCTTTTCTGACTCCTAAAAACAATGAAAATATTGCCGAGCGTAGCTGCTTCCTTTCCCGCTCGTTAAAGTATAGGAAAGGGCATCTACATCGTCTCATTTACCTCCTTTTGTGGACTATGTAGACCATCAAATGAAAAGGACCACCTTGGCATATTCAAGCCAAGTCGGTTCCCCTCCGCATACTTTTATGCTTTCTCAGGCAGAGGGGATGAACTTTATGAAAAAGCTCACCATGGGTTGTTGTTAAGCTCTTTTCCATCCTTCTCATCAAGAAAATATTGTCGAGAAAACTTGGTTTCGTTCATGCTCGTAAAAGTATCTGAATGACCATCCAGTCAGTATAGGTTTAACCTTTTCTGGCCTGATTGGACTACCAATGGTAAAGAAGTCTCTCATCCTCCAAAGGATGGGAAATCTCTCCTATGTATACTTTTATCCTTTTTCGGGCATAGGAGACTACCAACGAAAAAGATCCCCCACTAGAGTCTTCTCCGTGCTTTTAGACTCTCTAAAATTGAAAGCACCACTGAGCATTTACTTTCTCGGGCTCGCCAAAAATCCACGAGATCATACCACAATGGTGTCTCTAGACACCACCCCATAGAAAACGGTTTGGCAGCATTCCCACTTTGGGTTGCCTTTGTTCAGAGTACTATGCAATGTGTCTTCCTTGGATCACATCAATATCAAAAGTGTCTACCTCCCCCAAGTATTTCCCATCTACAGTGACATTCCCGGTATTACAGCTATGATCCCATTCCCATGAGTCAGTTTCATTCGCTGCCTGGTCCACCCTACCATCATAATCTGAACAAAGGAAGTTTGAGTCTACTACACTCCCATGCCCCTATTCAACTCTTTCCCTTCCCCCTCCCCCCCCAACACAAAGTACAACCTCCAAGAACCCTTCCCATTCCTCTAGCCAAACTTGCCACCCAATGCTCGTTGCATTTGTTCCGGTGTTGTTGTCTCCAACACTCTTCAAGGATGTCTTCAATGTGGTTGCCACTTGTCATGCGACCTGAAATGCAAGGAACTCAGCAAAGCCTTCTTTCTGCAAGAATTCTTTGGATGTAGACCCCTAGCCCCTAGTCAGTAGAAATATGAAGGCTTATATGCCTCTCGGCTCATTCAGTGGGTCAGTCCGCAGATTGTCTCACATCTTTCAGTTATCCCCCTCGCACTTCTGGTCAAGGAAACATCATTTCCTTAACCAGGGGCAGGTCTCCCTCTGTCGACAACAACACACATATTCCAGAGGATAGACCTAGAGGTCCCTGTATCTTGGTTTCATTAACCTCATTGATGAGTTCCTTGGACCACTTGAGAGGAGTCCTTAGTGCCTCTTGGGATGGTTGTTTCTCACGTGCTCGACTCCAACTACATCATCGCACTATTGAGATTCGTACAGGGTTTGGCCCGTGCAGTATTTGGTAGAATACCCCGAATGTCACCTGATTCTAGCACATTGATGAGTCTATTTGAGGGACCTAAACAGGTTATGTCCCTTGTGAATGTCGGGTTGAATTGGAGATAGTGTTCAGAAGCCCCAACAACGCTTCTATATAGATTTATGATTGATGCAGCATACTTGTACCACAGAGACTCTAACTCTCCATCAGCGAGTTCATACATCTATGTACCATTCCATATCCAGCAGGCCATCAGTCATAAAGATATAGCATTCCATGGGAATGCCATGGGTCCAATGTAGCAGCTCTTCATATCAGTATTGTATTCAGCCTCTAATTGAGGCAACCATTATTGTATCATCAGTTGTATATGATCGGCTCTTATATTATAGAGCATAGATCACATTATTATTTTGGCATTGTCATGAGCATGGGGATGCCCACCTCGTCCATATACATGTCACACATTATTTGTATCTCACCCATTGATGGGAACCATATTAATACAAAAACCAAAATCCACCATGCCCCAGCCCCGGAAGCACCACCTCTCCACAGCAAATCCTATGATGTCCATCGGCCATACGATGAGCTCCTACCCTCACACATCAGGGGGCAATCTATAAACCCAAAATTTTTGTCACTCAGCTCTACATGGCCTACACCACTCAAGGACACCCATACACGACCCTCATTTCACCCCATCAGACCCCCACACCCTCAAAAAGGCTTAAGAATGAGCAAAAGGGCTTAAAAACCCCAAAAAGAGCCTAAATAAGTTCTCCTAAGGGCTAAAGCCTCCAAAAAGGGGCTAAAACCCCTAAAAGGAGCTAAGAACCCCAAAAGGAGCTAAAGTTAGGGCGGAAGGGCCTAAAATCCCAAAAAAGGGGCTAAAGCCCCAACCAGGGGCTTAAAACCCAAAAAAGCCCCCAAAAAGCTATAAATAGAGGGGTGGGGGTCACTCTCAAAACATTCCTCCCTTGCATACTATTATACTGCCCATGGATTCCTTGAGACCCTTTCTCTCTCAATCCACCCACATCCCCCTCTCATCCATTCATTCTCCCATTGGGCCATAGCTCCTCCATTGCCAAGAGAGAGAGAGAGAGGTGCTTTTTCTAGCCAGGACATGGTGGCCCATTGCCCCAAAGAGAAGGTATACATGTGTATTTTGTTTTGTGTATTTTCTTTTATCTAATCCATTACTTGTTTGTAGGTTTTTTAGTTTCTCTTTGCATGTTTTCTAATACGTTTTTGCAGGTTATTAGGAGTGGAACCTTAACATTGTTTGCAGAGGGGTTCTCCATTTTAGTTTTCATTACTGTTCTACTTTTCTTTTCATCATTTCCATACAGGAACGTATCCTTCCATCCTATAGATGGAAGGTAGCCATTCCTGCCCTGTAGCAAGGGAGAAATCCCTGCTACAGGGACCATACCATCTTTCAAGGATATAAAGTGGTGAAGAACCTAGTAACCTGGATTATAATGTTCCTGATGCACAATTGTTTGTGATAACCATTTTTTATGATCATTATAGAGATATTTGAGTATGGGATATATGCCAACTGAATTCACCATTGCGCATAAGAAATAATTGGTTGTGGAAGATACGGATTTCTAGTTGATCGATGGACAATTGTATAAGATGGGTCCTGATGAGACTCTTCATTGCTACATTTTGGAGCACGAGCGACAATTGATATTAAATGAAACACATTCTACTCTTACAGGAGGCCACTATTGAGGGAAAGATACGGTGCACAAATTTTTGGAAGCATGATTATGGTGGCCCACCATGCATGTAGATTCCTGGGATTATTGTCAGAGTTGTGATGTATGGCAAAGGACTGGAAAGTCATCGCAATGGGACGAAATGTCATTAGTACCTCAAATAATGTTACAAGAATTTGATAAATGGGTCATTTATTTTGTGGGTCCTATGAGTCCAACAGGAAAGTGCACTGGTGCACTCTATATTATTATTGTGATTGATTACTTAACCATATGGGATGAAGCATCGCCAATAAAGGATTGTAATGATGCGACCCCTGCGAAGTTTTTATTTGAGAATTTCGTGACAAGATTTGGATGTTGAAATATTTTAATAACTGATCAAGGTACGCACTTTTTCAACCAATTGATTGCAAAAATCATGGAAGAATTCTAGATTCAGCATAGAAGAACAACACATTATCACCCTCAAGCAAATGGAGTTGTCGAAACCTTTAACAAAATTTTGGAAAACGCATTGACAAAGATTTGCAATGCCCAAAGAGATGACTGGGATCAAACAATTTATCGGTATTATGGGCATATCGCAAGAATTGTAAGAAATTGACAGGGCAAACTCCATTTCATTTGGTGTATGGACAGGAAGGTGTGATGCTTATGGATTATATTGTCATGAGCTTAAGAATTGTTGCGATCAAAGAGATGACATTTGTTGATGTTTTCCAAGAAATATTGTCGCTACTTATGCAGCTGGAAGAAGAACATTTTGTCGCATCCTTTCATCAAAATGTTGAAAAACAAAGGCAAAAAGGATGGCATGATTGACACATTAAGATCAATCACTTTGAGGTCGGAGGACTTGTTCTTATGTATGACAAAAAAAAAATCAAGCATCGAGGAAAGTCTAGAACACATTGGTTAGGACCGTATGTGTTCAGGAATATCACTAATGAAGGAGTAGTGAAATTGCAAAAGTTAGATGGAATAGATGTCCAAGGACTGGCGAATGGAATTCGGCCGAAGTCGTATCACCATAGTAGTGACTTGGTCATATAAGAGAGAGAAAGAGAGAGAGAGAGAGAGAGAGAAGAAAGAAAACAAGAAGGGAAAATTTTCCTTGGTCATAGACTGCTAGTCTGCCATCATAAAAAGATGAAGTCTGACAAACTTGGTGTCTAGTGAAGACTAGAAATTCAGGGCGAAGACATTTAGTCTGTTGCAAGAAAAGAAGATCTGTCAAAGGAGAAAACAAGTCACAAGGAGTGCGACATTGTCGCAAGAAATACAAGAGACACAGATATGATAGATGAATGCCATTCATTCAGATATGACAACTAAAGGGAATTAATTTGAAAAGTCCGAAATATTTTGGCAACATGCTTTATGGTAACGTCTGTATTTATGGAAATAACTACCACTTGATGTGCTAACTAAACCACGAGTTCCATATAAGTTTCCTTAATTATTTGTTTGATCCACACATGTGACTAAAAGGATGGATTCCTTTCCATTGATTTCTAGTGCGTGTGGAGAACACTCAAGGGAAAAATGTTGCATGCTATCAACATTCGTGCCCAAGTTCATTTCATTCTATTTGCATGAGAAAAGAGCAATTGTTGCCTATGACTTAAAGATTCGAAACAAATTGTTCATAGCATGGTCATTCCATTTCCATCACAAGTACATCTCTTGAATATGAAGTTGTGACTACATCACCTACACCAATTATGGAAGATATTACGGGATATTTCCCACCACAATAGCAGGTTGCTCCAATTGTTGAGTGAGTTCTAGTCCCCCTAGTTAGGACATCCAAAAAATAAACTACAGATGTACCAGGTCTCTTTGAAACTACATGGGGAAAGCGCACAGGAAATAGGAAGAGGAAAGGAAAAGCAACGACATCAACAAATCAACCCCCTCAGAAGGATGAAAATTCTGAAACTAGAAACTTGTTGCTACCATAAATTGTGCCAAGACGCTCAGATGTGCCGAAGGTTAGAATTCCAAAGAAACCAAGGGCTCCATTGATTGTACCATCGGTGTCGAAAAGAGTTAAGGTGGTGAAGGATCATAACATTTTATCTAACTCTAGCGTGTATCCTATTTGATTAATAATAATGGCCAAAGATGATTTTAAGATATTTTTTTATTGGTTAGAATTTTGCGCATGGCCCAACAAATATTAATTTTTATTGGAAATACCGTGGATGAGTCAACAAAATAAAAATAAAAACATGGCTAGAAAATTAGAAATCGGAAAAATATTTAGCCAGAAAATTAGATATCTGGACAGTTTTCGAGCAAGAAGATGGGTCACATGCAGGTTGAACATGAGTTAGGCACCAAAATTTCTAACTGAAGGTGGGTTAAGAGCATGTTACAAATATTGAGATTATGCATCGCATTAAATAAGCTTAGTCTGGAGCATTATTAAACCTGCAATTATAATTATTTTTTTTTCTACTTATTTTTGTTTATTTATATGTAGTTGAGATGCATGTGGTGCATTTAGTAGGAAAGGATTTTGAATTTGTGAATCAGATTGTTCAATATGATCTCTAATTTGGAAGGTAACTTCAAAAAATTCCATGGATAGAATTGAGAGAGTTACTCAAAAAACTCATTAGCCTAGATTTGTTAAAAAAATTATACTGCAGTTTTCCATTGTTAAGAAAAATATCCAGGTACTTTCTCTATATTCGGTTTTATTGAAGTTACCTCATTTTAAAGAATCAAGTCTACTAGATTTTGTTCCCACTAGAAAAGTACTTCTCAATCTTCTGATGATGACAAATTGACAATGTCCTTAAGGTAGGGAATGTAAGCCATGGTAGAAAGTCCCATTATGGATTGCAGTAATTTATGAACATCATTTTTTGACAGTCTATAAGGGGCCAGTATAACTATGAAAATAATTTACAGTTTTGCTAGTCATCTAATTTTCTAAAATTATAAATGGTGGTTTTCGTTTTCCCATACCTCAACCTATCACACACGTCCTAAACTAATTAAGTGTAAAATACGTCATTTAATCTTATAAACCCATAAATGGCGGCTTTCACTTTTCCATACCTTTCATATATGTCCTAAATTTTCAACTAAGTGTCAAATATGTCACTTAAAAAGGAAAAAACATTCTACAGACCATAAAATTCTATGATTTGATGAACCTGAATGGTGTCAGATTCTGACGGCATTGAGATTGCATCACCCAGATGTGTACTCAACATTTCCTCATGATTAACCATTTTTACCACCTTTCAATTATTCGAAGGGCCATCATAATACACATATCCATATTTTTCCTGACCCCATGGATTCCTTCCTAGCAACTGCAATCAATTACCAATCATGTTGCTTCTCATGAAAGATTGATAAATAGGGGTCACTATTATCAGTAGGCTATGTATTGAGTCCATTCTCTATGTTCATTAATTTTTGTCCAGTATGGCCGTACATGTGCGCAAATTTGCGCTCACTGATAGAATGAGTGAAATGGGTAGAGTTGGAAAGAATTGAAGACAGTCTCATTCGGGTTCGATGGCTTTCACTGACAGTTCCTTTCCATATTATTGTTTTTATGTTCGTTTGGTAGTCCTTTCCCATTGCTTAGTGAAGTATTTCCTCCACTGAGTCAACACCCCGTCCCTCTTCAACAACCCAAGCATTCCCTCTCGATAGCATAGTACGATTGATTTTGTTGATTCCATCTTTTACGTTGTCCATATCAGTTGGGTATCGCATCTTTTTTTTCTGCTGTGCTGATTTTGTCTCAGCATTTCTCTCTTCCTTAAAATTTTCTTCTTTCATTGGCATTTCCCTATTCTTCTTTTGAGACCTCTCCTACAATGTGTATCACTGTTATAATTATTCTCTGCTCGCATCTCCCAGCCAGATAACTGTAATGCAACCTTCTCTTCCACTCCCTTTCTACCCCTGGTGTTGAAACATGTCCACTTTAGCCCCCTTTTTCCCCCTATGTTGCACTGTTGTATTAGCCTTGTTCCACAATAGTTTGTGTCCTTGTTTGAAGCCATCAAAGTACATGAGAGGACGGGTTTGATCGAGGGTGAATCAGCAGTTTAGTTTCACTTTAATGAATTCCACTTGTAACATGGTCAATCCAACCCTTGAGGTCTATAAATAGAATGTAATAGGTAGTAGGGACAATTATTATTGAAGGAGTTGTTTGATGTTACTGATTCAACTGTAAACTATCCCTCTTCTCTGTAACAAAAGCATAATATAATAAAAAATTATCTTGGGCCCCTTTTAAAACTTTATTGAGTATCGATCTAGTTATTTTTTTCCTTGGAAAAAAAGCGTAACTTTATTCATTAAAAACAAAATTACATTCTGTTGATACACTTATCGGTGTATTTCAAGTAAGAGAATAAGCTTCGGGACAATACCAAATAGTTCATCCCCATACAAAGTATTTTAACAAAAAAAAACAGTCAAGTATTTAACCATGCCAATCCACAACTTGAAATACCTATAGAATATAGTAGCAAAAGGCAGCCTGTATCAACAGTTCCATACACCGTCAACTGACAAAAACTGAAATGTCATGATGTAATAAATATTCCTGTTGAGTACAAAGGAAAAATTAGTCTGTAAAAATAGTTCCCAGTACCAAACATTGACATAAAAACATAGTGCTAAAATGTCAATATACATAATCTGTAGGCAGCACCCCTGCCATAAAATGCGATTGATAACGATAATGATGGTATCATCTAAAAAGTAAAGTCAAAATTATAATAAACTGTATTTGTAGCTAAATAAGACCCCCTCATTCAATGAAATTTCGACGATAATAGTCATGAGTGGTGTTCCCGGATCTTCCATTGACCCAACTCCAGTAGCAAGCCCTCCTTCGAAGCGGCATCCGCCTCTATGTTGTTTTCCCTGTAGATGTGTTGACAAGAGAAATTTTCAAAAGTATTAAGAATCTCTCTAGTATGCCGCAAAACATTTTCCAATATGACAATTCTATACTGCTATATCCCTTTAATCCAATTTATAACATTCATGGAATCACCCATAAAATTGATAGCTCTACATCTCTTCTCTGCTGCAAATATCAAGAGGAATTTTAGGCTCATAATTTCTGCAAAATTGTTGCTACCTTCCCATAAGCCAACAATCAACTCAAAAAAATGATTATCTGAAACATGTAGTATAGCCCTGCCACCAAACATGTTGTTCTGTGCCGCTCCATCAAAATAACCCCATGGAACCAACCTATCCACCTCAACCACAAGTCTCTCTCGCTGTCGGATAGCACTGATATGTTGTGGAAAAGCTTTAATGATACCACAGGCACTACTAGAAAAAATAGCAAGAAGGCAAGCTATTTCTGAAAAAATCAAGTTATTGCAGGCCAAGCAAACCCCCCAAATCACCAGCATAGGTAGAGTGATGAGTTGTCCCTTTCCCATGGCCCGAAACCATTTTGACCATGCTTCTAAGATGGTTGTCCCTTCCCACTGACAACGTTCCCCGACAATCAATGAGCATTCAGTCCACACCATAGAGATTAAAGGACATCAAAGAAAAAGGTGCATAGTGGACTCACCCACTCCTTTGAACAGTGTGCACCACCCTGGCCCCTGAAAACTTCTTTTTAGTAGATTATACCGAGTGGGGACCTTATTCTCCAACATGCACCATAGAAATAGTCTAGTATTTGGAGAGATATTAACCTTCTACAACTTTTTCCACCACCACATCACTTCCCCCTGAAGTCCATCAACACTCAATTTTAAGTAGCCCCCTTTTGGTGTGTACCGGCCACTTAGATCAGCATCCCATACAATCTCATCATCACATTCCTTTAAATGAATAAGGGCCCGTTTCAGTTATTCAATATATAAACCAACATTCTGTTCTTCAATAGCATCGAGTCCAAGTGTGTTAGTAGCTTTCCAAGACTGGAACCATCGAATCCTAGGAACAATATGATCGACAAGTTGATGAAGAAAGATGAAGCCTCTCTCGTGCAGGGTAGCTATAGTGGGTTCAAGAAGAATATGTTGTTGATCACATATAGTGTAGGGATCCACCCCTATTTGAACTCTTTTTCCATTTCCAATGTTCCAAGGTAGGTTAGCCTCAATGACTAAAAATGAGTTTACCACAACCTTCCATATAACCAAGCCCCTAGAGTGAGTTTTGATAGGGCTCTTGATCTAGTCCTCCAGAGAGTCTGGGGCTATATATTTTTGCCTAATGAAATGGTTCCATAGATTGTCAGAGTTGATTAATCTCTATCCACCTTTTGCTGCCAATGCTTGGGAAAAAAAGGAAAATATTCTTTAAACCCCAACCCCCCAAACCCTTAGGGGTTGCGATCCTTTCCCACCGTACCCATGGCATCATATGGTGCTCCTGCTTGCCACTCCAAAGGAACCAAAAACATATACGCCTAGCAGCTTCCAATATTCCTTTAGGGATCCATGCTAAGGACATCCAATAGACAAGAATAGCCTCCAATACTAATTTAACCAATACAATCCCGCTAGCGCATGAAAGCCACTTATGACTCCAAACTTTCGGCCATTTCCAGTTTCTCAATTAACCAGAACCAATCCATCTTGTAGTAATCATTTTCTTTAAGTGAGAATCCCAAATATTTAAGGCCCACATTTAAGTCAAGGTGAATGAAGGGAAAAACCCTAGCAATAGCATGAGATTCTCTTAAAGTGAGTGGTCACCGCAGAATTTCTTTCATTAATCTCCAGTCCAGTAGCTTTGGAAAAGAGTGACAAGATATCAAAAGGACTTTGTACATTGCTTAGTGAGCTAGAGCAGAAGATAATCACATCGTCCACAAAAAGTAGATGCATTATCGACAAATGTTGGGAAATTTGTAAACCTCTAATCAATCCAAGTTCTTTAGCATTATTTAAAACCAAGCTAAGACTCTCTGCAACCAGCAAGAAGAGTAAAGGGGAGAGTGGACACCCCTAGTGGAGACCCCTCTCTGCATGGAAGAAAGGAGAGGCCGCACCATTGATAAGAACCAAGAAGGTAACAGTTGTAATGCAGCTCATAACCCACCGGATGAAACCAATGCCAAACCCCAAATGAGTCAACAACATCCGGATATACAGCCAACTAACCTTATCATATGCTTTGTACAAGTTAATCTTAAGAACAACCCCTTTAATATTTTTTGTCTTCATATTGTGTAAACCCTCCTGAGCCACCCCAACTACCTCATGTATATGTCTACCATCAAGGAAACCAAATTGTTCTTCAGATATGTGAAGGGATAGTATGTCCTTCAATGTGCGAGCTATAATCTTAGAGACCACCTTGTAAACACAGTTGCAGAGGGATATAGGTCTGAAATCATTTAGGGATGTAGGATTGTCATTTTTAGGGATTAAGGAAATGAAAGTAGTGTTAAAGTTGGCCGGTAACCTCCCTGAGGTCCTGGTATCCTCCACAACCTTAAGAAAATCCCCTCCCACAATATAGAATAAGCCCATGATAAATTCAATGGACCATCCATCAAGCCTCGAGATTTTATCTTTCTGGAAACTATGTAAAGCAACCTCAAGCTCCTCCTCAGTAACCATTTCCATAAGAGAAATGCTTTCTTCATCACCAACAAAACTAGGAAACAACTGTGCCACCCGAATGACCGCTGCAATTGTAGCCTGAGAAAGGGCCTTGAAAAGGTTTATAAAATGAGCCACCCCAATATGAGCCTTGTTAGCAAAGTTGGAGTGGAGGATGCCCTATTCATCCTGTAAGCTCCAGATAGTGTTTGAAGACTTTCTCCCTTTAGCATAAGCATGGATTTTTTTTGTATTTTCATCCCCACACTCCAGCCAAATAGCTCTGCTCTTCAATCGCCATGTCTCCTCCCTGTCAAGCAAGATGTCCTTTCTTCTCCCTTCCAAAAGAGTTAGGGCATCCTTAGTATCCAGTGACAGCATACCCCCCCATCAGAATCCAGAATTCTCAAAATCTCAGCCTCAACTGATTTTAGTTCCAAGTCCTCCCTGACTCTCTTCCCCACCACCCATTCTTTTATTGCCCCCTTCAAACCTTTTATATTTTTTGCAAATTGAAAGGCTGCAGTAATGGGACTGTGAGGATTAAAAGGAATCCATAAATCTGTAATCAATTTCATAAAGGACTCATATTTGAGCAATGTTTTATTAGACTTCAAGGGGTTGGGGGGATGAGAAGGACCATTTCTGAGCTCCAGAAAAATGGGGAGATGATTCGAGAGATCCCCACAACCCAACCATTATCTAATGAAGTGAATCATGTCAACCACCTGTTCAGCCACCAGAAACCTATCCAATATTTTAGCAACACGACCATCCCCACATCTGTTATTCCTCCATGTGGATTTAAGTTTAATAAGCTCAATGTCCAACCAATTTCTCTGCACCAGCTTCTGGGTGAAGAAATTAGTCAAATGATCTGCCTGAGCATGAGGACCCCAAACCTCAGCTTCACCCAGCGAAAAGTTTAAATCCCCTCCAATAATGATCGAATCATTATGAGTAAGAGGGTTTGAAAAGAGGTCCTCCCAGAAAGTGACCCTGTTCAGATAAGGGCCATATATATTAAGAACAATAAAAGTTGTCTGAATATCCAAGGCCTGAAAATGAGGTCCCAAGACAGAATCCATAACCCATAGATTAATAGCTTTTATGGTATGCTCATTCCAACCAATAGTCGTTCCACCAGATCTACCTTTAGCATCTAATGAACCAAAAACCCATCCAGGGAACCAATTCTCCAATCTTTCCTTAATCACATCACCTACACCTAACATCTTCTGTAGCAGAAGAATATCAGGGTGATCCAGGCTAACCACCCTTTTTAAAGCTGATCTTTTATGGGGACCAGCAAGACCCAGACATTGAAAGACATGATTTTCATTAGTGCCCCTTTCTCTAGGAGCACACTGCTCTAAGCACCCTTTCAATGGACTGCTGCTTTCCGGCCAACAAGTCCTTCTTAGCTCGACATTGAGCCTTCGCCAAGTGTAATTTTCTCCCTCCGCCTCTAAACAAATGACTCGACCCATGAACCAACCCCCCAGAGGATTTTTTACTAGATCTTAGAAAGTAATCCGACTCAGACGAGTCTAGGTAGGAGGAGAGAGGCCGAGCCTCAACTTCGGGGGAGGGGAAGTCCGTGAACAATACTGTTCTTCTAGGGAAAGGTCAAAAGAGGAAATGGGAGACTGTTAAGGTTGAGAAGGAGTCTCATCTGAAGGCAAAGTGATACAAGGAAGGGGAGACACGAAGGATTCACCCAAATAAGCAGTAGAGAAGGAGGAAAGGCTATTATTAGTAATATAAATACTCATGTTTTTCAAACCCTCCACCCAATCCACCCCAATCATATTTACATTATGATTGAAAAAATTAAAAGCAGGAGTGAAGGAAATGGACTTAATACCCAAAAAATAATGATCCTGAGGGTGTTCTATAAGAACGGTCCCTCCATGTTCCATTAGCACCATAGTGCCTACAAATCCCTTAGCAACATCATCAGAAATCACTGAAATAGTTGAGATCACAGGTAGAGTGTTGACATTCCTAGTTTGTTCCACAGGATTCCTGGAACTGCCCCCACCATGACCCCCTGTCAAATGGCGACGCCCACTACGAGAACAAACAACTAGCTTGCAATCTGTGATAGGGTGTCCATAATCGTGACACCGCCTGCAATGGAAAGGAAAATTCTTGTAATCCAAATCCTGAGTATAGCAGGAAGACCCCCATCGGAGATTAATATTGGCTGCCAACCCATCGCGAATATTAAGTCGCACCAAAATACAAGCCACCTTTTGTTGAAGAGTCTCCCTGAAGGATAGATCCCCCTCTAAGAAAGTGCCCAACATGTTCCTAATGCTGCGAAAGTGTTCCTCGGTCCAGCAGTGAAGAGGGAGATTGGGGAGGCGTACCCATACTGGTACCTCATCAATCCTTTCTCTACTTGCATCGAACATAGGATGCCACGGCTTGAGGATCAATGGAGTATGATCGAGAGATCAATTTCGTGCCAAAACCTTCTAAATAAGACCAGTCTCTAAGAGGTTGAAGGAAGACCACCCATGTGAAAGTTCCACCACCATCGGGACCATGCTAAGAAAATCATGCCAGTTAGCCTCAACCCACTTTACCACAGTTTTCTAGAAGAAAGTTCAGCCCAATGCATGTCCCACCAAAGTCATATTTATCCTCTGTGGTATTTGATTCCAAGAAACGTCTTCACCTAGGGTGATATTTAGGGCCTCCTTCCGTTTGATCCAGTTTTTCTTTGCCCTAGGATGTTTTCCGCCACCAACAGTTTTATCCACCACATCATTGTCAAAACCAAGCCCCGATTCTTCAGAGTTGAACCCCCGAAGGTGTGTCCCCTGAGCAACCGGTTCAAAACCAGCCACGACAGGAACCCCTTCCACCCTCTCAGATCCAACATCCACAGAAAGAGAGCCGGGAAGAGACGTTACCACACTATCACGAACCACTTGGGAGCTTGGCTCTAATGAAGAAGACAAGGGTTCGATGGCCCTAGAGAAGGTAAAAATTGTGTCGTTTCCTGTAGAATCTAGGCATAGAACCTCCGACATCGCTAAGCCAGTCCCGATCCTTGCCCCAAACAAAGACCTAATTCCACTAGATCCGGGTGAGGTCAACTCTAATTTCGACGAAAGTATGAAACCTGGAAGTAACACCTCCCTCAAAATTGGTGTAAGCTCCTCCACAACATGGTGACTAACCCCTGGTAGATCCCAAATGTATTATTTATAGATAATTTCATGGGAGTAGTCCAGTTATTCCACATCATCCATCCTAATCTTGGTAAAGTAGTAAAAACCCAGAAATAGTGAGTCACCAGAGGTAAATCTTGATTTCCACAGAGTAACAAGGAGTAAAACCAAATGAACCGCCCGTCATAGAGTTAGAAACCAAAATAAACCTGTCACTGTTAGGCCATACGGCCATGATGAAATGGAAGGGTTACTCGCCCAACCCCATCAGGATCAGAGCCTTACCATGCACAAACCCCTAAATTTTGATCAAGTTATATTTTTGTATTATCTCTATTTTTTTCCTGGGAATGTATTATATATGTTATGTTCTCATTTATTTATTTTTGTAAGGAAGGATGATGATTTATATTCTAATAAAAAAGATACAGATGATACAAACTTGCAGAGCCATAAGACTGGTTTCCAAACAACTATCAAATCCAACCTCTTTTCGAAGCTATCCTTGTCATGCCATAATTCTATAAATACAAGATTTACCAGAGAAGCTATGATGCATGTGAAAAAGAAACCAACATTTACAATTATTTTGTTCTCATTTCAAATGTTGGATGCATTCTTATTTCACAACAAAAGTTTTTGTCTGAAATTAAAACTATACTAGTCTAATTAGGTTTTTGTATGCCTGAACATACACTCTGTAGTTTGAATCAGTGGATTTGACTCTGTAATGCATGCTAGGCATGCATTTGGGTGAAGCAATCGAAAATTGACTTTCTTTAGTAAAATGCACGCACATGCCTGATTTCTTTGTCAAATTCAAAGAATAAAATAGGATAGTGTTTTTTTTATTATTCCTCACCTTTTAGAAGTTTATTATTTCCATTTTTTTACCTAAAACTTTCCCCTTTAGAATGTTTCTCCAAGTAGGCATAGTTTTCCTTTGGTGTGCATTTAGTCAAAAATTTTACAAGTGTGAATAATACTTTGCAACAATATTAGAAGAACTTATTCATGGACAATTAGGCTCAGAAATGTGTGAGAAATGTGTATATATATTCCAAATTCCAAATTTCATACCTAGAGTGTACTTCAATTGGCATTGGTGTTCATTTTTAGTTATGGCCATGAAAAATTGGCAAATACTATCAATTGTTATTTTGGATGACTTGGATTTTACTCTAGATCATACAATTTACAAAAATGAGTACAAGAGTTTGTAGAAAAGGTTGATATGTCTATGTTATAGTGCTATTTATTCAATATAACATGAAATGCATGCCAATGTGTGCATTTCCTCGAGGGACTCAACCCTAATTTTTACCATGTGGAAAACACATAAATTTGGAGTTTCCTTGCAGAGCATGGGTTTTTATTTCTAAAATTTAAACTTTGAAATCTTATTTAGGTTTTTTATGCCTGAACAAACACGCTGTGGTTTGAATCAGTGAATTTGGCTTTGTAATGCATGTTGGGCGTGCATTTGAGTGAAGCAATCCAAAATTGACTTGCTTCAGTAAAATGCACGCACATGCTTGATTTATTTGTCAAATTCAATGAATAAAATAGAAGAGTGTTTTTTTTATTATTCCTCACCTTTTAGAAGTTTAATATTTCCTATTTTTTACATGAAACTTTCCGCTTTAGAATGTTTCTCCAAGCAAGCATAGTTTTCCTTTGGTGTGCATTTAGTCAAAAAGTTTACAACAGTGAATAATAGTTGTGCAACAATACTAGAAGAACTTATTCATGGATAATTAGGCTCAGAAATGTGTATATATGCCAAATTCCAAATTTCATACCTAGAGTGTACTTCGATTGGCATTGGTGTGCATTTTTAGTTATGGCAATGAAAAATTGGAAAATACTATCAATTGTTGTTTTGGATGACTTGGATTTTACTTAGATCATACAATTTACAGAAATGAGTACAAGAGTTTGTAGAAAAGTTTGGTGTGTCTATGTTATAGTGTTATTTATTCAATATAACATGAAATGTAGGCCAATGTGTGCATTTCCTCGAGGGACTCAACCCTTATTTTTACCATGTAGAAAACACATAAATTTGGAGTTTCCTTGTAGAGCATAATTTTTTATGTCTAAAATTTAAACTTTGAATGCTTATTTAGGTTTTTTATGCCTGAACAGACACTCTGTGGTTTGAACCATTGAATTTGGCTTTGTAATGCATGTTGGGAATGCATTTGAGTGAAGCAATCCAAAATTGCCTTACTTCAGTAAAATGCACGCACATGCCTAATTTCTTTGTCAAATTCAATGAATAAAATGGGAGACTATATTTTTTATTATTCCTCACCTTTTAGAAGTTTAATATTTCAAATTTTATCCTGAAACGTTCCCATTTAGAATGTTTCTCCAAGAAAGCATAGTTTTCTTTTCATGTGCATTTAGTTAAAAAGTTTACAAGTGTGAATAATAGCTTTACAACAATACTGAAGAACTTATTCATGGATAAATAGGCTCAAAAATCTGTATATATGCCAAATTCCAAATTTCATAACTAGAGTGTACTTCGATTGGCAATGGTGTGCATTTTTAGTTTTGGCCATGAAAAATTGACAAATACTATCAATTGTTGTTTTGGATGACTTGGATTTTACTGTAGATCATACAATTTACATAAATGAGTAAAAGAGTTTGTAGAAAATGTTGGTATGTCTATGTTATAGTTCTATTTATTCAATATAACATGAAATGCAGGCCAATGTATTCATTTCCTCGAGGGACTCAACCTTGATTTTTATCCCTTGGATATGTTTGAACATCGTTTAAATGAATAAATGATGATTGTATATATAGTTACTTGATTTCACATAAAGGGAATATAAAATTATAGGAAAAATTGGATTCTTACTTACCATAGAGATATATCAAAATAATCAGATACCACCATTGGATTCTTGTTGAGCCACTTGCTATTTATTCAATATAACATGAAATGCAGGTCAATGTTTGCATTTCCTTGAGGGACTCAACCTTGATTTTTACCATGTGGAAAACACATAAATTTGGAGTTTCCTTGCAGAGAATAAGTTTTTATGTCTAAAATTTAAACTTTGAAATATTATTTAGTTTTTTTATGCCTGAACAAACACTGTATGGTTTGAATCAGTGAATTTGGCTTTGTAATGCAGGTTGGGCATGCATTTGAGTGAAGCAATCCAAAATTGCCTTGCTTCAGTAAAATGTACGCTCATTCCTGATTTCTTTGTCAAATTCAATGAATAAAATATGAGAGTGTTTTTTTATTATTTCTCTCCTTTTAGAAGTTTAATATTTCCAATTTTTTACCTGAAACTTTCCCCTTTAGAATGTTTCTCCAAGCAGGCATAGTTTTCCTCTGGTGTGCATTTAGTCAAAAAGTTTATAAGTGTGAATAATAGCTTTGCAACAATACTATAAGAACTTATTCATGGATAATTAGGATTAGGAATGTGCATATATTCCAAATTCCAAATTTCATACCTAGAGTGTAATTCGATTGGCATTGGTGTGCATTTCTGGTTCTGGCCATGTAAAATTGGCAAATGCTATCAATAGTTGTTTTGGATGAATTGGATTTTACTGTAGATCATACAATTTATAGAAATGAGTACAAGAGATTTTAGAAAATTTTGGTATGTCTATGTTATAGTGCAATTTATTCAATATAACATGAAATGCAAGCCAATGTGTGCATTTCCTCGAGGGACTCAACCCTGATTTTTACCATGTGGAAAACACATAAATTTGGAGATTCCTTGCATAGCATAAGTTTTTATGTCTAAAATTTAAACTTTGAAAGCTTATTTAGGTTTTTTATTCCTGAATAGACACTGTGTGTTTTGAATCAATGAATTTGGCTTTGTAATACAGGTTGGGCATCCATTTGAGTGAAGCCATCCAAAATTGCCTTGCTTCAGTAAAATGCACGCACATGCCTTATTTATTTGTCAATCTCAATGAATAAAATTGGGGACTATTTTTTTTATTATTCCTCACCTTTAAAAAGTTTAATATTTCCAATTTATTACCTGAAACTTTGCCCTTTAGAATGCTTCTCCAGGCAGGCATAGTTTTCCTTGGTGTGCATTTAGTCAAAAATTTTACGTGTGAATAATAGCTTTGCAACAAGACTAGAAGAACTTATTCATGGATAATTAGGCATAGAAATGTGTATATATTCCAAATTCCAAATTTCATACCTAAAGTGTACTTCGGTTGGCATTGGTGTGCATTTTTAGTTATGTCTGTGAAAAATTGGCAAATACTATCAATTATTGTTTTGGATGACTTGGATTTTACTGTAGATCATACAATTTACAGAAATGAGTATAAGAGTTTGTAGAAAAGGTTTTTATGTCTATGCTATAGTGAAATTTATTCAATATAAGATTAAATGTAGGGCAATGTGTGCATTTCCTTGAGGGACTCAACTTTGATTTTACGTGGAAAACACATAAATTTGTAGTTTCATTGCAAAGCATAAGTTTTTATGTCTAAAATTAAACTTTGAAAGCTTATTTAGGTTTTTTATTCCTAAAAATACACTCTGTGGTTTGAATCAATTAATTTGGCTTTGTAATGCAAGCTAGGTGTGCATTTGAGTGAAGCTATCCGAAATTGCCTTGCTTCAGTAAAATGCATGCACATGCCTGATTTATTTGTCAAATTCAATGAATAAAATATGAGAGTCTTTTTCGTTATCATTCCTCCCCTTTTAGCATTTTAATATTTCTAATTTTTTACCTGATACTTTCTCCTTTAGAAATTTGTTTAACTTCTAGACCTAATATTGAATGTTTTTTTGTTCTGCAATGTAACTCATCAATGGATCATTCAAATGAGACATGTCAACAAAATATTCCTCGAAAAAGAGGTCGATGTAAGGGCTTCTATTACTCTAATCTTCCAACTTTGGAACCATGTGACATTGTCCCTCGATTCATTCCTATTAGAGGGAAAAAGAGTGCTAACTGTGCTAGTCATGGACAAAGTTTGCAAGGATTTGGAGATGAGAATTACATACCACAGAATGAAACCAGAAATTTCCCTCAATCATCAAGCCAGCATGCAGCCAATTTACAACCTCATTTCACTCAAATATTGGTCATTAATGCTTCTTCTGTTATAAATATGTCTGATCAAAGTGCTGAAGGACGTTGTGCTGCTCAACAACAAAGGCATGATTTGACTCCAATTACAATTGCAAGGAATGACAATGTACAAGATAGAAATATTTACCATAGAATTAATCCTCTTTCACCACATGTGAATGTCCCATACTTCCGTCAAAGAACAAATTTTATTCCTTCTTCCATTACAATGAACTCTGGTTTTGGATTATGCAAATATGTACCACAACGGAATGAACTCCGTTTTGCAGAATAAGGCCACACTTTTCCCTCAAATATCTGTGATTGATGATGTTGTTGTTACAAATCAGTCTAATCAAAGTGGTAAAGGTTGTGTCGCTCAACAACAAAGGAATCGTTTGACTCCAAATATAGTTGCATGGAATGACAATGTTCAAGATATAGTTGTTTACCATAGAATTAATCCTATTTCATAGAATGTGACTATCCCAAACCCCCCTCAAAGAACTGATCTTATTCCAGCTACCACTACAATGAACTTTGTTTTGGATAATGCAAATATGTACCACAGCGAAATGAACTCCATTTTGCAGAATAAGGACACACTTTTCCCTTAAATATATGTGATTGATGATGTCGTTGTTACAAATCAGTCTAATCAAAATTGGTAAAGGTTTTATTGCTCAACAACAAAGGCATCGTTTAACTCCAAATATAGTTGCATAGACTGACAATGTTCAAGATAGAATTGTTTACTATAGAATTAATCCTATTTCACATAATGTGACTATCCCAAACCTCCCTCAAAGAACATATCTTATTCCTATTTCCACTACAATGAACTTTGTTTTGGATAATGCAAATATGTACCACGGCGGAATGAACTCCATTTTGCAGAATAAGGCCACACTTTTCCCTCAAATATCTATGGTTGATGATGTTGTTGTTACAAATCAGTCTAATCAAAATGTTGAAGGTTGTGTTCCTCAAGGAAACCTTTGACTCCAAGTATAGTTGTAGGGAATGACAATGTTCAAGATAGAATTGTTTACCATAGAATTAATCCTATTTCATAGAATGTGACTATCCCAAACCTCCCTCAAAGAATGGATCCTATTTCTGTTTCCACTACAATGAACTTTGTTTTGGATAAAACAAATATGTACCATAGCGGAATGAACTCCATTTTGTAGAATGAGGCCACACTTTTCCCTCAAAGATACGTGATTGATGATGTTGTTGCTACAAATCAGTCTAATCAAACCGTTCAAGTTTGTGTTCCTCAACAACAAAGGAAGCCTTTGACTCCAAATATAGTTGCAGGGAATGAAAATGTTCAAGATAGAATTTTTTACCATAGAATTAATCCTATTTCACAGAATGTGACTATCCCAAACCTCCCTCAAAGAAAATCTCTTATTCCTCTTGCCACTATAATGAAATTTGTTTTGGATAAATCAAATATGTACCACAACAGAATGAACTCCATTTTGCAGAATGAGGCCACACTTTTCCCTCAAAGATCTGTGGTTGATGATGATGTTGTTATAAATCAGTCTAATCAGAGAATTGAAGGTTTTGTTCCTCAACAAGCTAGGGAACGTTTGACTTCAATTACTATTGAAATGAATACAAGTGTAGAACCCAATGGAAAACAATTGGAGCATGGATCCCTTGATAACTTGGATGAAACTAGAAGACATGAAACAACTCAAATAACCGCATTTCATGAAATTGTGGATAGAGATGTAGCTAGAGGAAACTAAAATTGTACAGTTGGAGGAGTTGCAACAGAAATTCCTGAAGGGTGTTTATCAAATGGAACTACACATTCTCAGAGAAGGTCAGAAGGAAACCACTTAAGGACATTCTTATTGAGACTTAATAAGCAATCAGGATGGTTTAATCACATACAAAAAAGGGGAATTCAATATTTAAAGAAATTGGAGATGGTTTTCCAGAAAATTACTCCAATATGTGGATGAAAATTACATGATTGCTAGAATTGGGTACTTCATCAAAAAAACCTATAATGAAGAGTCTAAAATTGAATATGTTATTGAACACCTAGATGGAATTCTTAATAAAATTCGGTCAATTGTTATGGAGGATATTCATAAGGATTGTATGCCTAGGAACATGGATTTAGTATTTATTGAATCAAGTATGACTCATAAGAGTTTGCAATGTTTGAAGCAAATCGACTCTCATGGTGTACTGGAGGGGGTTAATGCAACATCAGTTTGTAGAGAAATGAAAAAGTGGAGCAAAGAAGTTGAGGATATTGATATGGGTCGAGAGAGAACTGATGGTTTCACATATGGAGTTCGAGTCAAGGAAGTAAAGTCATATGCTTACTTCATGGTTGAATCATATGAAAAGAGATCTAGAAATATAGTTAATTAAGTTTCTTTCAAACTTGGTATTGATTCTCGTGTACATTATGATCGAGGGGGGTATGTATATGAGATATTATTTGAGCTACTAGAAGACAATGGCTTGATGTCTTGTGTAAGCCTTGGAAAATGGGATGGAAAAGAAGAATATAAACAAGTTTTAGCACATGTTGTCAATCCTAAAAATGAGGAGAACTTAATGGAACAGTTAAACAAGCTTTCACAAGATGACATCAAGATGATAGATGGAAGGGAAGTGAAAATTAATTTGTTTGAGTGTCATGATCTAGTGGCAATATGCAGTTTAGTATGCAACAATAGTATTTCTCCAATGGGAAATAATTTTTGTCCTTGGTGCACATGCCATAAAAAAGTATACACATGGTTATAGATGAAATCAAAATTGAAAAAGGAGATACTAAATGTAGTGTTTCCAAATTTTATGCAATGTCAACAAACTTGCTCTTGGTAAGCTATGGACATTTATTACAAGTTTTGAAATTTATGTTTATATATTGCCATTACTTTCTTAATATTACTATGTTCTAAAATGTCAAGAGTTGAATCCATCTTTTGAACCAAGCAAAGGATGGGATGAAAAGTTAGATGACCGTATTTTAAACATTCAACCAAACTTATATTGTACAAAGATGAATATTGTGAAGAACTATCCCATGGATAGAACAAATAATGAAAAGGTACACAATTTCATAATTAATTCTTAACTATAAATTAAGATTCTTAGTATTGCAGTAACTCATACCCACTGAAACATGTGCTACCAATTACAGTTGACTCCTGGCGCAATGTCCAAGCTTGTATATTGTGCTCTCCATGTTGGGATTAGAACATTTTTTAATATGTTTCGTGAAATTCAAAGAATTACACAAGATTAAGACAAGGTTCATCCAATTAGAGGCATTAAGACAACAAAATTTGTAAAAATTTGGGAGTAGATGGAGAAAATCTGTGTTCCATGTCAGACAGGAGAACCATACCATCATAAAAGAGAAGAGTAGAATGATCTTAACTATGGGAAATAAAATGGATCAACATCAAAAAAGATCCTCATTCGACATGAATGAATTTTAAAGATTTAATAATTATGTTAACATATCAATTATTCTTTATGTGGGCCTTGACTAATAATAAATGATGGTGTTATTATGTTTTTGACTAATGTAGAATGTTTCTCAGCGTTATTCATTTTGAACATAAAACTCAGTATATAATCATATGCGTTGAAACTTATGTCTTGTTTCTAGCTTATTGAAGGCCTACCATATGAAGAGAAGTATAACAAGTTGGCGAGGATGTGGAAGTGTTATAAATAATTCCACATGTTGCAACTGCAAGGGTGTAGAGGGGATAATTCATATGTATGTGAGAAAAGGTATGTAAATTCATTCTATTAGTATCATATTATTATCTATTTTGAGTGGTGATATCATTTAATTCATGATAAACATTTTGAGCCACTTTTATTGAAGAATTGGCATCCTTGCTAGTGAGTTGATTTGGTTGTGTTCTTGTTGTTTAGGAGATGAGATGGTTCATTATATGCATGTCCAAGGGGCACATGCTCTTGACATGACTCGGTCTATTGATCCTTATACTTTGGGACGATTAAGGAATGAAGTAATGTAGCGTAAGCATAGAGAAATGAAAAATTTGAATAGCAACCAAGGAGGATGAAGAGGAGTTGTTAAAGAGAATAGAGGAACATTTGAACTTGACAGAATGTGTCTTGTAAATGAGACGAGAGGACAATTTTTAAAGCTTTTTATGAGATCAGAAGGTACTTTCCAAAATTTTAGACAAGTAATATTCTTTCCTTCAAATATTAGAAGTCAACTTCATGTTGAATATCAGAAGTCAAGAAATCCATTGAATGAGGAAACTGCAACACAATTGGCATCATGTTTCCCTAGTGTCACTAATCAACAAGTGAAACAACTATTTGATTCATGGGTAAAAAAATCTAAGAAATTATTGATTGCACCACCAACAATAAGTTTCTCCTAATTTTAAATGGTATGCAGTTCAATTTTCATTTTATAGTGTGAGGAGCCATAATGTGTGTGTTCATTAATTATTAATATGACCTCACAGTTCAATAACTATCTTCCAATATCAAGGACAATCAACAAATATGGTGAAGAATCTTATTGTGAATTGCATCGCTTTGGAAAGCACAAGAAAAAAAGTGCTAAAACAAAAAAAAACATCATGTCTTTCCCTCCACTAGTGAGTATTATGTTCATTCAATTTATTACATATCATTATGTCTTTGTCAATCTAGTTGATTTGTGCTTGAAGGTACATCTTTTTCTTGATCCCTGAATTTGTATATCTCAATGATCTCAAGAAATGAGCCAGGACAGAGTGATCAAACAAAAAAAATGAAAGAAGTAGTTTATGATACCCCAATCATGCTTGATGACAATAACAATCACAGTTTGGGTGTTTCATCCTCTAGAAATGAGGCATTGAAAACCAATATAACACAAGAAATGCAATCTCTATTTGTTGACACACCTACGATGGCAGCTGAAAATTACAAGAAAGAATATGTTTCATGCTCGAGGAATGAGACAGGGAGTATTGTTAAAACACTACAATTGAATGGAGAAACTAGTGTTGATATGCCAATGACAAAAGCCATGAATCACACTAGAATGTGTGTTCCGTCATCAATAACTGGCACAGAGCAAAGTGTTGAAAAATAAGATATTCAAGAGACAATTGTTGGCATCAAAATGATGGAAACTGAGAGTCATGTAAAACCGAGTGTTGTTCAAATAACAAAGAGACAAGCAAAAAAGAGAAAAGTCCAAGATGGTCATAAAACAACATTGTATGAAAAATGGTGAAAAAACATGTGATGATTTAAGCATTTTCTAATAATTGTAGTCATCAGATGGATGAATGAAGAGAAGCAGGTTCAAAACTATGGATTATTCAATCTATCATGAGATTAATATGGATTTTTCTATCAATCACTAATGTACATTAAGAATATTGAAATGCCAACTATTATATTTTATCTTATAAGTCTGAAAATCTCCTGGTCTACAAGAATTTCAAATTTTCCTATAAGACATGCAAAGGCCTCATGATGAAGTCCAATTGATTGGTTTAAGTTGAAGAAAAAAAATATGTAAGGAATTAGTTTTCCATTTTATATAGACATTTTTCTTAGCCATTTTATAAATATATTTTTCTTAGCCATTTTATAAAGATATTGAGTGTATGTATTGGTATTATAAAAACAATATTCACTTCATAAAAGTATCATTCTTTGGATAAGTTTATGTATTTTATAAAAAATATTTGTTTCATATGATATAGGGACAATGACGTCATAACCCAATATACCTAAATTTGTGAAAAAAAACAATGTACGCGAAATCAATTTAAAAAAACCACATTTGTGTGTATTCCTCAGCATGCATTCCTAAGCTTGCGTTCCTCAGCATGCATTCCTAAGTGTGCATTCCTCAGTGTGCGTTCCTAAGCATGCATTCCTCAGCATGCATTCCTAAGTGTGCATTCCTAAGTGTGCATTCCTCAGCGTGCATAGCCAAACTAGGGGTTTGGTAAGTGGATAGAATTCAAGATTGCAGTGAACCAAGCTTGTTGTCCACGATTCCAATTCTAAACCAAGGCAACCACAACCGAAATATAAATTGGGTCATCACGTACCATGGAAACAGATGAAACAGGGGCATCTTTCACCATCGCAACAAACACAGGGTCCTTTTCTACCATGACATCAAGAGAAGCGCGGCGTTCCTAGGTTGAATGGTTCACGGTGAAAAAATTCCAATATAATGTTGATGGATGGAGTGATACAACCATATGGCCAACTAGTGTGTTAAATATATTAAGAGAATAAGTGGATAGGTTTATTTTTGGACAATTTAATTTCCAAAATGAGGAGATAGATGATGCCATTTATATTTATGATCATGGGGCTATGGAATTACAAATTTTTGGGAAGAGGGTTCATCTAGACCCCGATTTGGTTTCCAAAGCAACCGAAATTCCACGCAGAGGGGGGGGGGGCAATGCTAAACTCTTGGAAAACCCCCAAGCTAGAAAAGATTAAGATGGCCAGTAAAATTTGTGGGAAATGGGTAGTTGTTCCCAGGAATGGTCTAAAAATGGAAGATGTTCCTCAAGGAATATACAAAACCGTGATTTAGATTATCCTTAGGACCATTATGAATCACCATAAGTGACATGATATTTCGGGTGATTGCATGAAGTTGTACATACAATGGGTTGAAGACATGGCCATAGATGTCCCTCATCTATTGGATAGAAATTGAAATCTTCATTACAAGATAGTAAAATGAAGAGGGTCAAGTTCAGTTACCTAGACACACTGCAAAAAATTATTGATTTATGTCGACCCAGTGTTGTAGGGTCAAAATCTATTAGAACATACATTAGGAATCCTAAAGAACAAAAAAAAAAAGAGGAATTACCTCAACTGTCTTTAAAGAACAATGTAGAAGGATTTTTTACTGTCACTACATAAACTATACATGGACAACCTTTCGAGGATAGTATGGAATATGTGGGAAACGACATGCCTTCACTTTGCCCTGAAGAAGATGTTGTTGTCACAACTTTGGCCAGAATGCATGGAAATGTAAATGCAGATCAATGGGAGGAATTTGTGAATAATGATATGGACTGTTCACGGACTAGTGATGAAGACCTAATTCGTGCCAAATATTCTTTTGATGGTAGATTTTTTTTTCTCTATTTGATAAATTGATGCATTTCGAAGAACAATATACCTTTTGGGAGGATTCCTTCACAGTTAGCTATGAATTGTGTAGAACTAAGGATGTAAAAATTCTTGATTTCATACATCATGTTACAGGTTTACAAAAAAAAGAAAAAAAAATTGTGGAAGCTGAAAAAATAATTGGCTAGAAGGATAAAATTATTAAGGATCAATGTTCTAAATTTAGTGTAGTTCTAGATGTATCGATTTCTGACCTTGACATACTCAAAGACATGTTTCAGGATGAAAATAAAAAAGATGAAGCAACCATAGGAAGACTTGAAAATGAGCAGAAAAACAAGCCTGAAGTTTTCAACATGCCGCCACTGAAGACTGTAGTTGGTAAGGAAGCTGAACTTCAACAAGACTTGAAGCAGAAAGAAACAATTATTACTGTTTTTAAGGATGATTTTGAAATTTTTTTTACAGAAATGATCAATAAACATCAAAATGAGATTGCAGAATATGAAAGAAGATTGGAAAAATTGAATAAAACAATTAAAAATAAAAATGAGTTGCTGAAAACTAAGAGAATTGAAAGGATTTCAGCAACTCTTGAGACTAAAAGAGCTGGAAAAGGAAAAGAATCGACAGTCAAGGGTAAACAGGTATGCACACCAAAATAATCAACAGTCAAGGGTAAAAAGGTCAACACACCAAAAGAATCCAAAGTCAAGGGTAAAAAGGTCAGCACACCAAAACATTTTGTCAATACAAAACTTGGTGATGTAACTATGGAGAGCTTACTCCATTTTGAGAAGTCCTTGAAACATCGAGAGAAGACCTTGAATGAAGTTGCTGCAATAATCCATGTTGTAGAGTTTACATTTGGCTCATCAGATCCAACATTGAAGAAGAAGATAGAAGAGAAGGAGGCCGAAATTAGAGACCTTCACCAAAAACTATTGGAGATGGGAAAGCACTACATGTGGGATGTGATAGTGAGATACAAAAACTGAAATCCCAAATTAAAGATTTGCAAGAGATACATGTGGTAGAAGCAATTTTGCATACTCCATCTGACACATATTTGAGGGCACACGAGCTCGAGAAGGAGGTACAACAGGTCAAGAGAAAATTAACTGCAGTTGAATATGAGTTGAGGTGGATGAAGAATAATTCTAAAAGAAAGGAAGATGACCACTCAAAGAAGTATAAAAATAATTTGGAGATTTTGAAGAAATGCCTAGAATAAAATGATAGATTTAATACAAGAGTGATAAATCTTGCAAACAGAGTGAAAGAGAAAGAAAAACAATTACAACATATGGCTTATGAAGCTTCTGTAGAAATGGAGGGTTCTAGAAAAGGAAAGAGAAGCTATAGAGAATTTTTTTATTATAAAAAGGAGGAATTGCAAAAACCTCCCAAGAAACCTAGAGTTCTAGAATAATATGGTGTACATATGATGTGTATGCACATACTAATATTTTTGTAATATAAATTGTAAGTATTTCTCGACAATGCATATATTTTGATATAGTTAATGTGATTCTAATGTGTAATACAAGTGTAATGTGTAATCCATATGTGCATTTTTCCTATATCTACGAGATTTTAGTGTGCAACACATACTGAAAAGTGTATATGAAACTACAAATGATGAAATGTATTCTTCGTAACTTCTTAGTGGTGGGTTTCAGTGTTCGTTAGTCGGTTTTATGCACATAGTCACAAGTGAACAAAAATTGCATTGCAGTGTGAATGCAGAACAAACAATTTGCACCGGGCATGAAGAAGCTGCCAAGTTAAACATTTAATTATTTGGAAACCAATTGTAACAAACTTAGATTGAATTGACACATCATCATCTCCAATGCAATACATAACTAAGTGGCTGGTTATTTTTAACACTGTTGAAATTTGAAAGTACAACATTTTATTAAACTTTTTTTAATGAAGTATGTAATTAATTTAATCTTTTCAATTAAAGTAATTTTTTTTAGATATTCAACATTGAAGGGTTTGATGAATATATGCCCTTAATCATTTATTCTTAAATTTTTTGTATATTTGATATTACTTGTAGGCAGAGGAGGTGCACCCCCTATTTGGCAGATTGGGATACTTTGTTATATATTGATCTTTGTATCTACTTGTCTTAGTAGGAGAACTTTATATACGAGCACATAGTAAGTATTGGCCCATAATATGTTATACTTTACTAGACTCATATTAAAAGTGTAGCAATCTTTATGACTATAGTGTGGAACCAAATGGATGTATTTGTAATGTTCTCTTTGATTCAAAATTGAATATCAAGGAACAATTATTTTTCTTGTGAAAACAAAACAAAAATCCCTTCAAAATGGGATTAAAACTAGCCCTTCAAATCTGATCACTATAGGTTATGAAAAATTAACACTTGGTTTGCCTGACATTAACACATACCCTTGCCACAGAATTGGGTGCACCTTGAGATCACCCATAGTCTTCCCGACATTTTGTACTTTCTATGTAATGAGAAGATGCCTGTTTAGTTTTCCTCCTATCAAAATATTTCCCAGTTATTCAAATTTTACAAATTATAATCATCAAAAGTATAGGGAAACTGCTACATGTGCAGAAAAGGGGGGCCTAGGTGTCAATGACTTCTAACAGTGATACAAATGGCAATTAAATGTGATTTGATGAATCAATAGTACCCACTTCCACCTCCAGGCCATTAGAGTCTAGATATACTCTGGCCTCTAGAGTCTCAGGGGAAAGACGTGATTTTTTAGTAGGTTAAAGTGACCTTTCGCGTCCTCCAAGAGATGAGGGAATCATACACAAATAACATTAATCCCAAGATATAGATATACTACATCATGAGAATCCTCAACTCATAATAACATTTCTGAAGACTTAGTTAATAAGTAGGGTCTCCTGCTGAGGAAAATCTCATTTGGACCTCATTTATGGTTTTTTATGTGCATAAAAATGCGACCCATGAGCGTCATTATTTCCCCTCTCATGGATGCCAAAGAAATAATTCCCAAAATGGTGATATAAAATGTTGCAATGAAAGGATTTGGGAAGATAAGTTCAAAGTCCTACTATCGATGTCGAGGCTTCATAGCTCCCATGTCCGTCTAACAGAACCTTTAGCTCATATCCTTGGTCGTATAGTTTCTAGAGTGGCGTGGGATTGGTGGATGAGCACATGCCAATTTCGATCTAGAGAAACAACTAAGTGGACTGCAACCAGTTCCAACACCAACTTGATATATGTGAAGAGATGCAAAAGCTATCTGTGGCTAAACAAATAATTTAATGTTGCTACTATGTGGTTTCCAATCCCAGCTTGGATGGAGGAATAATTAGTTCCAACTATGGGAAATGGTAGAGTAGCAACTATCCATTATCTATCGTGCAGATAGTCTTTTCCTCAAAATAACATAATCGGGGTTCCAAGAGATGGGTTGGAACAAGGAGTTGGAGAACTGTTACTATTGAGTGGAACTGTTGGGGTTGAACAAAAGAAGACAGTGAAGGATGCAAGGGGTAGGGTTACAAAACTATCTGATAGACACGGGTGAGGATGACGAAGCTGGTGGGAGAATTACTGGTTGGGGATTATCCAACATTTTGACTTGTAATTGGTACTTGAGAGTTTGGAATTTGAAGGAATGAGCAATTTCACATTTTGTCATTTCATCTCTTGATTTCTACCTTGCTTGTATTATGAAAATATTGATGATTGAGGCAATTTTTGTTGATTTTTAGCTTTTCCAACATTCTCATTGTGTATAACGCACTCCTATCTAATTTTTATACAATGAAAAATCAGTTCCTTGATATTCAATAATGAATCAAAGAGAACTATGTTAATATGTCAATGTTTCAGTTTTCAGCAAATTATGGAAACTAGACAACAAAAATGTCTAGCAGGACTTAAACAAATAAAATATGGACACACTTTTTCCAGCTTAAAAAAATGAGCATAATGCAAACTTGTCAACAAACAAAATGGGTATAACTAAACAGTAATAGAAAGTAATATCAAACTGAAAGAAAAATAATCCTCTGCTTACTTATGAACTCAAGCTAATTCATCAGCTGCAAGGGAATGTGTCCTTTCATGCACTCGTTTAGTTATCTTCCTTGGATTCCATTCCATAAATTGCATCACTTGTAGTGCTGAAACTCCAGTGGAAAATTATAGGTTAATTACAGTCACATTCAAAATTCATCTAATATGATTTCAATACTAGTTTTTTGGTTTTTTGATCCTTATTATTCCCTCAATTGGTTTGCTGAAACTGTCATATGGTTTGTTTGGATTGTCAATGGGGTGTCTTCAAATCTGATTAGACTCTTTAACCAACTTCATATGTTCTTCATTAACTAATTGTAATGACCAAAATTGACATCCTGGGTATGAAATCTAGAATGACATAATTACACATTTATGAGCCTACTCATCCATGAATAAGCTCTTTCAAATTGGATTCATAGCTATTCTTTAGACTTTTTATCTATTTAACAAAATGCATGCCATTGGAAAATTATGTATGCTTAGAGAAATCAAAATGGAAAAATTTCAAGGCACAAATTGGAAATGTTAAAATTAATAAAGGTGGTGAATGAGAAAACATACACTCTCCTATTTTAGTCACTAAATTTGACCTTGTAATGATGTTTGGGAGTGCATTTTAGTGGGGCAAGGAAATTTTCACTAGCTACACTTAAATTCACACCCAACCTGCATTATACAATGACTCATCTTCAGAAAATCCAGGCAATCTGTCATAATAAATACAGACATATATGCCCTCCTTTATGGTAAAATAGAATGGATTTGTGCTGCACACCAACAACCCATCCATTCGAAAGAATTCCCTCAATTGGTAATCTTCATCTATCAAGAATCCAAACAAGTTTCAAAAAAGTCCCTACATTTAATTCAAAATCATGTCATGGACAAGATAGTGTGATGTTAACAAACATTATAATGTCATGGATGTGTTACTTCTTTTCTAGGCACAAAGAGTGTACACGCCACATAGAGACACATTACATATACTATATAATTTTGCAAGGCGAGAAATTTACAACTTATACAAATAAAATGTTGGTGGTGCTCAAGAAAATGGTATTTTCATTACATATTCATATTTTACAAGAACATGGGAAAAGCAATTCAACAATATTTGTATTCCTAAGAAGTTAAGGATGGGGATTTGCAATACATGTGCATCAAATCAAGAAGGAATAAACTTGAAGGGGTGGAAAAAGGTATATATCTACAAAATTATTTGTTATAATTGAATAGTTATCAATTATGAAAACTTGTTATCAATATTTCCATTTCATATTATGTGCATATTCCATTATCAACCCAATTCAAGAATATTGCAATCAATAATAAATTGAATGATTTTTTTACAAACATTAAAATAAGTGTTCTGATACTTTAGATAAATATATAGCTTCTATACTTGATGTCATGCACTAGAAATAAACCTTTTTCCACATTTTGGTTTTACAACATAAAATTTAAAGAAGGATAATTTTATTTAGATTCACTTGGTTGGTTGTATGCTTTTCAATGGACAAATGTTTCCAAGGGTTTACTTCACAACTCCAAATATTCACAATGATTCAAATCTAACCCTCACAATAATTCATCATATGATTACTCATTGGCCTGGTAATATTACTCAAGTTTTGTACCTTCAATTGATCAACACCCAATATGAAAACAAAAATCAAATTGTGTTTGGATATCTAAGCATGCTTGTTGAATTGAGAATTTTTCAAAATGTAAAGTTCGGTTTTCTTCTTATTGTACACATGCGTGCCCATATTGATCAAATGTTTATTTGTTTTGTAGTAGAGTTGAAGAGGAAGAATATTGGGAGCCTACTATCATTAATTTCAAAAATTAAAAAATCATACTTTCCAAATCCTATTTTTCACGCATTGGAAAACAAAGTTGACATGTGTAGATTTAGCCATAGATTGCATGGTGAAGAAAAGTGCATTAGACAAATTAATAACATTAACTTCTCCTAAAAAAATTTAGAAAAAATATTGATGGGAATGTTGGAAATATGGAAATATAGGTTGGCATTGATGGCAAATAAGATAAGAGACATTGCCTATGATGACAAACCAGAGGACATGCCATGTATGATGATATGGCATGGTTGGTAGTGATGGCATGGAATAGACGATGATATGGAAGATATGATGAAATGGCATGGCATAGATGATGATGTGGCATTAATTTTAAATAATTGTTGCATTATGAAATCATTCTGGAGAAATATGGAAAATTAGTGAACATCAGGAAATTGGCAAAGTATAGGAAAATTGGTCCAAGTAGCCTTAAGAGGATTCCCGCCACAAATTGTGTGTCGAAGAAAATGCCCGCACCACATGGGGATATTGTAGGATGGTGTTTTTTCTACTCAAACATGGTCTCATTTTCTCCAAAGAGACCCTGAAGAATAATTTATGGACCTTCCAAAACTGTGGTTATGGGAAATTAGACCAAGTCTAGGAGAAGATCAAAAATTGTCCAAGTATGGACTTATTGGTAAAATCTACCTAAGTGGCCTTAGGGAAATGCCCGCCACAACTCATAGGATGATGATAAAAATATTCTAAGAGTGTGTATATCTAGAGTGTTGTATGGTGCATCCACCCATATCATCCATATTTGCACTGCTCCATAAAAATTCCCTTCGAGGAGAGAGAAAAGAGATCCAGAAGATGAAAATGGTATTTATGGATTCACCTTGTTGGCCTCTACCCATTGGGTATCTCACTTGCCAAATTTGAAGGAAAAATGAAATCACCTTAGTGACCTAGGGTTTGAACAAAACTATTTAAGTGTTAGAAAAAGAGTTTGAGAGACCATTTGGAAATGCCCGTAAGGGGGTGTTCCTTTGATGATAAAATTCATCAGATTATATGGTCATGTTCATTGTTGAAATGGCTATCTATCCATGCTCTTGTTTTTTCTTATGGTGATCAGATAAGGAAAATATCAGCCTGCCAAAATAGAAGAAAAATGTTATTTTTCATACTAAGTGTTGTAAAGGGGATAAGTGATACCCGTATTAAGGTTGATTCACACACTAAGGATGATTCCCGCAAGGGCTTGTGATATGGAGGAATAAGGCATAAATCCTACAAGGGATTAATATGCCCACAACATGGGCTGGAAGGTGCCCACAAAGGGGCTAAAAATTCCTGTAATAAGAGCTAAAGATGCCTGCATAGGAGCCTAGAAAAATCCACAAAGGCATAAAACTTCCCACTGGAGATTTAAGGAAGCCCACATGGGCTTAGGGGATTCCCAAGGAGGGATAAGGATTTCCATAGCAGGTTAGGGTTCATCTCATAAGGGCCTAAGAGTGCCTAGAAGGGGCCAATGATGCCGCAGAAGGAGATCCAGCATGAGGAATCCCATAAGCGTGAAATAAGAGGAAGCCTGCAGCGTGAGTAGATGGAGAAGCTCTTTGGATAAACATGAAGGATATCCCGCATATGAATAATACTATGGATAACAAGGGAAGGTTAAATTAATTTAATTAATTTAACAATTAAATAAACTACCATAATTCTAAATTAAATATTAAGACAGAGTTTCGAAGAGACGCATCTTACTATTGGAGAGATGCAGTGTTTAGAAGATGAGGATACTTGATATATAAACAAATATATAGAGAATAAGAAGTGTGTTTTCCATAGTCAATATATGAGCATTAGAAAGAAATAATAGAGTTTCAGAAGTGTGTTTTTGTCAATGAAGATTTGAAGTATAAAGACGATGTGTATTTTCCCATTCCAAGATGAAAATATGAAAGGACGCGTTGCTTTATTAATATGAATATCTAGATTGTAGTTGAGCCTTGCTAAAGATAAAAATATGAAGTTGTGTGCCTCTGTGTTTCTTTCAATGATGAAGATATGAAGTGATATAAAATCTAGAGAAGTAAAAAAATGTATTTTTGAGATTTGGGAATGAAGATATGAGGCAGTGAAGGACTAGAGAAATAAATAGAAGAACAAGAGGATGTCAGCTGAAGTATATGTTGACGATCTAATGTTGTAAAGAGGCCAATGAATACCTTTGTAGGAGCAAGATAGAGACTAAGGGAAGAAAGAAAGAAGACAGAGTTTGGAGAATGTCTGGAAAGTTTAATAATATCAAACTAGGGTGGTAGGGTGGTACTAGGGCATGCTACATGCCTGCAAGGGGGTTGTAGACTCCTTCCAGTGGTGGATGGTAAATAGGGTGTTGATGCATCCTATCAGTTGTGGATGACAAAAAAGGGTGTTGGTGCATCCTTCAATTGTAGCTAAGAATTTGGGTGTTGGTGCATCCAGCAAGTTGTAGCTTGCAAATAAACCGTAAAATAAAATTGTAGTTAATAGAAATGTGTTGGTGGTTTTCCTAATTGGGATTCCATGATAAAAAAATTGTGTTCTTTGTATCTTTTTGATTCCATGTTTTGATTGGGCTACGCGTGATGGACAAAAATGGGAAAACCAAACACCTAGAACTCTATCTTGCTTGATCGAAAACGATGGTTCAGAGCACCTCCAACGGCATGCAACAGTTTCATTCCTCCTTGCCTCTTCCACTTGCGAAATTGTTCTAGGCCGTTGATTTCCTCAAGATTCATATTGCACCATTGATCTAAGATTAAAATGATGGAAAGCAGATTGCGTAAAATGGGCTTCTAGCTTTCTTGAGGAACAATTTGATATTTTTGCTTCCTTCTTATCCTTTCCTCCCTTTATCTTTCTGCAGCATTTATTTCCTTCAGTTTCATCCTCAATCATTGATATGAGATCAAGTTTCAAGCTGTGGAAAGCAGAAGTCGGGGTTTTTTCTTTCACAATGCTAAATTTTCTACATTTCCATTTTTCACTTCTCTGCTCCCTTCCAAGATGTTGATCTACACAGACTCTTTCTGGACCGTCGATCTTGCGTATCATGGAAAGCAGGATTTCAACTTTTTCCGCAACCAAAACTCTGTGTTTTCTATTTCCTCCTTTTGCCTCTCCACTCCTTTCCAGGCGATTGATCTACGTGAAATATTTTTGGACTGTCGATCTTGCAGATCATGGAAAGTGGTTCACCAACTTTACGACCGAAATTTCCCCCTTTCCTCCTTTCTCCTTTCCGATTCCACTTTTTTGATTTCGCTAAAGAGCGGAAAGAGGAACTCGAATTCTCTAACTTTGTTAACCGAAACTTCACCTTTTCCGCTTCCTCCTTTTCCTATATCATTGATTTGTGCGAAAGCACTCTAAACAGTCGTATCTTGGGTTGTGGAAAGAGAAATTCAGATTTACCAATTTTCACGAACAAAACTTATCATTTTCCGCTTCTGCCTTTTGTTAGACCATTTATTTGTGTGGAAGCACTCCAAACCGTCGGATCTCGGGCTACAGAGAGTGGAAGTCGGGTGTACCAATTTTCACAACCTAAACTTGCCTTTTCTGCTTTACCGCTCTCAATTTTTCCTTAGTGAAAATGATCTGTGACCTTTGATCCTCTCCGCTATGCATCCAGGGCGTTCATTTTGGTCAGCTTTTAACCTTGATCAAGTTTTTCTTATTGAGCATATTTACAAGGTTAAACTCGGTATTTTTCAATAATTTTGCATCTCAAAGCAATGGATAAACCCCTTAGAACATGTACAAATCCCATCGATCTCCTTCAAAGTCATGTGATATGGAAAATTTTAAGATCTTACTCTTTCTTTTGCTGGTCTAAACCTTTGCAAGGGAATTAGTGCAAATTCCTATGTAAAAATCTTCAAAATTTAGCACAGGCGCTAATAATGGCTCCAAATCAAGGATGTTATCCTCCCTATGAGGTACCAAATAACATCGTAGACCAAGTGCTTGATCCATTGGGTTGGTTCCAAGGTTTCCTGAAATCCTCAACATACTATGAAAACAGAAACAGAACAGATACTGAAAACAAACTGAAGAATTTCTTAAAAGAAATGCTCTCCATGTCAAGCTTATTCATACTAACCTACCCTACTTACTGAGCACCAATTCCCAATCAGGTAAACTCTGAATTCCAATGAATCCAAGCTATCAAATGATCCCATAAACAAACTTTTTCCTCATGCTTGATAAAAAACAGAAATGAAGGACTTAATGGAAAAAGGTTATGATAAAGAAATTGATCTTTATGGCAAAGACATAACCAGCGATTATCACTACAAAGCTTCTACACATATTCGGCTACTGGATCATGACATCGTGAATTTTTTTTATGTTATGTACCTTCCATGACAAATTTGCTCCAACTATAACTCCTCTAGCACCCTGCCAAACTGCTCTTCAAAGGAATCTTGAAAAATGTATTCATGACAATTTGCAAATAAGACCTCAACTTCTTCATCTAAAATCTCAGAATTTAAAACCTAATTCCTTCCAAATGTTTCAAAGGAAATATTATTTTGTTCTTCAATAGAATCAGGAAAAATAAGCTCTGCATTTAAAAAACATAAAGAAATATACCATTTGGAATCCTTATCTTCTTCTTGGTGACCCAATCTATTATTACAGGTTGTTGGTTCTTGAGGTGCATCATCCAAGTAGCCATCCTCACACTCACCATATAATATAAGCATGTTGAAATTTCCTTTAAAAACATCACTAACATAATTTTCAACATGCTGACTGCAATCTTCATAAAGAAAACTAGTATGTCCCTCTTCCTGCACATAAGAAGAAGGATGGGAGTGCAAAGCAGATTCTAGTTGTTCACCCTTCTCATATTCTTCTTTGGGTTCTAACTCCTAAACGAAAACTGTTGTTTCCCTCATAGGCTGGGATTGTTTCCCACACACATCAAACCCTAACGAATTCTGATCTAGCAGATTCGCCATGATCATGAGAAAATCGGGAAAGCATGATGGGCTGCGTGAGATGGACAAAAATGGGAAAACCAGACACATGGAACTTTGGCTCGCTTGATAAAAAATGATGGTTTAGAGCACCTCCAATGGCCTACAACAGTTTCATTCCTCCTTGCTTGTCGGGCAAAATATGCACTATTTAATTCAACACTTAATTTGTCAACCCGGGGATGGAACTTGTGAGATGTAATCACTATATGTGCAGAATTGAAGGCTTGAACTGACCTAAGTTAACCAAATATGCAAATGCGTTAACATGCAACTATATGATTTTAATCTACATGCATGACTATCATGAGTTAAATGCAAGAATTTAATCTATCTATGAAAAGAGAAAATTAACTAAGAACTTAAAAAGTAACTATAAATTCAAATCTAATCTAATATATTCTATAAAGACATGAAACTGACTAACAACTGAGATTCAAACTAGTCTAATGCTACACTAATCTATTCTATGAAATGAAATTGCAACAACTAATCTAGGAAAGTGGTCACTTGGTCCGAAAGCAATCTAATGTAATTAAAGTAAATTTAACTATTCAGAATGGGCAATAAATGAACTAAATTATTTCATGAATGCATGAACTATATGCTTATGCCAGGATGAGAATTAACCATACGATTAACTATGAAAGCAAATACTGAAATTAATTAGTATAAAACATGAAATTATACTACAAGTGAAAAGAGCAACTAATCTATTTATTCTATGAGAGAAACTGCTCTATACTTTCAAAAGAGCAAACTAACTAACTACCCTACTCTGGTTATAGAATTTATGCAATCGTATAAAGAAAATTGAAACATTAATCTAAGGACCAAGTGTAAACAAATACTTTGCGAGGAATCATAAACTAATGTAAACAAACTAGTTTAACAAATCTAATCTAATCAACAACTAATCTATGAACTTTCAAAATGAAACTAATGCATCTAATATGAACAATCTAAACCAATCTCTATTCCCTAATGCTTAGAATCTATCATGCAAAGTTCATTAAATAAAACTAAATTAAAGTTAAAGATAAAAATAAAGGAAGCTAAACTAAGCTCAAAATAAAATAAATCAGACTAATACAAATAAATAGAATTCATACTAAAAATAAAACTAAACTAAACTAAAAAAATTTCATGAACTAAACTAAAATGAAATTAAACGAAATAATGGAAATAAACACTATTAATTAAAATAACCTAAAGCAAATTTATCATGAAATAACACATTAAGCAATTCATATTAAATATACTAAACTAAACATAACATAAATTCAATTATAAAGAAACACTTTAACCTATATTAAAAAATAATTATAAACCAATTCAAATTACTTTATTAATATGATACAAAATTAACATATAAAAGAAGAGAACATTTACACTCATTTATATTGTGAATTTCATTAAAACTGAAACAATAAATCTTATGCATTAATATAAAACTGAATATGAAATGCTGAAGATGGATTCGAATCCCCACTAATCTATAAAACACAATAAAATGATGGAAAATTAACCTATACCCTAGCTAATTATTTCTACACAAAACATGATATTAGAAATTATGTAAATGAATAAAAATTATGTAAAATTCTATCTAAATTCGAATTAAAGGCTAAAAGACAGACTGGATTAAGGTGCGGACAGAAGGCTGAAAAACGAGTTGCACAGAGGGACGAACAGAAAGCTGAAAAACAGTCTGCACAGAGGGACGAACAAAAGGCTGAAAAGACAATCTGCACAAAGGGACGAATGGTCGGCCGTATGGAAAATTGCATAAAAACTCAAGAAAATTACAGTTTATAAATAACAAAAATCATTTACAGGAAAACTAAATATATATACAAAAAAACAAAATTACTCATCTGCAAAAAAAAAGATAAATGCTGAATATGTACAAATGGAACCTCTAGTTGTTGAGGGGCCCTTCTCAGCAATCAGAGGCTAGACTACGTCAACGTCAACAAATTACTTCACAGAAGACTGAAACATGCATACACAGCTGAACATAGAATTTTATTAAATCTAAAAAGAATTCTACAGATTTTTTACACACCGACGACTAGCTACCCAGCTGCTAGTTCCCCCCAACTCTCAAGAAGAGGCTGGTATATATAGCGTATACAAGAGATGAGCAAGTCGACCCTTTAGTGGTCGACTGCTCTCTAATTTTAGTAAATCATAAAAGGAATTTAATTAATCCACATGCCAACGCATACCATCTTCCTCCTTCAGCGCGAGTTTGTTGTTTTTCAGTGCTCGTCAATTCTCTTCAGCGTGATCGTGGCATTCAGGCTCCTTTCCAGCATGAACAATCTTCATATGTGGCACATAGGTTCCTTTCTTATCGCAGCAGGTGGAGTAGTGTTGTATACTTGCTCCTCTCTTCGCGTGGACAGATCTCCTCAGCGTGCGTGATGTGGCACACAATCCCTTCTTTAGCATGTTGGATGGTTGCATGTTGAGCGAAGACAGTGTACACAGTGGGTTTCTAGAACAGACGGGTAGTAAACAGTTCGGCGTTGAGTGATGGTGATCCTTTCCATGCTGGGAGCTTCCTCATTATTCAACCATGTGGACAACAAAAAATATGCAGACCGTTTCAATGTTTAAATGCCTAGAATCTTTTATCAACAGTGCACAGTCTGTTTAAGGAGCTGGACGGAGAAATGGACAGCGAGCTGATGATGAGCTGCGTCATAAGCTGAACAGTAGGCTGGGTATGCTTATAATTTAATTGTTGGGTGCTGGGTTTAAATAATGGCTGAGTTTTCATTTTTGTGACTGCACATTTCCATTATGCCGCTCCATCCTTCACGGCGTGCATTTATATTATTCACGGCCTACAAGTATTATTTACGGCTTGCATAAAACATACGGTTCGTTAAAAAACATGAAATGGTTATATCATATGTAACATATTATAACCAAATGGTATTACATTATAAAGCGCACGTCATCTTATTTTAAAAATGGATTTTAATTAAGGATTATACATATAATGGTTTAAAAATAAAATGTCATACCAAAGCATAAAAAAAGCCACGTAACATGTTGTTTCAATGGAAGTCCCCTTTTTAATGTTTTATATTTTTATTTGTTTATTTATTTGTTTAAAATTTAAATATCGTTAAGTGCTTTTTAATAAACATTATTTATTAAGAAATAATAATAATCATTTTTAATATTTTATATTTTTATTTGTTTATTTACCTTTTAATGTTTTATATTTTATTTGTTTATTTATTTGCTTAAAATTTAAATGTTTGTTAAAATCTAATTATTAAATCAAGGTTTTTAATATGTAGGTATTCACAGGATCGACGAAAAATAAAAGACGAGAATAAAACAAACCGGGAACCTAATAAAAAATGTGCCATTAAACCTAGTGCGGTACTTAGGACTGAAAGAATGGGCTGAATGGAGTGCCAAAATGCGCACTAAATGCAATAATACATTAAAGATGATGAATCAAGCTTATTTTACATTTATAAGTTATAATTGATGAAAACATAGTAAAAGATAGACAAATTAAAGATAGATGTATTATATTTCGGTAAATAGGTCACGTAATTTATGTAAATAAAGCCATTATAAAAGACAATTTTGAGGCTCAACATTGCTTCTTCCCCCTATTAAATCATTTTGGGTCGTTGATTTCATCAAGATTCATACTGCACAATTGATCTGAGGTTAAAATGACGAAAAGTTGATCGCAGAAAACGGGCTTCTAGCTTTCTCAAGGCTTAATTTGATCTTTCTGCTTCTACCTTATCCTTTCCGCCCTTTAGCTTTCCGCAATATTGATTTCCTTCGGGTTCATCCTCAGCCATTGATCTGAGATCAATCTTTAGGCTGTGGAAAGAAAAAGTCAGGATTTCTACTTTCACGATGCTAAGTTTTCTACATTTTTGCTTTCTGCCTTTCCGCTCCCTTTCAAGCCATTGATATGCGTAGAAGCTTTCCGGACCATCGATCTTGTGAATCGCGGAAAGTAGGATTTCAACTTTTTTCGCAACCAAAACTTCATGTTTCCGATTTATGCATTCTGCCTCTCCTCTCCTTTCCAGGCCATTGATCTGCGCAAAAGCTTTTTGCACCGTCAATCTTGTGGATCGCGGAAAGCGGGTTCACCAAATTTACGACCGAAATTTCTCCCTTTCCTATTTATGCCTTTCTGATTCCACCTTTTTTATTTTGTTAAAGAGAGAAAAGTGGGACTCGACTTCTACAACTTTCTTAACCAAAACTTCTCCTTTTCCACTTTCACCTTTTGCTATACTGTTGATTTGTGTAGAAGCACTCCGAAGCGTCGGATCTCGGGCTGCGGAAAGCGGAAGTCGGGTTTACCAATTTTCACAACCGAAACTTTTCCTTTTCTGCTTCCGTCTTTTGTTAGACCATTTATTTGTGTAGAAGCACTCCGAACCATCGGATCTTGGGCTGCAGAAAGCGGAAGTCAAGTTTACCATTTTTCACAACCGAAACTTGCCTTTTCTACTCCCGATTTTTCCTTGGCGAAAATGATTTGTGGCCTTTGATATTCTCCGCTATGCATCTAGGTTGTTTGTTCTGGTAATGTTTTAACCTTGATTATGTTTTTCTTATTCAAGCATATTTACAAGGTTAAACTTGAGATTTTTCAATAATTTTTCATCTCAAAGAAAAGGATAAACCCCATCAATCTCCTTCAGAATCATGTGATATGGAAAAATTTCAGACCTTGCTCTTTCTTTTGCTAGTATAAACCTTTGCAGGGGAATTAGTGTAGATGCCTATGTAAAAATATTCAAAATTTAGCACAGGTGCTAACACAATGGAATTGGCTAGAGAACTTGACTAGTCAAGAACACTATCATTGTTGTATATGCCACATTTTTGCTAAAGTGTAGAAATAAATAGTTGTGTTAAGCAGTTACTAGTATTTTTTCATGGTGGTTACCTATGGCTTAACAAACCAATCTCTATAGATGTCGAGCTCATTGCAATCATTACAGGACTACCAATAGCAAGAATGGATCCAACTCCTCTTTTAAGAAAAGATCAGGAAACTGTAATATCTACAAGGATGAAAGAAAAATATGATGTGATTAGAGATAAGAGAGTATTCCTAATATCCTTGATTAATGACCACACCGTTTGCTTTGTTGTGAAGGTACGAGATTATAATTTTTTGTGCAAGATGCGACCGAACCAGTGTACTACAAGTGTCATTGCGTTAGTTGAACTCTTCGTAGAGGGATTTCAAATCAATTAGTCGCAATTCCTACTGAATGAATTGCTGCAAGACGTTGTTGAGTCGTAGGAGGAGGGTAAGACATTCCACTACTCCTAGTTGTTGATTTTAATTTCATTCATCGCATGGTCTCACCCACTGAGCTACTAAGGGGTAGACCTGCTAGTGCTATGTATAGGAGCTTGATACCAAAACCTCTAGTTCAACAAGGATAGAAAGGTGAGGAAAAAAAAATCAGATTCTTTATGCATGGAGAGGACCCGGGGCATCAGGTAAGGACCAACAGAGGCTTACGGATGAAATTGTTCAACAGTTTTTTCAAATTATCAAATTCAAAATTGGTGCACATCATGTCAAGATATAGCACAACAGGACCCACATCACCAATGATTGACGACGCAATTTTTACTAACTGAAGAAGAAGCTAAAGCCATTGTTGGCGAATGGCCGAAAGAATGGCGAGTTCCTGTACCAAAAGACCAATTAGATATGGAAGAAAACCTGTGACAAGACAGTCCAACACCACCAAACGATGGAAATGAAGAAGAGAACCGGCATGATGATGCGCAAGATCTTGATCCGACCCAGAGTGGTTCGAGTTTGACTTCAACAGACCCAAATGTACAAAATAAAAGGAAGGAGGTTGATACAGAGCATGCATAGTCAAAGTGAAAGAAAAAAAGAAAGGCTGATAAAACTGCAAATATTATCAGCCTTGATAGTGACGATTTGGCAGTTGTGACTGAAGCAATAACAAAAGCTACACAGACAAGCTTCAAGAAAATACAAGATTGAAAAACGGAGCTTACAGGTATTGTTATTAATATTCTCAAAGTGTTATGTAAATATGTCGAAGAAGTTAAATTTGCAATAGATTATACGACCCCAAGAGATGAGTCGCAGGATATTCCTGAAACTTTCAAAGAAAGACCAAATGAAATACTAGTGTCGATTCCACCGATCAGAACACAGGTGTTAGGAGAAGTGCTTGATCTAGGAACTCAACAATTCAACAATGTAGCCAAAATTATAGGCCAAATAACAATATATTTTTTGTTGATGCAAATGGATGAAGTATGTGCGATGCAGAATGTTGCGGTCACATAAATGAAATTGTGAGAGGGCGCCTTGATTAAACAAGAAAAAGTCACAAATAAAAGTGTTAATAAGATGAAGCAGGTAGTGTAAGAGGCTGAGAAGAAGACAAATATGTGAGAAGAAAATAGGCATAGGCTCGAAAATATTGTAGCCATTACATGTACAAATTTTTCAGACGAAGGAAGAAGGGAGGAAATGGTTTCAGAAGCCAAGGTCACTCGAATTGGCGAGATAGCATAAGACCTTCGAAATAAAATTGCAGAGCTAGAAGCACAGGTAAGACCAAGAACACACCCATAAGTGTTGGAGGAATGAAGTCAAGAAGCAACAGAAGCTCTGAAGAAGATAGTTTAGGTAGAGGCACTATATGCTAAGGTTGTCGACCAAGTCTCTCAAACATGGGAAGCATTGATTGAAGACATTGAACTAGAGAAAGTCGTAGAGAAGCTTCGTGCAGCTGAGATAGAAGTAACTCAGCTGAAGAATTAGATGAAACAGTTACCCTTAGAACAGAACATGGCTAAGGCAACAGAAATGAAGAAGCTCAAATAGTAAGTGACGGTATTGTGCACCCAACATCAAGATATGACATATACAATTGAATAGTTGTAGGCTGAAGAAAAGCAGATTATAGGTATTATTCAGCCTGTACACCAGAGATTACAACAAGTGTTGGAAGCAACAAGTCTTATACCAATGGAACACCTCAGTTTCAACCTTGCGGAAAACTTGTAGAAAGCAGAGGAATATGTGTGACAAGAGATAGAAGAGATCCTAGAAATATTCCAATATTTTCAAGGTAAAGTCGTCCCAAATCCATAAATGGAAGAATAGCCTTATGTGGCTTGGGACGAGCCACATGTGAGTTTTGGGGGCATGTTGGGCCTAGGGAAAGATAGGAAGAATTTAGTTACAATTCTTCCCAAGTATGAAAAGATTCAAGTGGTTGCAAGAAGTTAAAGGATTTTTGACAGAAGTAGAGAAGGAAGAACATAAGAAGGAAAAGAAGGAAAAGGAGCTACAACAGAAGCAGTCACAAAAGGAAGGAAGACAAGGTAGAATAAGTAGTAAGGAAGGAGTATGTGACAGAGGACGAACATAAGTAGACAAAGAAGAAAGAGATAAGGAAATACACAACTGAAGAGGAAGCAATGATAGGAGAAGAAGATAGTTCATGACATAAGAGAGCCCGCGATGGAAGAGGAAGATCGACAAAAGGAAAGGATGCGACGAGGAAGGATGTGACAGATTTAACCATATCAGAAGATGTGCAGTGGCGTAACGGCCAGAAAGAGACATTTTAGAAAGATCATGGGTATGAGGTTGGCTAGAGCCAATGGAATCTACACGTATGAAATCATATTTGTAATTCGGTTCGTTAGTGCCTACTGACATGTGTCGTTAGAATAGGAGAGATAGCATGTTGGCTAAGTGTAGGAAGTCAACTGGAAAATACATGTAAGAGTCTATAAAAGGAGGAAACCAAGATGTATGCAGGTTATTCTCTGTGGTATCTGGTCATGTTAGAAAGTCACTGGTAATTTAGTGACATTCTGATTGTATTGTGTGTTAGTGTCTTGAGTCGTAGAGAGGATTCGAAGAACCTGTAGCTGAGTGCGCAGGAGTGTAGAAGAGATTGAGTCGATCCAGGCTGTGTGTGGATAATTAGTAGAGTTAAGTAGAGAAGTAATAACGATAGAATACCAGAGATCATGAGAGGAGGAAGATGTCTATATAAATAATAAAGAGATATCTAGAACATAGTCTGTAGCTTAGTGCGTAGACCAAAGATTCCATATATTTCTCATTCCATATGAAGAGTGCCTTTGTGGTTTTTCCTGGATGTGTTTTCACATTAGATATTGTGTCAAATGTGTGAATGATGAATGTGATTGATTTGCATATATATGTTACTATGAATATGTGTTTATTTATTTGCTTATGAATGAGTTTATGTGTATTTGTCGCATTGTTATTGTTGAATGTGCCCATGATGCATCGGGTTTGTTGTTATAATACATGTTTAAGGACGAATTGTAGTGCAACTTAATTGTGTGTAATAAGTATAAAGACCCCCAACCATCAGCCTCTATCGTGTAGCCTGGTAAAACACCAAGGGACCGGAAACCCCCCACCCAAATGCGGAAACCTAGTTCTGGCAGTTACCCATAGAAAGATATCTCGGGTGAGACTGTATTTGTGTTGTAGGTGTTGTCGACCGAGCCTTGCTTTATCGGGATGATATCTTGGTCTTTTTTGCGTGCCAAGGAGTAAATTAACCTGGGTCGAAGAGATTTCAATGCCAACATACCTCAAACTCCTGCAAGTGTAAGAAGATATACTAGGTTAAGTAGATCCCCTGAACAATTATTTCCTTCATTGTAATATTTATTGATGACTAATTCTCGTGAACCAAAATGTTATGAATAATCAATGCAGGTGGAGACTAGAAAGAAGTGGGAGCAAGGCATGAATGAGGAGATGGACTCATTGGTAAGAAACCAGAATTGGGATCTGGTTGAGTTTCCTTCAAGTAAAAGAGCATTGCAAAATAAATGGATTTACACGCTAAAGGAAGAAGAAATATTTTATATACCTGTAAACCAATTTATTCTGCAATGCTAAAATGACTTAAATTAGGACTATTTTAAGTCTAGTGGCAATATAATATTTTCATCTTGAACAGTTAGATGTAAAAATAGCCTTTCTCCATGGCTATTTGGAGGAAGAGATTTATATGTGATAGCCACAATGGTATGAGGTCAAAGGGAAGGAGAATTTTGTTTGCAGGTTGAAGAAGAGCTTGTATGGCCTTAAGCAAGCTCTAAGACAATGGTATTTGAAATTTGATAATTTTAGTACAGAACAGGGTTATAGTAGATGCCATTCTGACCACTATATTTATTTTAAGTGGCTATATAATTGAAGATATATTATATTGTTATTGTATGTGGATGGCATGCTTGTTACATGGTCTAACATGCAACATATAAATGTGCTCAAGAGGAAACTAGCTAAATCATTTGCAATGAAGGGTTTAGGTGTTGCAAAGCAAATCCTTGGTATGAGACTAATAAGAGACGGGAAAAATCACAAATTGATATTGTATCAAGGTGAGTACATAAAAAAGGTGTTGGAGAGGTTTAGAATGCAAATTGCAAAACTAGTCTGTACACCTTTGGACAACCATTTAAAAATCTATCCAAATACATGTGAGGAGATATAATACATGTCCAAGGTTCCCTATTCATCGGCAGTTGGCAGCTTGATGTATGCCATGGTGTGCACAATACCAAACATTGCACATGCAGTGGGAGTGGTGAGTAGGTATATGAACAATCCAGGTAAAGATAATTGGAGGGAAGTACAGTAGATTCTCAGGTATTTGAGAGGTACCACTTCTCATGCATTATGTTTTGGAGGTTCAAACACTTCTCTACAGGGATATATTGATGCATATATGGTAAGTGATAAAGACAGTAGGAGGAGAACTACAATGTATGTTTTTATTGTAGGTGGAACATAAATGAGTTGGATTTCGAAACTACAAAAGGTTGTTGCACTGTCAACAACAAAAGCAGAGTATGTTGTTGTTGCAAAGGCTAGTAAAGAGATGATTTGGTTGCAGAGATTCATGGAGGAATTGGGTAAGAAGCATGAGAATAACAGGTTGTATAGTGACCGATAGAGTTCCATTCATCTTGCAAAGAACTCAGTCTTCTATTCCAATACTAAACATATACAAATTAAGTACCATTTCATACGATCGATTATGGAAGATGAACTTTTGAAGTTGGAAAATATACATACTAGCCAGAATCCTGCAAACATGTTAAGAAAGGTAGTAACCAAAGAGAAACTAAGTTCTTTCTCAGTTTTAGTTGGACTTCAAGCATGAAGATGAATATGGGAAAATTGGCAGGTCAAAGGTTTATATCATATTCCAGTAGTGGTGAAGTTGTTGTGATCATTCTGCAAGTGGGATATTGTTAGTTGTGGTGCTTTATCTTCCTGATTCAAAGATCATTTTTCAGTCGTGTTTCGATCCCAATACCATGACGGGGGGCGTGGGGGGCTTGCTCCCCACTAAATTTTCCATGGGGGGTCTAGGGGGGTGACGAATTTAGGAGGGGGGTTCAGGGGCAGCACCCCCATAGTGAAAAATTAGGAAAAAATGCCTTGTAAAATGTTGTAATTTTATAGTCATGACTTGGTTAATAATGGGTGATTTACAGTCCCATGGTTTTGGGAACCCATGGTATTTTCCCATGGTATTCCCTTTATAAAAGGAAGGAATTGTAATACAGATTTGTATTGTATTGTAGCATTGTGAAAATCGATCTATGTGATTGTGTGAGAGAGACCATGAGAGAGTGAAGAGGAAGTGCAGCAGGTGTGTTGTGGGTTGTATCCCTTCATTTAGTTGGATGATATAATAATAAAGGACTAGTAATTTATGTGTGGGTGTAGCCGATCTTGGGTGAACCACGTTATATTGGTGTCTCTCTTATAATTTGTTTATGTATTTAATATTTGCATCTTATTTATTGTTCTTGCGCTGCGATCTTGTTTTCTAACAATATGAAGAAATATACAAGAAACAACCATGTTATGTGGTTTCTTATCTACCAGGTACTTCTAAATTACATAGAGTTGATAGTTTGCTTCATAATCATGATTTCACTCTTTGCACACTTAAGGAAAATTTGTGAATAAATCAAAATTGCATGAAGCAACAAGAAGACCAATACCACCCAGCATGTTCATTTTTAGAAGGATACCATGTATTCCTTCTCCTCCAAACTTATAAGAAGACCTCTCTCTTTTTCTAATGTCGTCAGGAAGTTGCACAAATTTTTTATGGTCCATATCATATTGTTCAATGCATTGGTCAAGTGGCCTACAAATTATTGCTCCCATAATACTCTAAGATCCACCCAATATTTCATATGTCTTGTTTGAAGAAGATAGTGAGTCAATATTATCATGTTCGAACTACATTACTACAATTGGATGAAAAAGGATCCATTGGGATCCAATCATAAGTATATTTGGACACTTAGGATAAATAGCTACATCAACACATTATCCATGAAGTTTCAATGGAAAAATACCTCAACAAAAGGTGCTACTTCTGAACCATCAACCATTTTTCAATAGTTTCCCCATCTCCGACCTTGAGGAAAATGCTTCATTTGAAGGGGGAAAACATGATAGGGTCCCACCCTAACCCCAAAATTTATAAACATACTATCCCACAAGGCCCATTATAAAGTTAATGGATATAGACTTAATGTAAAAGGGCCTTCTTTATTAAATTGAGCCCCCTAGGTGTTAGACCCTCAGTAATAGTGGGACCGCAAGTAGTTAGGACTTTGGATATTAAAGAACTATATATAGAGTAGTAAGATATGTAATGTTTAGTCAAGAATTGTCATTGTATTTGGATGTTTTCTCTTGGAGGTTTCTCTCTTGAAGAGGCAAGTGAACATATCTAACTATGTTATCTATTCTCTCTTGTATTTTTCTATATTTTCTATGAATTTATTGGTTTAAGCATATTATAGATATGAAGGAGGAATTGGTAGCTACACATATTTTCTCTTTGCCTCGAGTCCAATTCAGCATATTTCACAAGTATTTCTTGAATATGTCTCTACACTCTCAAAATAATAGGATGGAGAATCCATTAGGACCTGGGGCTTTGTCTAGATGCAGGCTCCATACTATTTCTATGATCTCTACTTCTTATATTGGGATTTCTAATCCATGATTCTCATCTTCACTTATCAACAAGGGAATATTTTGAAGTAAGGCATTTCCCTCTCTTTTAGGGGGTAGGGGGGTTTTCTACTCCATGTGTAATTCCTTAAAGTAATTGCTTTCCTCCATTTTGATGTCTTCAAAATTAGCTACCTTTTTCCCCATTGGCTTTTTGAATTTTCCTTATGGAAGTTTTTAACTGTGAGACCCTTGGCTTGTTTGTGAAAATATGAGGTGTTGTTGTCTCTAGATTCAATTCAAATACTTCAATATTTCACCCACCATACTCCTCCTAATATCTTTGAGCAAAATAGAGTGCCTTATTGAGATATTTTTCTCTTTGGAAGTACTTTGAGCCAATCTCATTTTTTTCCATCATTTTTTGTGTCTCCAACATATTTTGTAAATATTTGCTCCTATGAACTGGAAATTGAAATTGGGTTTTGTCCCACTCCGAGGCTTACTTAACTGACCTAATTTTATATTCACAAATAAAATCTAGGGATCCTACTATATAAGTATCCTATTATTTTTCTATGTGTGCTATGGTTTCTTCTTCTTTCAACCATAAAGGATTGAATCTAAATGAGATATGACCGTAATTTTCAAGAGCTTCAATAGCTGACAAGATAAGCTCATGATAGGCTCATAAGAAAGGATACAAATTTCAAGGTGATTGATAGATCATTGAAAAGGAATGAGATTTGATCTAGGAACTTGTCTTATCTAGAAACTGCATGGCCTGATCCAATTCTATGGTTGGTCAAAGTGAATATCCCCTTCTGAGGAATAACATCCATCGAATCCCAATCAAAGATAAAATTCTCTAAAGTTTCTCCAAAGGTACCTTTGAACGTTACTCCCTTTTCTTTCTTTAGGGGTATACGTTAAAGTCTCCAGTTATTATCAAGTTCTGAAGGGGGTTTGACTTGGAATTGTTTTCAATGAATTCTAGATGTCAAGTTTGTCCCAATATTGGATTGGCACATACACATTGCAAATTCAAATATTTTCCTTTGTTTATTGATCTAATAATTCTATAAAAAATCAGTGAGTGTGATCAATATAATATATGAGGGAAAATTTCTTACCATTCCAATGGTTACTAGTTCTCCCAATAATCCTTGTTTTCTAACTAATTCTCCTTGCCCTATTTCTCAGATATTTGATATTGCATTTACGAGTTCTTCTACCTCCATTTTAATCTTTAGGATGAGTAAGAGGGAGATATTTTCATTGAAAAACGGGTCTTTCATTGCATCCATTTTGTTCTTTCCCCCCATTCCTTGGAAGTTCCAAGAGACCACTTTCATTTGGAGATGTAGGTAAGACTACCAATTTCTGTTTCTTTGTCACAATGCCCTTGACTCGAAGGGGATTTTCTCATTATCTTAGGGATAGTACTTTGTTTCCCTATATTTTTTTCTCTTTTTGCCAATTTATTTTACTTGTCCATATTAGTTGGTCTATCAGAATTATTTTTTGAGGGGATTTCTTTTTCAAATTCCTTTGTTTATTCACTCCTACTTTGCATTGTTTGCCTCCTAGTGATTCAAGTGTTTCCGCTTGAACCTTTCTTACTTGAAAATCCTTTCACCTCCTCATGCGGAATGGATGGAAGCATTGAATGTCATGTTTCTTCTATCCCTATTTCCTATAAAACGAGTTGTCCTTGATTATGATGTTGCATGCCTTGATCTTAGGTTGGTTCAACCTCCTATTCACTATTGGCTAACTGTTCAAGTGGTGTAGACCCACCTTCATTTTCTTGAGAGAGAACTTGGAATTGATTAGAAGCAAGGGATATAGATGTGCTTGGGACTCCAGTTCCCACCATTGGCTTCACCTATATTTTTTCTTCACAAGCCATTTCCCCTCCCCTTTTTTGACCTGTTTCCATTCCTCTTCTCTTTCAGAATTTTTTACAGTAACTTGAGCTTTGGGATAGTTCCTAGAAAAATGCCCATATTCATGGTACACCTTGAATTTAAATGAAAGTTTACCACAATGCAATTTCTGATAGTGGGTCCATGTTTCCATATTATGATTAATAGCTTCCAGTAATCCCTTGTCGATATCTATCTCAACACATATTAGTGCATAGGAAACATAGGTTCTTTCATCTCATATCTATCAATATATTTCCCCAAAGAGTCCCCAATAAATTTCATAGCATCACTCCAATAGGGTAATGGAAAGTGAGGGAGTTTGACCGAGACCAAGACAGTAGAGGGAACATCATTTTTAAATTCAAAGTCTAAATCCATCTATTTAAATACATTCCCTTGGTACACATAAAATACATTGTAACACCTTTTTTTTGACCCCATGGTATTGAAATTGTACATGATGTATATATTGTATTGAAATCATGGTGAGGAGCTCAAGGCCAAGGCCCTACCATTGATTTGGGTGTTTTGTGTGTCAGTGATCAAGGTTGATGCCAATGGTTATAGAGCTAGGTCAGGAACATTACATTTTGAAGTCATCATGTAAATATCCAATTTAATAAAATACCACAACTTAGAACTAGCTATGCACTACAATGTAAGAGACGGGGGCATGATTTCACAAGGAATAGGGACGGGATTTGTCCAAACCCCTGATCTATAGGGTGAGACCAGATGACAATGGGGAAACCCATAAAACCTCAGCTACCTTTTTGTCCCCTGCACTCAATCATTCAATTTTTCTAGAAGAGTGGTTGAGGCAGTTAATGTCTTGGGCAGAGCAAGGCATGGCAGTCGGTTTTGTGACTAATCCAACCTGCAGTCTGAGAAAACCTGCAGCCTATAGTCTGGGGGAGTCGCATTCTTGCTTCTGAAGCAAGTAATCATGGGGCTGAGTGCCCATACCATCATTTTTTAAGTCGCTCAGTATGTCTTGGTCATTATGATCCATTATTCGGGGAGGTTTTTCAGTAGTTCACTATACGGATTCGCGGAGCAGGTTGTTTTGCAGCGTTTCTCGTATGTACAAGAAAAAAACCTATTTCTCCTTTGTTACAGAGTGGTATGAAAACACGGTCATTTTTGTTACCGAGTGGAGCCCTATGTTGTTGTGTCTCCTTGTGGTTTGTAGTTATGTGTTACCTATTTTGGTTCTAAACTGTATGCAAGAATTAGGAGTGGAAGAGATGTGGAAATGGGCTTGATAAACCTAGTGCAGAGAGAAACCTCACCAAAAAAATAAGAGTGGCTGGTGAATATTCTATGCACGCCCTAAAGAGAACTGGAAGGGAAGGTATATCCCGAGGGACTATGTAGCAGAGAATCAGATACTTCCTTGTGTTTGGGTGCAGGTAATGTGGACTCCAGGCCAAATAGATCTTGTGGAGGTGTCCTTAGCTCTTGAATGAGACACTAGTTTATCCATTCTTCCTTTCCACTGCCATAGCGACCTGATAAACCCAAAGGTAGATGTGCTTGGATGACACCCTGATAAACCCAATTAGATATTGACTTGGCTGGGAAGCCTAATAAACCCAATCGTATATTGGCTTAGCTGAGCAGCCTGATAAACCCAACAGTGAGTTGGCTTGGCTGTGTCTTGTTGTGAATTTGGCCAAGTGTGACCCTTGGCTAGACAGTCTAATAAACCCAATAGTTAGCTGGCCTGGCTAAGAAGCCTGATAAACCCAACAGTGAGATGGCTTGGTTGAGTATCCTAATAAACTCATTTGTTAGTTGGCTTGGTTGGTCCTTAATGTGAATGTTGGATTGAATGCGTACAATCTGATAAACCCAATTGTTGCTGGTTTGGTTTTGTAGCCTGATAAACCCAGCAGTGTATTGGTTTGTTTGTATGTAGCCTGATAAACCCAATTATGAATTGGCTTGGCTAGACAGTCTAATAAACCCAAATGTAGGTTGGCTTGACTGTGTTTGATGTGTCCTGGCTATGTGTGAGCCTATTGTTCTCTAGTTCCTTTTGGAATTCATGCCCATCTCGGGGGTGGCAGTTGTGTTGAGAGATCAATGAACACAATTGGCCTATGGTTGGGTGGAATGTTGCAGCGACATACCTAGTTGCGGAACAGCTTCATCTTCAAGATAATTATTATGTATTGTGTTATTTCTGCAACATATTTGCTTATGAATGTGTTGCTTATGTTGAATGCTTATTGAATATTTAAGTGGAATTACTGTTGTTGAATGTCCCTTCATTATGCATCTGTTTATGCCTTGTATTTTCCACCAGATTTTGCTTATGATCATGGAGGCTAGAAGCCTAGTTATAAGGTTAGAAATGCAGCTATCCTAAGGTAAGAGATGTTGGTTTTCTGCACCCCAAAATACTCTTGCGAAAGGTGGAATGCGGAAGGTGGAAAATAGGAAAAAGACAAGGCAAAATGTTGGCTTTCTGCACACTGGAATCCTCCTTCACAAGGCAGAAGGCGGAAGCAAAAAAGAGTCGAAAACTCTAAGGTAAGGTGTATGTTTCTGCACCCCGAAGTCCCCAGTGGAAGGTGAAAGGAGGGAGGCAGAAATCACAAAGAGAAATGAGGCCAAGTGTTGGTTTTCCATGATTCGGAGTCCGTTTACGGAAGGCAGAAGGAGGAAAGAGGAAGGTGAACAAATGAAGGTATCAATTTGTTGGTTTTCCTATTTTCGAGTTATATAGCGGAAGGCGAAAAGGAAGAATGCGGAAGGAGGGATGTGGCTGAATGATTCCTTCAAATGCTGAGTTCTAATTCTAGAGTCCCACAGCGAAAGGAGGAAAGGCCGAAGGAGGAAGGTGGAAAGTGGTTAAATGATTCCGTCAAATGTTGAGTTTTCGATTACCGAGTTCCGCAGTGGAAAGGCAGAAGGAGGAAAGTGGTTAAATGATTCTGTCAAATGTTGATTTTCTGACTCATGAGTTATGCAGTGGAAGGTGGAAAGGTAGAAGGAGGAAGGTGGAAAGTGGTTAAATGATTCCATCGAATGTTGAGTTTCTGATTCCCGAGTTCCACAGCGAAAGGTGGAAAGGTGGAAGGAGAAAGGAGGAAAGTGGTTAAATGATTATGTTGATTGTTAATTTTCTGATTCCTGAGTTATGTAATGGACGGAAGAAAGGAAGAAGGCGGAAAGTGGGTGAATGAATCCATCGCACATTATGTTTCCGTTTATCGGATTTCACAGCAGAAGGCAAAAAGGGGAGTGCGTAAGGTAGAGTGAAGAAAGGTCAGGTTCAGTGTGAAAATGACCTCTTCGGCTACAGAGTGGATATGTTGATGGCATAACGACTGTTGCAATGGTTTTAATCCTCATAATGGAGGTGCAAGGGTGAACATGACACATGACTGTGTTGAAAGAGATAGTAAAGAGAAATTTTAAATTATTATGCATATCAATGAGGTGTATGGACACTGGGTTCATGGACATGGTATATCAGAGCGAGCAGTAAATTCACGCTCCTCCCTTATATGCTGATGTAGAGGGGAGGGGATGCTACATTATGGTATTAGAGCGAGCATTTGTAGTCGCATTCTTCCCCTTATGTGCTCCTATAGAGGGGCGGGTAAGCCACATTGTGGTATAAGAGGGGAGGGGATGTTACATTGTGGTATCATAGTAGGATTAGTGGTCGCGCTCTCCTCTGAGGTGGGAGGGGACATGACATTGTGGTATCAAATATATTGGTTACAACATTGGTCCTAAATGGGCCAAGTGAATAGTTTTCAGAGCTATTGGTTGTAACACAATTGTTACGCAGCAAACAATGTGTTTAAATTATGAAATTTTTATGTAGCTAACAATATGTTTATTAAACACATTTTGTAGAGTCATAGTGCAGTTTGGAAAAGTTGGTATGTGGCTCATCCATGAGAACCTACAGCATGAATAATGCACAATATCCCTATGGGTTCGAGGCAGATGCTATGGGTGAAAACATTTGAGTTGGAAATGTTGAGACATAATCCAATGGAAGAAGATATCAAGAGACTCCCCCAAATATTGCAGCCACCATGAGAAGCCTGAGGGTGGGATTGCAAAGTTACAGCAAAGACAATGAAAGAATGATTAAGGCTCAGGAAGAGAAAAATTAGTTTAACGTAGCCATGCTACAGAGTTTGACAGACATCCAAAGGCGGATGAACTCTGGGCATCGGGTAGTAAAACCAGAAGGAAGTAGGAGCAACGCCAGAAGAAGAAAAAGGTATTCTAGTGGATCATACAAATTTGAAGGGTCCACTAGGGGTTCAATCTCTTCATCTCATAGGAATAAGAGGAAGAGGCGTTACTAAAAAAGCTCACGTGATGAATTTAAGAAGGAAAGGCTTCCTACCTTTAATGGTGAGGTAAATACCTGTCAAGAAGTTGAAGCTTGGTTGCTTAGGATGAAGAAATATTTCTAATTCCAAGACTATTCAGGGAGTATGAAGGAAAGGGTATCCTGTTACACTCAAAATATTTCACCAACATGTGATAGGATCCCTAACCCAGACAATTTTCCCTCAAATCCCAAACTTGAAGAGAATCCTGCTCTAGGTTTTGGTTTCAACATGTAAAATTACAGCATCGCTCTTACCCTCAAGCAGATCAGCGGTACCTTATTCAACACCACCTTAGTTGTGTGAGAACCAGGTGGTGCCACTACCTTTAACCTTTGTTGTTGGTGCGGTTCTTACCCATCACCACTCTGACATAAAGGGGTATAAGCAGTGCCCTTGGTAAAAATGAAAAAAAAGAGGTTTCACGAGGTTTATAGAACAAAATCCTTGTGTCCAACCTTATCCCTACTCAGAGGAAGCTCCTATCATTAAATCTCCTATCATTAGCTGATTGGTTTACGAAGTCTTTGTTGCCACCCATTGCCCGAGATGTGGCTATGGGGGGTGTTGTCATAGAAGAGCAGGCCATTAGTCGTGCTCAGTATCTATACTTGGTATATTCCCAGTCTGGAACTTTGTATGACCTTATTCCTCAAGCTCCTTGTCCCAGCACGGACACAGCTAAGCCACCTGTAGAAACTTCTGTTGATGGGGTTATTGGTTCAATCCAGCCTCTATCAACAGCCAAAGCTGCCAAACAACCTAGTCCTTCCACTACTGCTCCTTCCAATACTACAGTTTCCACTGAGGTGAATGCTATTCAAAGTACGCAGTCATCCAGTAATAAGAAAAAAGGAAAAGGTAAAAACAAGAAAACCAGAAACCAACAGGAAAATCCCAAACCTACGGACCTGAAGAATGACAATAAAGGAAAAAGGAAAGCTAAATATCCTTGCCTATTGTGTGGTGGAGATAATTTCATGAAAGAGTGTCCTCGATGTGATGAAATTAATATGTTTTTAAGAAGTAACCCCGCACCGACACTTCTCACCGATCCTTTTCTTTCTCAACAACAATTGGTAGACCACATGTCTAACCAGAGAAATTCTAGTTCAACAGAGGAAGTTCAAATGATGTTGTCAAAAACTGTTAATCTAACAACTCGAAGTCAGTCATATGACAAACCGAAGGAGAAGAAAATTGAGAAACCTTCTCCAGATAAAACTCCTTCTACTGGTTCTCCCATGTCCTCGTCCAATGGTCCCCTGACAATCAAGAAGCCTAATCTCAACATGATTTTGCGTCCTCCCAAGATTACTCTTAGGAAGGTTATTTTTAACCCTAATTCATGAGCTACACATTTCTATAATGTTGTAGAAGACCTAGCTCAGGCACCATGTGCAATGTCTACCTTAGAGGTGCTCCAAAGCTGTCCCACACAATGCAAAAACTTATTAACTGCTTTGGGAGCCACAGACCCGAGTGACATGAATTTGATTCATTTAAATCCGTAGAACTTGACACCTAGATTACCTCACCAATTGGATTTTCAAGTCATAAGTAGAGTAGTTGGGAAAAAGGTCTTTAAGACTATTCTAGATGAAGGTGCTTCAACCTCTGTTTTGTCTTTGTCCTGTTGGAAATACATTGGCTCTCTCGAGCTTGTATAATCACCGACAACGCTAAAAGCCTTTGATGGAAGAGGTTTCCAACTCTACGGTCTCATTCCAACCCTTTTAGTTGAGCTAGCGGGGAAAACAGTTTCCATTAAGGTGGAATTAGTGGATGCCCCGTTAGACTACAATCTTATCTTAGGGAGAAACTAGTTTTACACTATGACCGATGTCGCTTCGACGGTATTTATAACCCTTCAATTTCCGCATTTGGGAAGAATCATAACAATTGATCAACTTGATTTCTGTACATCGAATGTTACTACTCCTATGACAAATAATATCCCTTTGCTAGGCCAGTCCCCTCCTCCTTACCAGTCGATTGGGGTAGGGATGTTGAAGGACTCCACCCTCATGGGCATGTTTTCGTCAACCCCTTCTAGCACAGAAACGACAACAGTCAATATGATCTCTTTGTTTAATTATGATCCTAAGGGTAAACAAGTTGTTGAGACATCCTCCCCCGGCCCACATGAAGCAGTTTATGATGCCATCCAATATGTTTCTGATGTTCCTAGAGATGATCTTCATCTTGTGGCTTCAGATCCTTACCACTTGCCTTACCAGTTAGAACCTTTACTTCTTGTTCTGGATTATCTCTCCCAGACTTTTCCCTCCAACGAGTCCATCATAGAGATTATGAATGCGAATGAATCAGTATGAGAGGATCACCATCACTGATCCTTTTTCCTCCCCAATATCATTTCAGTAGATAATGATTTTGTATGTCTCTTAGGTATTGATATTGTTGATTCCCCACAAACACCTGCCTTGTTGCAAAATTATGAGTTTGAAGGCAATTTATGCAACATTACCAAAACGACTCCACTCGACATATCAGTCAAGCCTGGAACTGTTGAACATGTTCACATAAGGCAGAACTGTTCAATAGACGAAACTGAAGAGTACATAGCACTTTTTAAAGAATTCCAAGACATTTTCTCCTGGTATTATGAAGAAATTCCTGGGATAGATCCTTCTATTGTGGTCCATGAGATCAAAACCTATCCTACAGCCAGACTGGTTAGGTACAAATTGAGACAATTCCATCCGTGAAAAGCTGGAGCTATCAAAGCTGAAGTCGAAAAACTTATGAAGGAAGGATTCATCTATCCTATATCCCTGATGGAATGGGTATTGAATATCATTCATGTGAATAAAAAGCAAGGAACAATTCAAGTTTGCATCGATTTCTGAGATTTGAAAAAAGCCTGTCCTAAGGACAATTTTTTGACTCCACACATCGATCAGATTATCAATAACTGTGTTGGGAGTGTCATATTCTCATTTATGGATGGATTTTTCGGCTACAATCAAATTGAGATATTGCCCGCCAATTAGCATAAGACAACATTCATATGCCCATGGGGAACCTTTTCCTACAGGATGTTACCCTTTGGTCTTAAGAACGTTGGGGCCACATTCTAGCATGCCATGTCCTATGCGTTTCACGACATTAAGAACATCGTGGATTCGTACCTTGATGATCTCCTTACGCATTCACAGCAACAGGAATTCCATCCTCAACATCTTAGAGATATTTTCCTGAGATGTCGTCATTACAAAATACGACTGAACCCCCACAAATGTGTTTTTTGCGTTAAGACGAGACATCTCTTAGGCTTCGTGGTCTCCAAGGATGGTATTCGGATTGACCCCTTAAATATTGCTGCAATACTTGCTTTACCTGCCCCTACCAACATGCTCAAACTCCAAAGTTTGTAAGGGAAGGAAAACTTTATTCGTCATTTTGTTTGTAGCTTTGCTGATAAAACACATGGCTATATGCATCTCCTGAAGAAGGATACCCCCTTCTTCTGGGATGACCAGGCCTAGCGAGCCTTTGATAATATTAAGCATGCTCTAACTCATTCACTCATGATACACCCCCAAGACTACTCAAAGGATTTTCTCTTGTATGTTTCTGCCTCTACTACTACTATCAAAATGGTTTTAGCCCAAGAGGACCAAAATAGCCTAGAACACATGATTTATTACGCTAGTAAGAGTCTTCTCAATTCTGAAACTTGATACTCACGTGTGGAGAAGCTAGCATTGGATATGGTCATTGCTGTCCAAAAGTTTCATCACTACATCTTGCTTCGCACTACTACTGTACTCGCAAAACAAAACCCTATGTACTATATATTGACTCCTCAGGTGCTAGGGGGAAAATACTCCCGATGGATTGTCATCCTACAGGAGTTTGACCTTGAGTTTTCCAAAGCTACTTCCAAGAAGTCATTGGTTTTTGCGGAATTGATGTGTGATCTTCCCTATGCTTTAGCGGATTCTGAGCCCGGTGATTTATTTCCAGATGAATTCATGTTCCTAATCAGCACAACTGACCCGTGGTATGGAGATTTAATCATTTATCTCCAGACACGACGTTTTCATCCTACGATATCTCGTGAGGATTGTCGTCGTATTCGTCACCACACAAAATACTATCTTATCCTCAATGATACATTGTCTAGACATGGTATTGATACCATTCTCTGGTGATGCCTCACCCATGACGAGGCTGAACAAGTTCTTAATGACTACCATTCTGGAGAATGTGGTAGTCATCTTTCTAGGATGGCTACAACTCAAAAAATACTTCGTGCTGGCTATTTCTGGCCCTCTATCTTTAAAGATTGTCATGACGCTATTAAGAAATGCCCACCCTGTCAACACTTTTATTTGAAAAAGCACCCCCACCCTGCTTCGTTACACCCCGTCATTGCCATTGGCTCATTTTCCAAATGGGAGATCAATTTCATGCATTATAAGCCTACCTCAGCCAAGGGGCATGGTTACATCATTGTAGTTGTGGATTATTTTACTAAGTGTGATGAGGCTATGCCTACATATGCAGAGGATGGTAAGACTTTCGCCCTCTTCCTTTTCAACCATGCAATAGCTAGGTTTGGATTTCCTCAGTCTATCGTCACTAATCACAGATCACATTTCCGGAATCATATGATGACAAAGTTAAGTGCTAAGCTAGGTTTTCGCCATGAAAACTCAACTCCCTATTACTCGCAAGCTAATGGTCAAGTTGAGACCATTAACAAAGTTTTAAAAACTATGCTACATCGGATGGTTGGAGATCACAAATCCAACTGGCACCAGACTCTCTTTTCCGCTCTTTGGGCTTATTGAACTTCAATAAAAACAACGAATGGTTTTACACCATTGCAGTTAGTATATGGACTAGAAGTTGTCCTACCTATTCAGTGTCAGATTACGTCTTTGAAACTTACCGTCGAACTTCTCCCTAATACTTCTACCGAGGAAAAAAGATTTTTATATTTGACTAACCTTGATGACACTAAATGAGATGCTGCCTTAGTCAATGAGGCACATAATAAACACGTCAAGGCACAGTATGATAAGTCTATTGAACCCCATTTGTTTAATGAAGGTGACCTAGTCCTGACTTATGATCAGAAACATGACAAGCTAGGAAAAGGGAAGTTTGAATCAATGTGGTATGGTCCTTTTATCGTTTCCAAAGTTTTAGAGAAAGGGGCCTATGAGCTCGTGGATTATGATGGAGTCCCCTTCGGGAAACCTCGCAATGGGTTGTACCTGAAGAGGTACTATGCCTATATCATTCATGTATGGTACCTTGTGTATATATACATTATTTGACTTTTCAGTATGTTTTGGTACTTTCAATATGTTTTTGAGTTTAATGTCTAGACTATTTATACCATGTTTTGTTTATGCAGATCAAATGGCATTTTATGGCTTTGCTGATGGTGCTTACCTCCATACCCTGAACCTTGCTTTTGCTGCTTGGGTTCTGTATACCCCTACACACGATCTAGTGAGTTCAAGAGCAGTTCGTATTGGTCCTGCTATCAACAATATGGTCGAGTATGAAGCAATCATAGTTCTTTTGACTGAGGCTGCATCCCTGGACATTCGTAACTTGGTAGTTTTTATGGACTCGCAATTGGTGGTTTGTCATTTAAACCAGGTCTACACCATCATAAACCCTATACTACTCTGTCTCTATCGAAGGGTACATTTATTGGAAAGGTCATTTGAATTCATTACTTATAAGCATATCCCTAGGGCAGACAATTCAGTTGTTGATTCATTGGCAAATTACATCCTAGATTGGTATATTACCCATTCATAGCATGAAAATTAAACATGTTTAATAGCATTGTAAATAAACAGTAAAAACATATAAAACTCATGTAAATACATTTTCCATTTGAAGCATATAATTAACGGAGGAAAAATTCTGTATATACATACAGACATACATACGTACATACATACATACATACATACATACATACATACATATATATATATATATAAGTGTTTTTTACAAAAATAGGTCACGAGACCTCATCTGAAACACCTTGGATTTCATGTAGCACAAAATCATACAAAAATATGAAGCTATGGAAGCTTTCGGTGATACATCATGTAAGAGCTAGTGATGCTCATGGTAGCATATAACGGCCCACACTACTCTACGTAGCAGACGACTAAAACAGCCTAGCACTCCTATTGTGTGCTTTTTATAGCGCATCGAGAAATGGATGAATCGGGTATGTCCAAAGTCAACCTCTCTAGGTTTTCCTCCAGCTCTCCCATTGGGTCATCACCTCGTTTAACAAATCGAGCTCCTGCTTTTTTGTCCAGTGGGGATGATCCCCCGGGTCGTGCAGCTCCAACATCTGCATGAAAATTTCAAGTCTCGTTACTATACATAAAAAAAATAAAAAACATTGAAAGACAAAAAACATAAATAACTATCTTAGTTTTTGTTTCTTACACATGTCCCCCCACTACCCGCCAGGTGGAAGTGGTAGGTAAGGGTCACCCCTGAAATCAGTGCCTGCATACGCATAATCCTCAATCATGAGGATCTGGTCACTAAGCCAACGGAAGAATGGAGCTCCAAACTTCACCTTCCCTTTGTCTGCTCCTATACGGGCCATGATCTTGACCCACCTCAACATATGAGGGTCTCTCGCCCTCAGCTTAGTAAAAACCACTTGGGGCCTCAGATGAGGGACCCGCTCGAAAAAGAAACAGGCTAATATAGAACCATAGCCAAACTGTTTTAGTTCTCCCTGCCGACACTTAGTCAGTTGGTCTTTAAATACCAGTAACAATGCCTCTACCTAGTTGAAAACTGTAGGAGCCATCGCCTCTATCGCATATAGAATATGTGCCCTAGAAGCCTGATGAGGCCCTTGGCTCCCAGCCAGCCTCTGCATGGTGAAAAGAAGAGTGCAAAGAGGAGCATCCACCACTACCTTGATGGGAATCTTCTTCCCTGAATTTCTAGTACCAGGAAGGTAGTGACGGTCAATCAGCTCCTGGGTAGTCACATCCCCTCAGCGGGAACTAGTCAATGAAATTAGAGCACCTCGTATCGACAATCTGGTCAAGAAGTAGATGTCTTCTACCTCAATGTTCAACACATGTGCCCCCACCTCAAAGTATTGTTGTTCCAGGTTCCACATATGGAGTATATACTCCAATAATCGATCATGAGCACCATACTAGGTGTGCGGAAGAATTTGAGGAGGCCACAGTTCCTCAATGCGGCTGTACATCCCGCATTTCTTTCAGCAAAGGAATCATCCTCATCATGTTTCTGTTCCTTCCATATCACCATTTTCGACCACTAAAAACCTGCCAAAAACCAGTAATGGACTAGTTAAAAAAATACTCAATCATTAAAATCAATTAAAAGCTTGTGTTTTTGCTTGCCCATGCATTTTTTCAAGCTCACAGCCGGCACTGCCTAAGCCTTGTTTGCATAGAGAGGTGGCAACACCTGAGCGCAGTGTAATGAGCATGGTTCTCATGGTGCACTGCGTGTCCTGTAAGGGGCAAGAGTGGTCGCCGCATTTCAAGTTTAGGGCCTGCCTAAAATGACCCAAAATCCTCCTAAAATAAAAAATAAATGCTTAAAAATGAAAGTTTAGGGTTTTTCATTTACCTGGCTCTGACGACGCTCAAATCGAACGGTCGGATCTCCCGTAACCAGTAGCTAAAGATCTAGCTCAAATGTGCTCCAAAATGCTCTTGACAAATGGTAAATAGTAAAATGTTTTGATTTTTACTATTTGAAATGACTTTTATAGCTATTTTTATGGTTTTTTAATGTCATTTTAATATTTTAAAATCATTTTCATTATAAAATCCATCCATATGACTCATTAAAAGTCATTTTTCAAGAAATTAATGTTGTTACTAAGTTTTGCACGGGTACAAATGAAAACAGTAAAAATCTATCGGAAGTTTGTTTTTGAATTTTTTGTATTTCCACAAAATGGAAAAAGTCCCCGAGTGCTTGTTTCAACACTTTGGTCATGCTCCCAGAACTTAGTATCAAAGTTCCGAGTCTTTTTTTTATTCTTTTTAGGCTTATAAAACTACTTACCGCAAAAAGAGACCTAATGGAGTCTCCTTTAATCTATTTTTGGACTCCCTAAATATGAAAAGATTGTTGAGTACTTGTCTTCTTCATACTTGTAAAAGTATTTGAAGAGTCGTCTCTCCGACGGTAGGTTATCTCTTTTTTGGTTTGGATAGACTATTTATGAAAAAGGAACACTCCAGCCAATCATGACTGGAAGAGTTCTCTAAGGTATTATTTTATACTTTTTCGGGCCTTAGGGACTAAATCATACAAAAAATGACCATTTGGAGTTTTCTTTCATCTTCGTTCAGACTCTCTAAACATGAACGATATCGAGTTTTCTTTCATTGGACTCGTTAAACTAAGCACTGTAAGACCCTTTTTTGGGAACGAACCCCTCCTTTCTCGGGTTCATGAAATATATGGGAATGGACTTATCTTTGAATGAGCTAAAATGATTGTTTGTTACCCTCTTTGAACTCGTAAAAATGAAAAGAGGCACTCATCAATCACGATGGGGGAATTAAGGAAAGGGAATCATTTTGCAAATCCGATAGCAGTTGTTTGTCACCTGAACATGGCACTTGTCTGCATATCATTCAATCAATTGGGTATTCAGCTGATTTACAAGTTGATCCACTTTCATGAGTCATGTCACTCCTTTGAGTCTTTCAAAAGAATGCATTGTCCGCTATCGCATTGTGTGTTTGTCTGGTCTAGTCATGCTGCCAAGTCTTTTGTCGTGCCTCCCAATGTTTAAAGGAAGAAAGAAGTTTACCTCTGTAGTTAAAACAACCTTTGTGTCAATACTTTGATTCAGTCCTATGGTTACATTATCTGCGATATATTAGAACTTTGTTCCGAGTTTCGTTTCGTCGATGTGGGATTCATCATGGCCCTCCTTCGATGAGACTATTCCTGTCGACGTCAACTCATCATTCGGGAAATAGTCGTAGAAACAAGTTTAGTACCTTGAGATCTGTATGCCTTAATGATAGATTCTCTTGCTATCGACAAAGGTTCACATCATTGGCCTTTGATTGGAAGACTCTGTTGGGTGTTCGAAACCATGACATATATTCACACTTAGTAGATTGTACTATGGTACCTTGGGAATCATTGACATCAATGGTGATTTCCCTCACACTTGTTAACTGTTCACATCATTGTCCGGTAATCAAGTGGTTTCTACCATGTTCGACTTTAGAACATTGTAATCACATGGATAGAATCGTACTTTGTGGAAGACGAGATGAAGACCCTAGGTATTTGTTAAGCACTCATAGCCTTCTTCCCAGGTTGGGATGGAGTATATTGTATGAATTACCAGCATGGATATACATTTGTATGGTCATGGCTATGCTTAAATTTGTGTATGTATGACATAGATCTACGTTGTATATCTGGTAGCTATGTCCAAGTTTGAGTCCTCTATCACATGGATCTAAGATGTATTCTAGTAGCCATGGTTGTTTATTCCTCCCATGGATCTGTCTTGTATTGGTCTGCAGCCATGATGAGATTACATTTATTCATGAGTCAAAGTATTGATGTATTGCAAATGCTTATTCAATGACACGCTCCGATCAAGCTGGCTCTTACCTTGAAGTGATAACTTGCTCTATCAAAGCTCTCGACTATCATATCCCTCTAGCCTCATGCTTTGGGGGGCATTCTATTACACTCAAAATCTGTCACCAACATGTGATAGGATCCCTAACACAGACAATTTGCCCTCAAATCCCAAACTTGAAGAGAATCCTGCTCTAGGTGTTGGTTTCAACATGTAAAATTACAGCACCGCTCTTACCCTTAAGCAGATCAGCGGTACCTTGTTCAGCACCACCTTAGTTGTGTGAGAACTAGGTGGTGCCACCGCCTTTAACCTTTGTTGTTAGCGCGGTTCTTACCCATCACCACTCTGTCATAAAGGGGTATAAGTGTTGCCCTTGGTAAAAATGAAAAAAAGGAGGTTTCACGAGGCTTCTAGAACAAAATCCTCATGTCCAACCTTATCCTTACTCACCTGGGTTGGTTAAGGTCGAGATCCCTCTTGGTAGGATCTCATGGCCACCTCACCCACCAATCTCTCAACCATTCCTATCCATTTGAGCCCTATAAATACAAGCTCATACTCCATGGTTGAGGGAGAGAGAAGAAAGTAGAGTTATGCTACTGAATTGACACCCTGGCTCAATCCATCAAAGAGAAATTGTGGAGCAAGTTGGAGCTATCGAGGATGAGGTGCTAGTCTTGTGAAGGAGTGCATCAGCACTAAGGCACATGGTTGTAAGCTCTTTCATTTATTTTCTAATGCAAAGTTGACTTCCTTCCCACATATTTGTTGCATTGATCTCACATATATGTTATTGGATTCCTTAGTCACTAATATGGATGTATAGATGATTTTCTGGTAGCTTTGATGTCGTTGTATGTTTGATATGTTCTACATATATACAAGTCCTTCATTAGAGTTTCATTCCAGATATCTATAACATTCAGGGAAAGTCTTCAACCTTGTCATTCACTCTTTTGTTCTAGATCTGAACCATTTAGACCAGAGGAACAACTTATGTCCGTAGAAGGTGATATATTCCTGACAACATATCCATCTTCAATCTGAATGGAAGAGCATCTATATGGTGGGAGCACCTCAAGAAAGTGAGGAATCTCAATGCCAAAAAGATCGTGTGGAAGCAGTTCAAGAAGTATTTCAAGCAGAAGTACCTGTCTGATAGGTACTATAATGACAAGATTTAAGAGTTCCATGTGATGAAATTGGGATAATTGACCATGGAAGAATATGCAAACAAATTCTTGGAGCTATTGAGGTATGTTCGGCAAATCACCACTCAATGGTGGTTGACGTTGAAGGGATGAAGAAGGAAACCCAAGGGTTGTAAGAGGAATTCCAAGTGATTTCTGTTAGGAAGATTTCAGCAATGCAACTGAAGAAGTTCTATAGGAAAGGTTGTATATTGTATGCAGCCCATGTTTTGGAGGCAACAAAGAATGAAACTTCTAGGTTGGAGGACTTTCATGTATTGTACGAATTCATGGATGTTTTTCTTGATGAAATTCTAGAGGCTTCCTCCAAAGATAAACATTGATTTTACCATTCACCTTGTGCCTAGAGTAGCACCAGTGTCCAAGACACCGTACAGGATGAACACACCATAATTGCTAGAGCTGAAAATGCAATTGTAGGAATAGTTGGAAAAGAAGTATATCATGCCAAGTGTGTCACCGAGGGGAGCACCAATTCTATTTGTGAAGAAGAAAGATGGTACACTCAGGTTATGTATTGGTTATAGATAGTTGAACAAAGTGACTCTGAAGAATAAATACCCCTTACCTCGAATTGATGACCTTTTTTATCAAATGAGAGGAGAAAAGGTATTTTCCAAGATTGACTTGAGGTCAGGTTACCATCAGATAAGAATCAAAGATGAAGATATTCATAAGACATCCTTTAGAACAAGGTATGAACACTATGAGTTTGTAGTGGTACCATTTGGTCTCACAAATACACTGGCTACATTCATGTGTCTCATGAATAGTGTCTTCAGCAAGTATCTAGAAAAGTTTATTCTTGTCTTCATGGATGACATTCTTATTTATTCTAAGAATGAAGAAGAGTATGTAGAACATTTGAGACTGACATTGAAATTGCTAAGGGAGCATAAGTTGTATGCCAAGTTGAGAAAATATGACTTTTATAAAGATAAAATTCATTATTTGGGTCACATTATCTCAGAGAAGGAATATCTGTGGACCCTGAAAAGATTAAGGCCATCATGAATTGACCAACCCCAAGAAATGTGATAGATGTGAGATCTTTTATGGGACTTGCAGGATACTATAGGAGATTCATTGAAGCATTCTCCAAGGTTGCACATTCAATCACTTCTTTTCAAAAGAAGGGGATAAAGTTTGAATGGACACCAAGATGTGAGAAGAGCTTCCAACAGTTGAAGAATCTTCTTACAAGTGCACCAATTCTGAAAATTGCAAACCCAGAAAAAGACTTTGTGGTGTATACTGATGCATGTAATCAAGGACTTGGAGGAGTTCTTATGCAAGACAACCCCGTGGTATGCTATGAGTCAAGAAAGTTGAAGGAGCGTGAGAAGAACTATGCTACTCATGATCTAGAACTTGAAACCATAGTACATGCTCTCAACATGTAGAGGCATTACTTAATGGGAAGAAAATTTGAGATAAGGACAGACCACTGTGGTATGAAATACTTGTTTGATCAGCCAAGTCTAAATGCTAGGCAAGATAGATGGCTGGAGTTTTTGTGTGAGTTTGACTTTGAAATCAAACACATAAAAGGAAAAGAAAATAAAGTGGTTGATGCACTCAGCAGGAAGGTGCATGAAATGCATGTGGCATCTCTTAGTATTTGTCAAAAAGATTTGAGATAGCAGATCATTAATCATACTGTTGAGGATGAAATGTATGTGCAGATAAATGACAATTTGTAGCGGCAAAATCATGAAAAGAAGTATGAGGGATATAAATTGGAAGAAGATGAACTTCTTACCTATAGGAACATAATTTATATTCCAAATGTAGTAGACTTGAGGAGAATTGTTATGTATGAAATCCATCAAGCCCCATATTCTAGTCACCCAAGATATCAAAAGACAATTGCTACAAACCAGAAGCATTACTTTTGGCCAGGAATGAAAAATGGCATTGCTGAGTATATTTCTAAGTGCATGAAATGTCAGCAGGTGAAGGTTGAGAAACAACACCCGGAAGGGTTATTGTAGCCTTTGCCAATCCCAAAATGGAAATGGGAAGTTATTTCCATGGATTTTATTACAGGATTGTCAATGACTATGAGACAACATGATTCCATCATGGTTGTGGTGGACAAGGTGACAAAGGCATCACATTTTATACCGGTCAAGTCCACGTATAAGGTTGATTCCATTGCAAAAATCTTCATGAAGGATATTTTCAGATTGGATGGATTTCCTAAGGCAATAATCTCTGACAGGGATACCAAGTTTACTTCCAATTTTTGGAAGAGTTTGTTTGCAAATTTGGGTACGAAGTTGAACTTCAACGCCGCCTACCATCCTCAAAATGATGGACAAAGAGAGAGAGTGAACCAAGTGCTTGAAGACATGCTTCGTATGTATGTGATGGACAAACCATCCAAGTGGGAATATTATTTACACTTTGTAGAATTTGCATATAATATTGGACAACAAGCATCATTGGGAATGAATCCATATGAAGTTTTGTATGGGAGAAGGTGTAGGACACCAGTAACTTGGGATAATCTAGTGAACTGAATTGTGCTTGGTCCATAATTGCTCAAGGAAATGGCGCACGAGGTTGCAAAGATTAGGCAGAGCCTGAAAGCATCCCAAGATAGAAATAAGAGCTATGCAGATAATCATAGAGTGCATAGAGAGTTTAGTGTTGGGGATCATGTTTACCTTAGAGTGAGGCCAAGAAAGAGTTCCTTGAAGCTTGGAAGTTGTGCCAAGCTATCACCTAGATACTGTGGGCTATTTGAAGTGCTTGAAAGAATAGGGCCAATTGCATATAGACTTGCATTTCCTGCAAGCACTAGAGCTCATAATGTTTTTCATGTTTCTTTGCTTAAGAAATATGTACATGATCCTAACCATGTGATAAATTGGGATGTGATTCAGGTGGAACCCTAGGGAGAGTTCCAAACCGAGCCATTGTGCATCCTCGACAAGAAGGTCACATTGCTCTGGAATTGAGCCGTTAAACATGTAAAGGTGCAATGGAAGCACTATAGTCCCGATGAGGCTACGTGGGAGCTGGATGATTCCATGCAATTGGCACATCCATTTTTGTTCAATTTTGTAAAGCACCAAGGACAATGCTAATGAAGGGGGAGGGGAATGTAACACCGCAGTTTTGACCCCATGATATTGAAATTGTACATGATGTATATATTGTATTGAAATCATGGCAAGGAGCTCAAGGCTAAGACCTTGCCATTGATTTGGGTGTTTTGTGTGTCAGCGATCAAGGTTGATGCCGATGGTTATATTGCTAAGTCTGGCCCATTACATTTTAAAGTCATAATGTAAATATGCAATTTAATAAAATATAACAACTAGCTATGCAATGCAACGTAAGATATGGGGGACTGATTTCACAAGGAATAGGGAGGGGATTTTTCCAAACCCTTAAGCTATAGGGTGAGACTAGATGTCAATGTGGAAACCCATAAACCCTCAGCTGCCTTTTTGTCCCCTGCACTCAATCATTCAATTCTTCTAGAAGAGCGGTTGAGGCATTTAATGTCTTGGGCAGAGAAAGGCATGGCAGTCAGTTTCGTCATTGAGCCAGCCTGTAGTCTGAGCAAACCTACAACCTATAGTCTAGGGAAGTCACGTTCTTGCTTTTGAAGCGATTAATTGCGGGGATGTGTGCCCATCCCTTCATTTCTGGAGTCGCCTAGTATGTCTTGGTCATTTCGACCCATTATTCGGGGAGGTTGTTCAGTAGTTCACTATCCCGAGTCGTGGAGCAGGTTGTTCTGCAGAGTTTCTCCTGTGTACAAGTAAAAACCTTGTTTCTCTTGTGTTACAGAGTGGTATGCAAACTTGTTTTTTTGTGTTACCGAGTGGAGCCCTGTATTGTTTTGTTTCCTTGTGGTTTGACATTACGTGTGCCCTGGTTTGGGTTTGAACTGTATACAAGAATTTGGAGTGGAAGAGACGTCGAATGGACTTGATAAACCTAGTGCAGAGAGAAACCTCACCAAAAAGATAAGAGTGGCTAGTGAATCTTCTATGCATGCCCTAAAGAGCACTGGAAGGGAAGGTATAGCCAGAGGGACTATGTAGCAGAGAAGGGGATACTTCCTTTTGTTGGGGTGCAGGTAATGTGGATGTCAGGCTAGATAGATCTTGTGGAGGTGTCCCTAGCTCTTGAATGAGCCACTAGCTTAGCTATTCTTCCTTTCCACTGCCTTAGCAGCCTGATAAACCCAAAGGTAGATTGGCTTGGCTAACAGCCTAATAAACCCAATTGGATATTGGCTTGGTTGAGAATCTTGATAAACCCAATCGTATATTGGCTTGGTTGAGCAGCCTGATAAAACCAACGGTGAGTTGGCTTGGCTGTGTCTTGTTGTGCATTTGGCCTTGTGTGACCCTTGGCTGGAAAAACTGATAAACCCAACAGTTAGTTAGCTCGGATGAGAAGCCTGATAAACCCAGCAGTGAGATGGATTAGCTGAGTAGCCTGATAAACCCTCATGTTAGTTGGCTTGGCTAGTCCTTAATGTGAATGTTGGATTGATTGTGTATAGTTTGATAAACCCAATTGTTGTTGGCTTGGCTATGTATCCTGATAAACCCAGCAGTGTATTGGCTTATTTTCCTGCAGCCTGATAAACCCAATTGTGAATCGGCTTGGCTGGACAGTCTGATAAACCCAATTGTAGGTTGGCTTGATTGTGTTTGATGTGTTTTGGCTATGTGTGAGCATGTTGTTCCCTAGTTCCTTGTGGAAGTCATGCCCATCTCAGGGGTGGCAATTGTGTTGAGAGATTAATGAACACAACTGGCCTATGGTTGGGTGGAACATTGCAATGACATAGCTAGTTGCGGGACAGCTTCATCTTCAAGATAAGTATTATCTGTTGTGTTATTTTTGCAACGTATTTGTTTATGAATGTGTTGATTATGTTGAATGCCTATTGAAGATTTAAGTGGAATTGATGTTGTTGAATGTTCCTGCATTTTGCATTTGTTTATGCCTTGTATTTTCCACTGCATTTTGCTTATGATCATGGAGGCTAGAAGCCTGGTCATAGGGTCAGAAATCAAGCTATTCTAAGGTAAGAAATGTTGGTTTTCTGCACCCGAGAATTCGCCTGTGGAAGGCGAAAGGTGGAAAATAGGAAAAGACAAGGAAAAATGTTGGTTTTCGACACTCTGGAATCCACCTGTGGAAGGAAGAAAGCGGAAAAGAGCCAAAAACTCTAAGGTAAGGTGTATGTTTCCACACTCGAGAGTCCACAGTGGAAGTCGAAAGGCAGGAGGCAGAAATCAGAAAGAGAAATGAGGTCAAGTGTTGGTTTTCCGCGATCTAGAGTCCGTCTGTGGAAGGCAGAAGGCGAAAAGAGGAAGGTGAACAAAGATGAAGATATTGATTTGTTGGTTTTCCGAGTTCCGAGTTCCACAGCGGAAGGTGAAAAGGAGGAATGCGGAAGGCGTAATGTGGCTGAATGATTCCGTCAAATGCTGAGTTCTGATTCCCAAGTCCTGCAAAGGAAGGCGGAAAGTGATTAAATGATTCCGTCGAATGTTGAGTTTCTGATTCTCGAGTTTTGCAGCGGAAGGTGAAAAGTGGTTAAATGATTCCGTTGAATGTTGAGTTTCTGATTCTAGAGTTCCGTAGCGGAAGGCAGAAGGCAAAAAGTGGTTAAATGATTTCGGCGAATGTTGAGTTTTTGTTTCCTGAGTTCTGCAGCGTAAGGAGGAAAGGCGGAAGGTGGAAGGAGGGAAGTGGTTAAATGATTCCGTCGAATGCTGAGTTTCTGATTCCCGAGTTCCACGGCAAAAGGAGGAAGGCAGAAAGTGGGTGAATGACTCCGTCGCACACAATGTTTTCAGTTCTCAGATTCCGCAGCGAAAGGCGGAAAGGGGAATGAGGAAGGCGGAGTGCGAAAAGGTAGGGTTCAATGCGGAAATGGCCTTTGCGGCTACAGAGTGGATCTGTTGATGGCGGAATAGCTATTACAATGGTTTTAAGCCCGAGAATGGAGGTACAAGGGTGAACATGACCCATGACTATGTTGAAAGAGATAGTAAAGAGATTTTAAATTATTCCGCATATCAGTCAGGTGTATGGGCACTGATTTTATGGACATCGTGGTATATCAGAGCGAGCAGTAAAGTCGCGCTCCTCCCTTATACGTTGATGTTGAGGGGAGGGGGCGCTATATTGTGGTATCAGAGCGAGCAGTTGTAGTTGCGTTCCTCCCCTTATGTGCTCCTACAGAGGGGTGGGTAAGCCACATTGTGGTATAAGAGGGGAGGGGACGTGGCATTGTGGTATCAGAGTAGGATTAGTGGTCGCGTTCTCCTCTGAGGCGGAGGGGACGTGACATAAATGCCACTCATGAATATGAGATCCAATCTTCCTTCTTTTCGAAGAGAAATGTGTAGTACCCTCGACCACAAAAATGAAATTGTAGCTCGCCTGAGATCCAAAGTTTTCGAGTTCTTACTCATTTAAACCTCCATTACCTTAAGGGAGGGCCACAACCTAGTAAACAGTCCCATAAGGTCTCGCTCATTAAGGGCTATCGCTCTATGTCTGACCACCTTCGAGGACAGCTAGACTTCTAGTACCGTAGCTAATTTAACAAATTTAGAAGCATGTAAAGGGGCAGATCAAACCAATTTGAAAGAAACAATCACAGCTCGAAATGCCTCAACCTCTTGCTTGAATATCCCAAGGAGAATATCGCATTTTTATAGGAAAAACATATAATCATTATCATGTTCCAAAAAGAGATATGGTTTCATAATCTTATTCAAATTGAGTTAAACGCATTTTCCCTCTACTTTCATAGTTTTCCATGCTGTAACAATGCTATGGAAAACTCCTTTTGAAGATATATAATTTTATTATTACAGATTAATTTGTATATGGGAATCGAATGTCATGTGTAGAATCGCAGATTAGTGATCGGGAAAATAAGATGGACTTAGAATGGTCCTCTTTGACTTGTCCCACGTGTCATAATACGTGGCTCTGGCAGTCAGAGTGTGAGAAACACGACAGTTGCTTGGAGCCTGTTTTTAACCGGAATGCTTATTTCGCCGCCACTCTCCCGCTCAAAGCTCAAAGAAAGAGTTGATCTACTGGGTGCATGTAGTGAAGAAGGAAGGGAAGCAATAGGATAATGAATTTTATTTACCATGTATTGTGTTGAAAAGTGTTCAAGGACATTACCTAGCAATTGATTTGAATGTAATACAAGTTTAATGGTTAAGAATGTATTTTTCTTCGCACAAAATCATAAATTCAAATTTAGAGTAGACTGTAGCAATATATCAAAAATAATATTCAAGTGTATGTATCATAATAATAATAATTTGATTGGGTAAATATTCTTATTTAAAATCAAATACCATATGTATTATTATATATAATATAACATTTAAGTGCATGTATTAGACTATCTTTTTTTTTTTAAGAAATTAGAAGAATTATGATCAATTTGTTGTTATAAAAAAAAAAATATTATTGAATTACATTCCTAATAAATTATTTAGGTTTATTGTTTAAACTAAATGAACATATCCTTTTAACACGATCATGTAGTAATTATGGATTAAAGGTAAATAAAGAAGATTTTATATGTAATTCTATTAAATTTTAAAATGAATATGTCTTGTATTGGGATCCCAAGTCGAGGATTCTATCAAAAGAGTAATAAATGATATATGATTACAACATAGAAGAATATATGGAACTAAAAATGCGGTCGAAAGTTATATTTATTTGTGGATAGTATTGAAAGAAAAAAACATTCCCTCAGAATATTTGAAGAGAAAAGGTGTACACCACACAACCAAGCATATTGGGAGTGTAAAAGAGCAATAGATGTATCTTATGATTACAACATACAATAATATATGGAACAAAAAATGTAGCCCAAGATTATACCCTTTTAGTGGATACTTGGGAGGATAAAACCTTACACAAGAGTATTTGAAAAAGAATAATTGTACTGCCCCAACCAAGTGTACTATATGTGAAAAGGATAAAGAAACTTCTAATAGCATCATGATGCATTTTTTTTTTTTTTTTATGGTGGGATTGGTCCTGATGGACAAGAATTATGAGATCCTTTTTATGTTTACAAATTTATAAGTAGAGATTTTAATAACCAAGCAAAAGAGGAAGGCTTGGTTAAGGGGGTGACCTTAAGAATAACTAATGACTCTTAACAATTGAAATGGGAGACAATAAACTTCTAATTCCACATCTTGATTAGGAGGACTAGATGATGGATTTTGAGTGTTTTTAGAATGAATAGAGATATCCTTCTCACACACAAGAAGGTCATTGAATAAGTTGGTGATTTAGTTAGCAAACCCAACCATCGATAATGAATAGTTTCTTGGTATTTCTAGGATTAAAGATGCGATTAAGGAGATAAATGAGCATTGGGAGAATAAATCAAAATCCACTTACCCATACCCTCTCACCTCATTAAGGATTGGATTTCTATAAGTAGGATCCAACTCTCATTAAGATTATAAAATCCAATAAGGGAGTTTCTCTTGCATTAAGGGAAATTCCCATGTTTGGAGAGGGTTAGGATAAATAATAAGCATAAATTGAGTAGGTGGAATCCTTTAATGAAAAAGATAGCAAGTAAAAGGTATACATATCCTAAATTTTCATTTTGCGTCAATTTTAAGTGACATGAGAAGCATATGACAAAGGTATACATATCCTAATTTTTCATTTTGTGCCAATTTTAAGTGACATTAGAAGCATATGAGTGATGGAGTCCTTTCCCCACGTCATGGACAAAGAAAGAAGTCGATTTTTGTCAATTTGAAGTGTTCGCCATAAAAAGGGTTTCCCATGTTAAGAAGAAAGGTTGTTGCCACTTTCTCATTTTTCAATTTAAAAAATTTAAAAGATAAGCTCAAGTGATTAAATTATTATCAATATTGTGGGTTATTTGACTAGTTCTATGTGAACCACTAATTTCACTAATTTCTTTAGATAAGTGCCGATATGAGAAAAATATAAACCATTTTAAACACTCATTTACATTAAGTCATTGAAAAGTATTCATAATCACAAAAGCCTAAACTATAAACATTACACTGCACAAAATAATAATTCCACAAATTGCAAAGCATTTCGAACTATAAATTTTGTTTTCAGATTTTCCTATATAGATTAATGGATTAATGAAATATTCTATGGAATATACTTCTATTTTGTAAAACAAAATGTTTATATTTTATATTTTTACAAATTATAATATGTAAAAATAATATTTAATAATTTAATAATTATTTTCAATAATATTTCTATGAAAGACCCATACCCAACAATCATATATAAAACCAATTATAAAATTCCATGTGTAATATAATCTTTCATTTATGTGATGGTTGCATGGAATACTTAAGATTGTTTCACCCCCCTCTAAGATGGTTATGTGTTGGATGGGACAAGGATTACCCATAAATGGTATTGCAATTATGTACACATTTACCATTCATGATACGACTTGCAAGAAGAACCTCTTTACCATCTAGTGGCGGCTCACCAATGACACTCCCTACTAAGAACTCATTATCATTAGGGATTAATTATCATATGACCAACCATTATCATCCCTTACTATCTCTTAATGTCATTTCAGAATCTATCAATACTCTTATTATGTTAGTTTATTCCGGTTTTACCTAGAGTATTAATAGCTTGGAGCAATTAAAACTATGACTATTGCTTCTCCAATCGGTTAGTTCCCCCGAGCTAAGAGTTGAAGCCTACATTCATTCATATCTACATTTTTTATCCCAAGAAATTGAACCATGTAGCCATTTTGACGAGGGAGATCAAATATGGGATGAAATACCTCATTCATTTCTCTTTTACGAGGAATGTAAGACAAAACTAGAGAATTCTCTTGCTTGTAGCGACAATGATTGTTAAGGGAAGGAATGTATTTAGCTGGAATAATAACAACTCCACTAAGCTCAATGGCGACTCCTTAGGGTTAATAAGGATTGATGAATCTTCTATATCCTTTGTCAATTTCTATTCCATCTTAATTACTTAACAATGTACCAATACATTAAGGATACTGGATTGCTAAGGTTTTGCATACATTCTGGTAATATTCATTAGACTACTTGAATGTCATGGTAGGTTTCAACTCATGAACTTGTTTTTTCTTCTTCTGACTGAAAATTAAAAAGCATTATGATCCTAGATCTTGGAGTGGTATTGAGTTCATAAGAAACATATTTTAGCATTTTGGATTAGATGATGAAGGAATTCCTTCAATTGAGAGCATACATTGCATGGGTTTGACTAGAGTCTTTGTCTAACAAACTTGTTACTGAATTTAAACCTCAAGTGCATATTACCATAAAAGGTTCCAATAGCGACCGATTCATTCATGAATACATTGAAGGCTAATTTGTTTGCTCGATTATTTTCTAATAATTCACATGCAAATAAAATTTCTAAATATCTAATATAATAAGTCTTAAATCTTAAGTGATAACTTTATGATTTTTGATACATTTGATTTCATATATATATATAAGTTTCACCTACATAGTTTTATGATATTCGGTACCTTTTATAAAATAAAAGGTAAATAATAAAAAAATAATTAGAATAATTTATGTGTACATTGTTAGCATGATGATTGTAATTTTATTAATTATGTAGAATGTTAACATATGTATACAAGATAAGTAGAAATAACCTTTAATGTTTAACTTTTTCTGTAATGTTGCTTTTGAAATAAAAATAATAGTGTATTACTTGATTAAAACGTGTTTTTTAAAAAGTTAAATAAATACTATTATAAAGTATCTAAATTAAACTAGGATGAAGTAGGATGAAGTGGTTGATTATTCAATTTGTAGAATGTGAAAACAAGATATTAATAATCAAATATAGTAAAATTGATTTGATGAAAGAATACAAATAAATAATTAGCTTCCTTGAAGTCTTTAATTAAAGTTAGTCATTCATGTGATTTACATTGTAATGGATTGATTTGAAACCGTTTGAATTTGTTATATTATTCTATGAAACAAATTATTTTTGTTGTGTTGATGCTCTCAATTAATCTTTATTAGGATTGATTAATTAACTTTAATTCATAAATGTCTTATGAATTGAAGAATACTTAAATGTTTTTACTTGAATTGCTTAAATTTCTTGTATGCCATTGATGCAAATTTTTTGGTGTTGAAGATTCAAATTTTGAAGCTATTAAAAAAGATTTAACGTGTTGAAGTGCCAAAGAGTTGCTTCTTTGGTTTTGAGTTAGTAATTTTGACATGCAAAATTAAATTAGAGATCAACAATTCATTATTATGGGTAAGGAAATATCTTCTAAATTACTACTTTTTATAAAAGTTGTCTTAATTAAAAAAAATCAATAACTTTGAGAGTGCTTAGTAAACTCCAATCTGTGCAAGCTATCCAGGGATCTCTCAACCCAACAATTTAGATTCTTTGGACAAATCATTTTCCTTGAATTTTCCATGACCTCAAACCTTAGAGGATTTCCTACCCCTTACTTCAAGGATTTGTTAATTTTATTTCTTTCTATTCTAATCCATAAGGTTTCTTAAATGTAATGCTCAATGTGCATGCTTTCATGGTTAACACTTGTTGTGATAGTTGCATTGGACAACAACTCCATTGTTTATTATAGATAAGGAGCTATTTAATATTATTCTAAAGAGATTATTGACAAAATGTTATAGATTATATGTGATGGATTAATTTGTATATATCATAAACACACAAAAAATAATAACAATAACAAATAATTTTGGATTACAATTTAAAGTGTTAGTTTTCTTAGCTTTAGAACTTATTTACAACTTTGATTACAAGCAATGCAACTTATATCAATTTTGATATGATTTCACTAATAAAATTTGATATTATTTTCTTGAATTTAGACAAAATCAAAATTATTTAATAAAGATTATATTTTAACACATTGTATTATCTTATAATGTCATTTAGAAGATTTTTTTAGATTTTTAAATGATTTACGAAAAAGAATATCAATATGAATACATATAGTATATTATTGCACCTAGAGTAGCTAGGTACTTACAAACTAGCATGGGGGATGTGAGTAGAGAGGCACTTACAACCTAATATGGAGGAGATTGTAACCTTACAACCCATAACTTGATGTACCCAAAAAAAAAATCATGTAGACTCTTAAAATAAGAAAATGAAAACCAAATAAAAAAATTGAAAAAAATATATAGAGCCATAAAATAAAATAAAATTAAACCAAATAAAAATTCATTAAAAAAATTAAAACCAAATAAAAATCCATTGAAAAAATCCATATTGATTTAAAAAAGAAAAAGAAAAAAAAATAATAGATCCATCTTAACACTACATCCAGAAGAGAGATCAAATTTCCTTTGTGGACATACAAAACAAATTCAGTTAAAAATAAACACAAATTGGATGCTTCTTAGTGCTTGATAGATTGGAGTATAAGATGGATCTATGTTGGTGTTATGTGCACTGAGAGTAGCTAGGTGCTTACAACATAGTATGGGGGATGTGTTAAAGATGGATCTATGCTGGTGGTGTTATGTGCACCCAGAGTAGCAAGGTGCTTACAACCCAGTATGAGGGAGTTGTGTAAAGGAACTAATTGTGTCGAGAGGCCCTCTACAGCCCAGTATGGGGGAGATCGTGTAACGTGATGTAACGTGAAGTAACATTTGTAACATGTTGGCAAAAATAATAGTGATAGTGAATATTATGGGAGAGATCTTGTAACGTGATGTAACATTTGTAACTTTTGTAACATGTCCGCAAAAAATAATAGTTATAATGAATATTGTGGGAGAGATTTTGTAACACAAAATAAAAAATAATATCATTGTCGGCCACAAAAAGAATCTAATATGGGGGAGATGTTGTAATCTTCCTACCTAACAAAACAATAAAAAAATAAAAATTTAATTATCCTTAAAAAAAATATGTGAGTCAAGAAAAAAACATAAAATTGAATTATCCACAAAAAAATGTTGGCCTTGCACATGGTTTTAAAACCATGTGCAAGGCATTCTAAACAACCCATGGTTTTATTGTACATGGTTTAGGAGGATTTGCACATGGTTTTTAAACCATGTGCAAGGCTTCTTAAACAACCCATGGTTTTATTACATGGTTTAGGAGGTCCTTGCAAATGGTTTTAAGACAATGTGCAAAGCCTCCTAAACCATGTACAATAAAACCATGGGTTGTTTAGAATGCCTTGCACATGGTTTTAAAAGCATGTGCAAGGCCAACATTTTTTTGCGGATAATTCAATCTTATATTTTTTTCTTGACTCACATGGTTGTAGGAGGGGCTTGCATATGATTTTAAAACCATGTGCAAGGCCAACATTTTTTTGCGGATAATTCAATCTTATATTTTTTTCTTGACTCACATGGTTGTAGGAGGGGCTTGCATATGATTTTAAAACCATGTGTGGGGAAATGATGCAATGTTAGTTCCTAACAAAATAAAAATAAAAATAAAAAATATTATATGTCGGCCATAAATGATATTAAATATTAATAATAAAAATATTATATATGTACCTTACATAAAAAGATGTGTCTTTTGGTTTGAATCAAATCAATGGATACCTAAGAAGAGGTTTGCACCTAGAGAGATTTGGTCCATCTCAGCACTTGATAGAGCCTAGGATTTGAATCTACACTGGTATTATCTACATGAGAGTAGCTACCTAATGGACTCACTTTATGTACCAAAAATAAAAACTAACTAATTTTTTTAATGTTGGCTTAAAAAATTAAAATAAAAAAATGAATAAAGAATCATTTAAAAAATCCATATTTGGCTCATAAAATAAAAATGTAAATCCAAATAAAATGTCATTAAAAAAATAACACCTTAAGAAATTAGATCCATCTTGGTGTTTGATAAATCATCGTTTAAAACACATCTATGTTGATAATAGAAAATTGTAAGAAATGCTTAAACACATTAACTATTTTAGTATAAAAAAAATGAAAACAATTATATTTAATAAAAATATATTTACTTTTAGAATTATCATAATTTTTTTATTTCTTTAATAATAAAATAATTTATAGTTCTTAATAGCTATAAAAAAAATTAGTATTTACTACAAACAGTAGTATTAATAATAATAAAAAATTATATATTATATATTTTAATGTACGTTATTATTTAAATCATTATATTAAAAAAATACACCTTTTTATTTCATTAATGTAAGATGACTCCCACCCTGAAGTCTTTCCGTGAGGTTCAAACCCATGGCCTAATAGAAACTAATCCCAACATAAACTATGAATACAAGTTATATACATTCAAGTAATATCCTCAAAATTTCAAGAATAAACATTTACCATATGAATTGAATTATTAATGTCTTGAGTTCGAAAATTCATCCATTCTTTCGCACTTAAAGGCACTCTTTTGCCCTCCAAAATATACAAAATTAAAAAGAAAACAGATCAGGCAATATAATTTCAATTATTTTTCGGGTTGCCTTTGGATAGTTTTGATGCAGATGTTCGCTGCGATTCATTCAAACTATGTTTCTCGTAGTTTGGGGCAAAAATAACAGTAGCTGTCTGTTTAGAAACATTAATATATTTTGTGAATTTTCTATGAGTCTGACACAGTAGACAGACAAGTATTTGGTCAAAAAAGATCCTGTAAATTGCGATAAAAAGGGAACTCCAATATCCGCGACAGAAATTGAGGCATAATATGTGTCACTGTAATTGGCCTAAAATTGGTAACAAACGAAGCATTTCCTGTCTATAAAGTTCTTCTGCCATGGACGAACCGAAAGCACGATCTATTGTTTGAAAAGGAAGAGGAAGGCGTTTAGTACAGAGAGAAATGGCGGCCACTCCGAAGAATATTTGCAGGGTGATTGCAATAATATTGTTGATAATTGGCACGATGTGCTTTGCGGATAAGGAAAATGAATTGATAAGAGGATCACCACCTGGATCAGCAGAGTCGCCATTGCACGCGCAGGCGCAGGGAATCAAGAAACACAAAGGAGGAGGAGGAGGAGGGCATCATAAATCTGACGACGATCCAGTACCGTCCCCGGCCAGCTTCTTGACGTGCACACTGGGGGTGGCAGCCCAAGTTCTGCCATGTCTACCTGATTTCGGTTTCAACTTCTCATGGAAGAACTTGGGAGGCAACTGGGGATGGTCACCCCAAACCTGCTGCCAAGGCCTTTCTAAAATCAACCCTAATTGCTTATGGGAAGTTATCGATTTCTTTGGTTCTTTTCTTCCCAATATCACCAGCTCCTCCGCCATTTCCACAGTCGCGGCATGCAGTGATGCCCGCCATCTGCATGATGGCAACTAGGAATTATTACACGTCAGCTTTAACTAGAGTGCTTCGCTAATAATTTCTACAGTTTCATAATAAGTTGCCTTGTTTTAAAAATCAGCCAGATTTAACTGTGGACATTATGCTTCCACAAGCTCATGGTTACTTCTCCCCAAAAAACTCTTGGATTTAATACATAATGATAATAGTTGTCGTGTTTTCGTATTTTAATGGTTTATTTTGAAATAATCTTATGGAGGGTTTTCATTAGTCAAGCTTTAGTGTAAAACTGATTGTGTTCGCATTTTAGAGTAAATATAAAGATGAATAACAGACTTGAATCAATTCATTTTCCAATTTATGGGAAAAGAAAGATCTCACATTTAAGTTTTTATTTTTTTTATTATAAAAGTAAATATTTTTATTTTATTTAAAAATATGTAATATGTGTTTCCTGCCTGAGCTCTTTTTTCCTATTTTATTACTATAATTTTAACATGTACTAAAACACTAAACAAAATAGAAATATGAGAAATATGAAATTGAAATACACTCAAGAGTCAATGGTGATGGTGGAATTAGCCATAACTTAAGCAGGGTTGATCAGTATGGAATTTAGAATAATTATAAACAAAATTTGAATGTTTAAAACTAATTAAGCTCCAAAATTTCAATTTTCATGATCAGATTTCCAAAACCCAATTAACCACATTTCCAAATCCACTTTCATAAGGCTCTATATTACTTGGTATATCCAATTTGTTGTTGCCATGTCATTTAAACTTATATTTTTAAATGATTTAAAGTTTCATTGTCATTTAAATTTTGATACATGTGTGCCAGACTGACTTAGAGTTTTACCTTCAATGACAATTGCAAAAGTTGCAAAATAATTAACAATTTCATTATTAAAAGACCCATTAAGTTTCTTTTGCATGACAAAAATTGTTTTGCCTTTACATGAAGAGTAAAATAAGTGTCAAGAGCATTCAACAAAAATTGTTGTTCCCTACTACTATGAAGAGTAAACTAGGGTATGAAGAGCATTCAAATTTGAAGACTGCTGGTTGGGAAGTTCAAGTTCAGCGTGGCTCATCTTACTGCATTAAGCTATTTGGAAGGACAAATTCGTAGTGGGCGAAAGCAGAGTCCTGGGGACTGTATGGAGGTGGGTAATAACTGAGAAAGAAAAGTTAGGATAGAGAGAGAGAGAGCACGTCATAAGATTAGATCAACTTGGAACTATATCAGTACAATTATTACCTCCCATAGTTGGTCGCTAAGAGTGGGTTTGGGTTTCGAGAGAGGAGGCTCCATGCTATACGAAGGATTTTGTTGACTTCATGGAGTTAAAAACAAACTTCTTTTCTGTAAAAAATTTAAAAAGAAAAGTAAATTGGTGATTGGCTCGGAGCCGAAAGTTTGACTGATAAATTTGGACTTTATTTGTGTAGTGACATTTCCGTGGTCATTTAAGTGGAAGGAAGAAAAAATATTTGACAAATAACGGAGGTAATTCGTTCGTAAAAATAGGTTAGGTTGATGATTGGCAGAATAAATAAACTACAATTAAAAAAACTTAAAATAAAAAGTTGATTGACAATAACATTTTTAAAAGAAAAACTTCTTAAGAACTAAATTTTCTTCTCTACACATTTAAATTCTTTCAGGTATTGCATCATGTTGTCCCATCACCCTATCACAAATCTCGAATAAAATCTTGCATTCTTGTGCATTTCACATTTTCCTATTATGTTGTCAACCGATATTTGTGAATGCCACATTTTCCTTTCGAGCCTAGTTGTGAGCAAAGAGTGATCCATATACAACTACGATTTTGGATTTTCCACTTGAAAAAGAAAATCTGGTAGAATTTGCACATTTCATAATTTCTCTTTTATATATATTTTCTGTGGATTTGCGCAGATTCGAAAGGATGGGAATGCCTTCATGATCCATATAGCTTTATTATCCATAGAGGTTGATAGTCATCTAAAGGATTTTTTTTAAATACTTTTTTTTATTATATTAATAATAATAATAATAAATTCTAACTACAAATCCCCTTTTAAATACTTTTTTTATTATATTAGTAAAAAAATTAAAAAATTCTAACTACAAATCATCTTTATAGTCTATTTCCTTCATAGAAAATTGAGCTTCACTAAAAAACAAGCATACAAACTAGTTTAAATTAATAGTCACAAACCTTTGCCCTTCATAAAGTGCCTCAGGGCTACAATAGACAAGGTTTGGGAGCGCTAAATCACAAGGCCCGGACGTTTTCCTGTTACAGAACTCTGCTAGTCATGCAGCCCTGCGAGGCTACAATGTTAAGTGTCTCAGGTAACTCAGAAGGCCCTAACGTCCATATCGATCGGCACTATAAACTTCAATCTGCAATGGTTAGTATCAATGCAACAGTTATATAGGCAATAAGAAGTGGCATTTGTAGTATTGGTAGGAATTTTAGTTTTATAAATTATTTTTATTTATTTTTAATTTAAATAGATAAAATCATTTTTAAAGAGATTTATGTTTTATTAAACTTGGACAAGATTAATCAGAAAATATAAATATTATATTTTAAAAATATTATTTTTCAAGATACTATATTTAATATAAAAATTATACAAACATTGATGATGATGATAATGATGGTTAACTTCTAGACAAACAAATTATTTAGTTTGTTTTAAAATTGTATTCCTATGCTCAAAGAGCTTCGAGAGAAGAGTCCCTAATTTTGGCATGTTAAAAAGCTAAGAAGGTCGGTATTGCAACAAAGATTATGAAACTGAGATCTAATGTGGGTGTACGCAAGCACTCTAAGAGGAAGTGATTTTCATCCTCAATGTTCAAATTCTCACAGAGATAGTAGATCCTTTGCACCCATGGTGTTTTAGGAAGTGCCTAACAACCTGTTTCACTATGGAGCTACTTCTAGATACTTTTGATCTTCTAGAGTAGGGTTGATGACCTCCTTATAATATCTTAATTTTCTTTTAGCCTCTAAATCTTTCTCACACCATGTTTTCTCTTTAAACTTAGAAGCAATAGTATTTTTAATGTTATTGATATTTTGCAATGCCACATTTTCGTCGATCTCCCAATGGTTTAACCAGGCACTGGTATCTTTATACCAACCTTGCTTGAGCCTTAGGTGGCTTTGGATGGAATTTAAAGCTAGCTTAGGAAGTCTATGGTCTCCCATGTTATTGATTTTGTGCTTGTACACAGGAGCCTAGTCATAGCTAGGCTCTCGATAGGGGAAATACCCACTTCTATAAGGAGAATGGGATAGGGTGTATTGATTTTAATTTTGAGGTTATACGTTATAAAATGCTTCTGAATTTGCTCAATATTTCTCCAGGATTCTCTAGAGATGTTGCAACCCCAAGCCTCACATCCATACAAGATAACATGAGTGACTAAAGTTTCAAAGGGGAACTTCTTTTGATCCCACATCACAAGGTTTCTTGCTTTACAATTATTTTCAAGACCAAAATAAACTTTCCACCCTCCATTAATCCTTTTCTCAATGCTATAGTTCAAGTTGAGCTTGTGATGAATATCAATTCCTAGGTATTTGTGAGAAGACACTTCCTCCAAGTTGCTATTGTCATACACAAAATTAGCGTAAGTGTCCTTCTTAGATTTGATAATCATAACTTTGGTTTTGTCAGTGTTAACAGTCATAGCCATGGTAGAGAAAAAATACTTAGGAAGTCTTAGTTGCTTATCAAGATTAGATGGACACCTTGCCAGAAGAACAATATCGTCAGCATAGAGAAGAATGACAATGACTATTCCAGCTAAAAATGCCAAATAGGGTAGGGGAGAGGGGGAAACCTTGTTTAACTCCAATATTACACTTAATATCTTTTGACCACCCCTCGTCCCTCTTAAACTTGGAGATGACATTCTTGTATAAACTTATTGCGGCAACTCTCAACTCGAAAGGAACCTTTAACTCTTCTAATATATTCCATAGGTTATTTCTAGGTACCGTATCGAAATCATTTTTAAAGTCCACAAAGCAACAAAAGTGATTGGATTTATCATTACGACATTCCTCCGCAATGATCCTAAGCGTAACAAGGTGGTCCGTTGTTGAGTGATGCCTTCTAAAACCTGCTTGGCCCTTCGTCTGCTTACCTTCACTTTCAAGCCATATGTTGATCTTCTTTTTCCAAAATAATACCATATGACTTGGCTAAGAGAGGGCTAATCATAATTGTCCAATAATTAGAGGGGTTATTTGTATCCTCACTTTTATAAATAGGGATGATGAGGCTCTAAGTCCATGTTTTAAGGAACCCTTACTTGACCACTTGATTAATACTAGATCAATCAGAAAATAAAAATATTATATTTAAAAAATATTAAAATTATTTTGATTTTTCAAGATATTATATTTAATATAAAAATTATACCAACATTATAAAATAAATTTGCAATTCAATGTATTTTGACTTTCTATTAAAAACAAATATGTCCTTACCTTAGCAGCTACAATTAAAATATTAAAACTAAAGTAATTTTAACTGAAAGTAACTTAGTTGTTTAAATAATTAGTTCAAATTATTTTTAAATAATATACTACTTAGTTTTAATAAATAATTTAGGAAAACTCATGCTTTAGTCACACGGACTAAGTAAGACCACAAGTCTTCTCTTATGCAGTTCTAGTTTAAAATATAAACAACAACGTTGACAAACTGTTTTACAGTGGTAAGGTAGATATAGATCATTTTATCCTTATGTCACAAGTAAGGTTACAAGGATGGAACTTCAGTAAAGACTTGATACTAAAGAACACCCTAAGAGGAGTTTGTAAAATTAATATTATACATACTTCTAGTAAACTTCTAAGTTACATGTAGATAAAGAAACTAACAAAAGTATAAAAAAAATAAAAAATGTTTGAATATTTGGGAGATGTTACAAGTGGTATCAGAGCGAGCTTCCAATACTAGGCCTGATAGGCTCACCCGCTTATAAGGAAAACAACATACTAATTTTAGTTTTGTATTTATTTTTGCCCAGAAATATAAAAACCTGTTTTGCAAAAAATGGAGAATGTTGAAGCCTCTACTAAGAATGGTCCTCAACATGATAACCTTGACAACGTTTATGTGGATCTGAATAATTCAGAATTAATACAAACAGTTAGAGAACTGAATGATGAACTTCAAACTATGAAACAAGATAATTAAAGAATTGTAGAGGTGAATGAATACATTTTGGACAAAATGAATAACCAGGAAAAAGATAAAAGAAGTGTTATTGAAACTGGTTCCAAAAACACTTCATATAAACATAAGAGGAAGAGAACAAAGTATCATGATAGTGAATCATCCTTAGAGATTAAACCAAGGTCCCCTAGGGAAATACAGAGATACATAAGTGACAACAATGACAGTGGCTGAAATCGTAGGAAGAAGAAATATAAACCCTATGAAGAGATTTCTAGAGAATTCAAGAAAACAAAACCTCCCATGTTCAATGGGGAAGCAGAGAAAGGAGAGAAAGCATACATCTGGGTGTCGGATATGAAGAAATACTTCCAAATCTACAATTACTTTGACAGATTAAAGGCCAGAATGGCTATTTACAACTTGACCGGGAAAGCTGACATATGGTGGCAAAATATTAAGAGGGTCAAGAATCTTAAGAAGAAATACTTGACTTGGAGGGTATTTAAGAAGTACTTCAAGAGAATGTTTATGTATGAACAATATTATGAGGACAAAGCCAAGGAATTTTATGACTTCAAACTTGGTTCAAGGTCTATGAAGGAAATGAGCAGCAAGTTCTTAAGTCTACTGAGGTACGCGCCATACATAATAGATGAAAATCCAAAGATTCAACGATTCCTAAGTTGTTTAACTACTAGCTTGAAGTATAGGATTGAGTTTGACAATCTAAAAACATTGGAGGAAGCTATGAGGAAGGCATAATTCTGTAATGAGCAAGGAAAAAAAAGAGAAAGTCTACCAAATTGGAAGACTGAAAAGACTAGTCAATTTAATCAAAGGAGAAGATTATTCAAATCAAACAAGAGTTTTGGAAGTAAGACCCGGAACTTCTCCAAAGACAACTACCAGAAATCTGATTTTAAGAACAAGGTACCTCAGAATACTACATCATCAAAAGGTAGGGATTTATCTAAAAATTTTGTTAGAAATACTAAACAACAAGAACCTGTCAAATGCTGGGAATTTCAAGGACTACACTACGTCAAGTATTGTCCAAACCAGAAGGGAAATACCAACAACATACACACTATACAGGAAGCAAAAATAGTTGGGATGTGGCCAACGAGATGCACAAGATCAATGCAATGCTGAAAAACCAATAGGTAGACCACCAGACTTCTATGGTAGAAGTGCAAGGTATGATCCAAAAATTCTTGGTTTCCATTTTAATCGATCCAGGAGCTAGTCTAAGCTATATATCTCCTAGCATAGTGGAAAAGTGTAAATTACTTTTAAATTAATTTGATAAATTATGGCTAGTCTAGCTAGCCACAGGAACTAAACGAAAGGTAGTAAATTATATTGAAAGTTGTGATTTGATGATGAATCAGTTTGAAACTCAGGTAAAACTAAATGTGTTACCTTTAGGGTCTTACGATATTCTCATATGAATGGATTGGCTTGAGAAACACCAAGTAATTTTGAATTTCTTTCAAAAGACTTTTACTTGTGTAAATCAGGAAGGAGAAAGAACTATTGTTGTAGGAATTCCTAGAAAAATATCTATTAGACAAATTTCAACCTTGCAGATGAAAAAGGCTGTAAGGAAAGGCTATAAAGTTTTGTTGTGCATGTTATAAATAATGAACAAAGTTAATAATGAAAATAAACCAGGATTCGAGGATATCCCGATCCTGCGGGATTTTATGGATATATTCTTGGAAAAAATTCTAGGGTTGCCTCCTAAACAAGATCTGGACTTTACAATTGAACTATTACCCGGAGCGGTACCTAACTTGAAACATCCCTACCGAATGAACATTTTGGAGTTGAATGAACTTAAATTACAATTGCAAGAGTTAATAGATAAACATTACATAAGACCAAGTGTATCCCCTTGGGGAGCACCAGTCTTTTTTGTTAAAAAGAAAGACGGTACTCTACGTCTATGCATAGACTACCGTCAACTTAATAAAATGACTATTAAAAATAGATATCCTCTGCACCGCATTCACGATATATTCGATCAAATACGCCAAGCGACGATATTCTCTAAAATCGACTTAAGGTCCGGTTATCGCCAAGTTAGAATTAAAGATGAAGACGTCTTTAAAATTGCTTTCCGGACGAGGTACGAGCATTATGAATATTTAGTTATTCCCTTTGGGCTAACCAATGCACCAACAACCTTTATGTGCTTAATGAATAGTGTTCTAAGTAAGTATTTAGACAAATGTGTAGTCGGATTTATAGATGACATATTAATTTATTCTAAAACAAAAGAAGAGCATGATGAACACCTAAAAATCATTTTTCAAGTGTTAAGAGAATAGCAGTTATATGCTAAGTTAGTAAATGTGATTTTTACAAAGATAAAATACAATATTTAGGGCACATGATATTCGAAGAAGGGATATCAACGGACTCAGATAAAATCAAAGCTATTATTGATTGGCATGTTCCTAAAGACGTAACTGATGTACGATCCTTTATGGGGATAACAGGGTATTATAGAAAGTTTATTGAAGGGTTTTTAAGAATTACGAACCCTATAACTTCATTACAGAAAAAGGGTAAGAAATTTATTTGGGATCAGAAGTGCGAAGACATTTTTAATAAAAAATTACTAACTACTGCATCCATCCTGAAAATAGAAGACCTAAACAAAGACTTTGCCGTATGCACTAATGCATACAACGAAGGCTTGGGCAGGGTGCTGACTCAAGAAGGTCATGCAATTGCATATGAATCAAGAAAGTTAAAAATCCATGAAAAGAACTATGAAACTTATGATTTAGAGTTAGATGCAATAACTCACGCTTTAAAAATGTGGCGTCATCACTTAATAGGTAAAAGATTTCCGCTAATCGCTGATAACTTAAGTCTAAAGTATCTGTTTGATCAACAAAATCTAAACGCAGAACAAGCTAGATGGCTAGCTTCCTTAGCGAATATGATTTTGAGATCAAGCGTATTAAAGGGAAAGAAAACAAATTGGTTGATGCCTTGAGCAGAAATGCTGTAAACAGTTTTGTGGCTGCCATTAGCAGTTATAAAACTGATTTGGAAGATAAATTGAAGGAAGGAATATGGCAGGATCCAAAATATCAGAATCTAAAAGAAAAGATAATTCAGAATACATCTGAAAAAGTAATTACAGATTCCAGTTTTAATGAACAATGCTTAATATTGTTTAAAAACAGACTGTATGTACCAAATACATCTGAAGTTAAGCTGTTGATTTTAAATGAAATTCATAAAATTCCATATTCTGGACATCCAGGGTATCAGAAAATGATAACTATGTTAAGAAAAGAATACTTTTGGCCTAACATGAAAAATGAGGTTGTTAAATTTTTAGCTGGTGTAATGAATGTCAGCAAGTTAAGGTTGAACATCAACACCCAGCATGCCTGTTACAACCACTACTAATACCAAATTGGAAGTGGGAAGTCATAAGTCTTGACTTTGTAACTGGTCTACCTAAAAACCAGAAACAAAATGATTCTATAATGGTGGTTGTAGATAAGTTAAGTAAAGCATCACACTTTATTCCTGTTAAAACAACTCATTCAGCTGCTAATATCGTTGATATTTTTATGAAAGAAATCTTTCGTCTGCACAGAATTCCGAAGGTAATTATTTTCGACCGAGATCCTAAATTTACACGTAATTTCTAGAAAACTTTATTTAAGGGATTAGACACTAAACTAAATTTCAATATTGTTTATCATCTACAAATTGATGGACAAACTGAAAGAGTTGATCAGGTACTAGAAGATATGCTACGAATGTATGTCAGTGATTATCCCAAGAAATGGGAAGACTATTTGCATTTAGTTGAATTTGCTTACAAACACCGTTATCAGACCTCAGCTAAGCTTAGTCCTTTTGAGATATTATATGGTAGAAAGTGTAACACACCAATTACAAGGAGTAATCCAGTAGATCGATTGATGTTAGGACCTAACATGTTAAAAGCATTGGAACTAACAGTGAAACAGGTACAAGGCAACTTGAAAGCTGCTCAAGACAGGCAAAAGAGCCAAGCAGATCTTAAAAGAACACCAAAGGAGTTTCAAGTCAGTGAGCATGTGTTTGTTAAGGTTAAACCAAGAAAAATCTCTTTTAAATTAGGGAGTTGTGCTAAATTAGCACCCAGGTATTGCGGACCATTCGAGATATTGGCAAGAGTGGGTCTGGTAGCTTATCAATTAACATTACCGCCTAATATCTAAATACATAATGTTTTTCACATGTTTATTTAGAAAAAGTATATACATGATGCTACTCATGTGATTGACAAGAATTTGATTCAGGTAGAACCAGAAGGAGATTTTTCGGTGGAACCGGATTCTATTCTCGGTAGGAGGGAAATTTTTCTCTGGAATCGCACCATTGGACAAGTAAGGGTGCAGTGGAAACACCTCATTGCAGATGAAGTGACTTGGGAACTGGAGAGCGATATGCAGGTGGCATATCCAGCTCTGTTCAAAGAAGACTCATAATAACTTAAGCAACATCAAGGATGATGTTGATATTAAGGGGGGTGTTTGTAAGATACCCAAAACTGGAAAATAAAATAAATATTTATTATTTATTCAGTAAAACATTATGTTAAATTTTATTGTAAGATTTATGAGCAAGTGGGTCAAGGATGTTTGTAATTGAAGAATTATTTATTTTTATTAATTAATAAGAGGAGACACCTATTTAGGGGAGACTGTTAAATGAGTGTTCATTGCCACTAGGAAGAAGGAGTAGTTGTAAAAGGCTGAATGACAAGTGGTAGCACCAGCATTCACTTTCTAGCCGTTACAAAAGCATAATCCCTAAACAAGTGGTCATCTTCCCCAAGAGGGGGAATTGAGCTGGGTGGCTCATTAATTTACAAAATGACCCTAAGACCTAGGCAGTATTATATAAACCATCAAATTGAGAAGGAGGCTCACCACTCATTCTAATTTATGAGAGAATGAATTTGTGATTGCTGCAAACTGAAAAGTTAGGAACACAAAGAGTTTAATGACGGGATAGCTAAAGTGAATTGTTGAGTTAAGTCTGTTGTTGAGTGTTGAGTTGCAGAAGTCTATTGTGTAGCAGAGATCTCTGTCCTAGTGGTGTAGTGAGCAAGCTCGGGGGTCATAAGCAAGTGATTTGGCTGCTTCAGGAAAGGTTGGGTGGAACAGTCTCCCTCCGGTGTTGGTCCCATTTATTTGTAAAAATTCTAGTTTCCAACTCTAATATGTTTATGTCTTTACTTATTTTAGGGTAGATGAACTGCAAGCTATTTAGAATTTATTAATGGAAATATGTTGATTGAGTTAGAATTGAAAAATATTTATCCCCTGTACATTTTTCCTCTCACCAAAGTAATGGTGACGTACTCTAGTACAGGAGGATATAGATTTATGTTGAATGAGTAAAAACAGATTGAGTGAATAAATATGTATTATTCTGATTTCAGAGTATGGGTGCAATATATAGTATAAACAGTCTTTCCTCTATTTAGAAAAACTGTATTTATTTTAACATGAGGTACAGTTCTAAATCCAAATGTTAAATATTTTTACTGTTCTTAAAGCAAAAATAAAATAATTTGCAAGTATTTGAAAGTGCAGAAATTTGAAACATCATTTGCTAGATTTTACAAAATCATAAGTTCAGACCTTAAACTGTTCTATTAATATCAAGTCGAAATGATCGACGAACCTTAGCACTTTTTTAAGGCTTCCAGTTTGTTTTGATATTGTTCTGAATAGTTTTTCCTAATTATTAAGTTACAACCTTAAGGGCTTAACCCTTATAATTTATATAGCAAATTTACTTTACTTAAACACTTTAACGAAAACCTAGATCTGACATAACTAGTTTCCTTGGTAAGAACACAGTTTTTGTTAATAATTGTCAATGGAAATAGATAACTGTGTAAGCCCTCCTAAAATTTAAATAAAGAAAAATCTTACTCATCACTTAATCTGCAGTATTATGTAAAGTTTATTTTGTTTAAGTTTTAGGGCTTATCCCTTCCTCTTATTTTAATCAGGATGATAGATGCGGGTTAATTATAGTCTTTATTTTGTTAGAGAAACAAACTCTGGTAAATCGTCTAAACCTTTTTAGGTCAAGAAAGCAAACTTTAAACTTAAAGAAAAAAATGTGTTTACAGAGAATTCTCTAGACCCGAATTTTTACGATTTAATAAGTCTTGCAGCATAGAAAAGAGTGAGATTTCTAATAGATCCAAAACAAGCTATAACCTCATAGGTTCCAAATCTCACTAACAATTATTTACGATATTTACAACTAGTAACATAGATTAATAAAACTATGATTTGTGTTAAAAAAAACTAATCAAACCTTCGCAGGTCAAGCCATTTTATTTTTACAAAGAACAGATTAAGCCATAAAGTTACACAATATAATCAATTACTGATTGCAGGACTAAAATTTCAAAAAATATAATAGGTGTTTATACTGTCTCAGTTACACATTTATAGGAAATCCAACATTTTCGATAAAAGTATTCATACAAACAACTGGGACTTGAAAGTGGCATTTTACACAGACTCACATGCAAACCGTCTGTATGTATCATGCAGTTTAAGCTGAAAATTTAACATCAAAACCCTTACGGGTCACATGTTTTGCTTTAAATCAGATTCGGTTCCAAAAATCAAGGTAAATAAATTATTAAACCTTCCTTTGTTTAGAAGAAATATGCAAGAGCTTTCTTAGAGCCTCAGTAACCATACAAAACCCTTGCCATACAATTTTAACGAAGGACTGTGCAAACAAAAAGAAATCGACAGAGACAATCATGTTAAACGAAAGCATAGACTTCACTGAACTACAAATTCCAGTATAGTATTCTTTTACATCAAATAGTTATATTCACCTCTTTATCGTCAATGAATAAGTTAAAGATATCAATGAGGCCACGGTCTAAGCACAGTAAGTATCTTTAGGTTTTCCAGAACCAGAACAGAGTAAATGTGGGTCTTATCGTAAGGGTAGCTTCTGCAAGAATCCAACCACGCCCGCCGTCGTAGAGGATTTACTGCACACATAGTACACAGTAAGAATTTAGAGTTTTAAATCTATAACTATGAACAAAAAGAAAAAGAAAAATGAAAGGAAAGAATAAATGTACATAGTTACCTTCTTGTCAACCCTCGATTTCCTGTCACCAAAGAAATGGGATGAGAAATCCTCAGCGTCAATTGCAGACTAGTATAGTTTTCAGCGAAGGCCAAGTATGGAGGTCACTAACAAAGTAATAGCAGAAACGACACAGCCGAGGTTCTGCAAATGAAGGAGGCAACTGTCGAAGTTGCTCTTTTGTCCAAACACGAATTTTGCATTGTGTTCAAGGTTTATTAAAGCTGTTAGGGTTTCACTAACCTCCCAACGACTGGCATCTGGAGAATACGACATTTCCCTTTGATAACCATTAAAAGTAAATCTCATGTCGGTACTTGTAGGGTTAATACGAATATCAACTTTAATGACAACCATTCCAAACATCACCTCACAACTTGGGTTGCGTATCACGATGAAATTTGGAGTTATTATAGTCTAAACCTTATGAACCTTTCAATATTATGCAAAACTTCGTATAATGCTCATATAGGACCGTTAACCCATTGAGGACTCTTATTTACTTTGTTGTGGCGTTCACCTGCTTTGGAAGTATTACTTGGTAAGTATTTGATTTTTGGCAAACTCTTATAATAATTTTTTTAAGTCTGTAGCTTTAGGATAAAACCTTAGTTTGCCTCATAGTGTTTCTTCCCCACAACGTCCTTACCTGGAGTGATCCTTCAAACTGAGATGCCTTGCAACCCGCACTAAGAATTTTTGGGAAAACTCATGCTTTAGTCACACAGACTAAGTAAGACCACAAGTCTTCTCTTATGCAATTCTAGTTTAAAATATAAACAACAACATTGACAAACTATTTTACAGCAGTAAGGTAGATATAGATCATTTTATCCTTACGTCACAAGTAAGGTTACGAGGACATAACTTCAGATAAGCTAGTTATTGATAAATTAAATACTTGATACTGAAGAACACCCTAAGAGGAGTTTGTAAAATTAATGTTATACATACTTCTAGTAAACTTCTAAGTTACATGCAGATAAAGAAACAAACAAAAGTATAAAAAAAATTGTTTGAATATTTGGGAGATGTTACAATATGTATATTTCTTATTTGTATATTTAAGAAGATCAGAATATGGCTTGAAAGTGAAAGTAAGCGGGCGAAATGCCAAGCGGGTTTTAAAAGGCAACGCTCAACAACGGACCACCTCGTTATGTTTAAGATCATTGGGAAGGAATGTCGTAATGATAAATCCAATCTCTTTTGTTTCTTTGTGGACTTTAGAAAGGCTTTCAATACGGTACCTAGAAATAACCAATGGAATAGATTAGAAGAGCTAAAGGTTTCTTTCGAGTTGAGAGCTGCCGCAATAAGGTTATACGAGAATATCATTTCCAAGTTTAAGAGAAAAGAGGGGTGCTCGAAAGATATTAAGTGTAATATCGGAGTTAAACAAGGTTTCCCCCTCTCCCCTACCCTATTTGGCATTTACATAGATACGTTAAAAGGTTGTTTAGAGGAAGCATGTTGTGATGGCACGATCTTAGCTGGAATAGTCATCATCCTTCTTCTTTATGCTGACGCTATTGTTCTTCTTGCAAGGTGTCCATCTGATCTTGATAAGTAGCTAAGACTTCCTAAATATTTTTTCTCTACCATGGGTATGGCTGTTAACACTCACAAAGTGAAAGTTATGATTATCAAATCCAAGAAGGACACGTACGCTAATTTTGTGTTTGACAGTAGCAACTTGGAGGAAGTGTCTTCTTACAAATACCTAGGAATTGACATTCATCACAAGCTCAACTGGAACTATAGCATTGAGAAAATGATTAATGGATGGTGGAAAGCTTATTTTGGTCTTGAAAATAATTGTAGAGAAACAAACCTTGTGATGTGGGATAAAAAGAAGCTCCTCTTTGAAACTTTAGTCACTCCTGTTATCTTGTATGGGTGTGAGGTTTGGGGTTACAACATCTCTAGAGAATCCTGGAGAAATATTGAGCAAATCCAGAAGCATTTTATAACATATAACCTTAAAATTAAAAGCAATACACCCTACCCTATTCTCCTTATAGAAGTGGGTATTTCCCCTATGGAGAGCATAGCTATGACTAGGCTCCTGTTGTACAAGCACAAAATCAATAACATGGGAAACCATAGACTTCCTAAGCTAGCTTTAAATTCCAGCCAAAACCACCTAAGGCTCAAGCAAGGTTGGTATAAATATACCAGGGCATGGTTAAACCATTGGGAGATCGACGAAAATGTTGAATTGCAAAATATTAATAAAATTAAAAATATTGTTACTTCTAAGTTTAAAGAGAAAATGTTGTGTGAGAAAGATTTAGAGGCTAAAAGAAAATTAAGATATTATGAGGAGGTCATCAACCTTACTCTAGAAGATCAAAAGTATCTCTTTGTTTTAACTATTTCAAAGAAAAAAATTAATATAGCCAAGATAAGAACGAACTGTCATGAGCTCCATAGTGAAACAGATCATTGGAAAGTTCCTAAAACACCATGGGTGGAAAGGATCTGCTATCTCTGTGAGAATATGAACATCATCAATGAAGATCACTTCCTCTTAGAGTGCCCTTCATACACCCACATTAGATCTCAGTTTCATAATCTTTGCTGCAATACCGATCTTCCTAGCCTTTTAACATTTCAAAATTATAGTGAGCTCGAGACGCTTCTCTCCAAGCTCTTTGAACATAGGAATACAATTTTAAAACAAACTAAATAATTTTTTTCTTTAGGTCCAATAAACCAAAGTTTGGTCTCAGGGGACATTAACGATCATCATCATTTTTATTTTTTAATAATATATTAATTAGTTTTAATAAATAATTTTTACCTTATAAATTTAATATTAAGATTAAGAATATTCTTTTTAACGTGGTTTGACTTAGTTATTAAAATAATTAGTTTATATTATAATACTATAATAAAAACTCACACCATTGTAAAGTAAAATGATTAATTATTAATTAGGTTTTTTTTAAATTGTTTATATAAAATTGAATGATGGTTAAAATATGTATATTTCTTATTTTATATTTAAATAATATATTAATTATTTTTAATAAATAATTTTTCAAATTTAAATTTAATATTTTTTTAATATTAATATTAAGAATATTTCTCTTTAACCTAGTTTGTTTTACAAACTTATGATTCATATTAATTAAAAATTCTCTTATTACTTTTGAATGATACTTGTATTCTTCACATCTCATGCTAAGTTTCATAAATAATTAATTATCACGAATTTTAATTTATTTCTTTTTATTATTATATTTACTTACCGTTTCCACATTCCATTTTTCGAACACTTCGTTGGTGGGTGATTATCTTTGTGATAATAGAGTGCTTTAATTTTTAATTTTGGATAATTCGATAGATTTTTAAAGAGAGCACCTCAATTTGTTTTAAAAACTAGATAATATTGATAATATTTTAACTCTAAGCAATATATTGATATATTATTAATGGTTGAAAGTGAAGAAAAGGATACATGTTTATCATATTTATGATGGTGATTATGCCATTATAATTATAGGTTTATGGCGATCATAGAATGTTTTCATCACCTCTTACTTTAATTTTTAATTTTTAATTTTGGATAATTCGATAGGTTTTTAAAGAGAATGCTTAAATTTCTTTTGAAAAACTAGATAATATTTTGTTTGTTGTAAACTAATATTTATGTAATTACTTATTACTAATTACTTTAATTATGATAAACTAAAAATATCGATAATATTATTTAACTTTAAACAATTTAATTGTTAAAAGTAGAAAATGATGCATGTTTCAAATTATAATTACAATGGTGGTTATGCCATTATCATTATAGTGATCATAGAGTGTTTTAGTCACCTTCTAACCTAACATTTGATTTTCAGGGACCGAGTAGATGCGTTCTGTGTGAAAGGAATCTTGAGGATATTTATCATCTCTTTTTGACTTGCCCTTTCAGTGTGGGTATTCTCTCATACTTCGCTGCAAAGTATGGTTTCTCCTACCCTTTCCATGATTCTGTCTCTTCTTTTCTGATTCAGTGGTTTAGCTCCTCTATGCGCTCTGCTCCATTTAGATATCTGCCATTTTTTATTTTCTGGAGTATTTGGCTTCTTCGTAATAACTGCCTATTTGAAAATAGGAAACCTGTCTTCCCTACTATGATCTCCAGGATTGAAGGTTTCTTAAATTCTTACCCTGCCCCATTAAAAACTCTTAAAATTTGGGATATTGGTCCTAAACCAAGGTTGGCCTTTCCTTGTGGTTTTTTCGATGGGGCAGCAGCAGAGAAAATTGGTGGCCCAGGGTTTGTGATCTATTTAAATGAGTATCATTGCTTCAGTTTCTTCATGGGATGTGGCCACAGCACGAATACTAGAGCAGAATTATTGGCTCTTTGGGCAGTTTTGAGAGTAGTCAAATGATGGGTCTTCCCATGCATTTGATATTTGGAGATTCGATGATTATTATTTCTTGGCTCAACAGATTTTCTGCACTTGATGTTCCTGCTCTGATGCATTGGTGTGAGGAAATAAGAAATATGCTTCAAATGGCCCCTCAGGTGATTTTCAAGCACATTTTTCGTGAGCATAACTCACTGGCAGATGGACTCTCCAAATGGGCCTTGAAATTGGATATGGGTCATGGATTCTTCTCTGAAAATATGGATGGTGTGGTCATAAATGAAGGCCATTTTGTTCTTTTTTAGTTGTTGGTCTCATGTATCTCAGTCTTTGACTTTCAGCACTTGTTTGATCAGCTTCACCTGTTATGTTTGAGTCCTCCCAGCTAGCAAGTTTTGCTTAGGAATATCTGTTTGACGATCATCGTCGATTCATACTCAGCATATTCTGACCTGATATTTCAGGGATGATGAGAAAAGTCTGCTATGATCAGACTTTTTTTCTTTTTCTCGATGGTTGTTGATAGACTTGTTATATTTTATGTCTATGTGTTGCATTGTGATGCTGAAGTACTCTCAGTCAAAAATATGAATTGTAAATGATGTCTTTTGATTCTCTTGAATAACAAAGACTGGTATTTTTTACTCTGAAAAAAAACCTAATATTTGATTTGAATAAATAAATAGGTTTTTAAAGAGAACTTAAATTTGTTTTGAAAAATTAGATAGTATTAATTATTATTTAAGACAAAATATTATTAATTATTGGAAGTAAAAAATGATATGTATGTTGAATCATAATTATAGTGTTGTAGTGTAGATGAGTAACTGGGTTAATGCCTTGGGGGTATTCATTGGAGTTAGAAAAATATAGGTATGGTGTTATTTATTGAATTATTCAATTTTGACTTCTTAATATTATATAATTAAAAAAAAATTTAATGATTTTTTTTTTAATAAATATTTTTTATTGGAGTACTATGTCATGTTAATATTATATAATTAAAAATTTATTTAATGATTTTTTTTTGTTTTTAATAAATATTTTTTATTTGAGTACTATGTCATGTTTTATGATGTAAAAATATTGGTTGAGATTATTTAGTTTGCATGTTTTTTAAGTTGAGTATTTTGATTTACATGAAAACCAAGGTTTTAATTAGCAATTTCAAACAAATTGATTATTAATTTAGTTAAAAAGATTTCTTACTAATTCTTAAATTTGCAACCATAAAATGTTTGGTATTTTTTTCTTAATATTTAAATTTCTAAGGACTTCATATAGTTTTTAGATAATTTTGCAGATTTTTCGAGTAAAAAAAATTATCCCATGGAATTTGTGCGAAACACCTTTGAAAAAAGGTAAATTAGTGAATTGTTTTTTTGGAAAAAATATCCACGTGCTAAATTTCGCCCCTAAACTTTTCCTAGGAGACTATCTTCTATACTTTTTCATTAAGCTAAGCCTTTGTAATACACCAAATAATTGTTTAATTATATATATATATATATATATGTATGTATGTATGTATGTATGTATGTATGTATGTATGTATTAAATAAAGTCAAAATGAATGTAATGGATTATTATTATTGAATAAAATATTGAAAGAAACTGAAGTAGTTGTTAAAAAAGTGTTTGCTGACCCATAAGAGGAAATAACAAATGGCAAAAGCTTTTGATTGAGAACTCAAGTGATGCATGAGGCATTTTCCCCAAAATTAGGTCAAGACTGTTTGTGAGGCTCTAAAAAGCATGGGGCTCATAAATGACCAAATCCTAGGTAAAATACTATAAAATAGTATGTCCATCCAATAAGCAGGAGGTTGGCAATGGATGGGGAAATGATCTATTGATGCAAAGAGATGGCGCATTGATCCGATTTTTCCCTTGTGGTTCAACAGATAGGCTCAAGGGTTCTAAAGCAAGTATTCTGTTTTCTCAAGAGTGGTGACAGGTTCCTTACTAAATTTATTAATTGTTTAGTACTGATAATTACAGTCTCAAAGTAGATTTAAATTCTAAGTGCATTATAAATTAAGAATTTTAGTGTGCTTATACTACTATTCTTTTTATCTATTTTAATAATATGTTCTTAGTTATAAGCTGTTATTTGTAATTACTTATGTACAGAATGTAGATTCGCATATCTTTTTTATATGTAGAATTTTTAAATGATAGATTAGTCTTCTCTATATTGTTTTTTGCCTAAGCTAAGTGTAACATCCCTTCTTCTACATTTACTCCTCTACAAAAGGAAATACCATTAAAATAAAATAAATCTAAGTAAAGCTAGTGGCATATTTTGAGAATATTATTATTCCTTAATATTAATATGGCAATTCACACCATTTATATTATAATAAGTAAAGTTAAATCATTATTATTCTACAAGTAAAAGAGGGCTCACCAATTATATAAGGTGAATATTATATATATTAAATTATTAATGACCAATAATCATTTTCTTTAGGAAGGTCAGTTAGGGTTGGCATTTTAAAGGGAGTAGACAGGCCAAAACCAAAACCGGTTGTGAGGAAGTGGAACAAACTCAACTCATATGGGGATGGAGATAAACACCCATGAAAAAAGAGAACATGGCATGTGTAAAAAATGTCTCGATTCATTTTTTTTCAGCGAGCTTGAAGAGAGGTGAGACCGCTTCCGCTTGGAGAATAAGCTTTCATACCACCATTTACGTTTTAGAAGAGAGCTGCCATATATTGGTGGTGAAGGAAGGAAGGTAGATGACAGGAAAATAAGAGTTCACTTGGACAGAGTTTCCAATACAGAACAGCAGTTGGAAGAGTGATTCTAATAGTAAACGGTATCGTTGTGAAGAGCAGCCTCCGTTCTTTTGATTGGAGGTAAGCGAACCTCTCTACCTTACTCTTTATATTTATTTCTTTAATTGCTTGTGTCGAACCCTGGAAGGTAGCTATTGAATGTAGAAAGAGGGAGGGCCTCTTGGATAGAGGGAAAAACCCCTTTATGATTTAGTTTATAAAGAGGGAGGGCCTCTTGGATAGAGGGGAAAAACCCCTTTATGATTTAGTTTATAAAGAGGGAGGGCCTCTTGGATAGAGGGAAAAACCTCTTGAATTAAGAATTTGTTTGTATACTACATAGTTGATGTCCTTTAGTGACTAGATTTGCTTAAGAAGAAGAAGGAATGTTTTTTTGGCGGAATGTCGATCCTTATAGAAGAGCTTATTCAATTTCATTTTTATAAATATTTTTGAGTTGATTGTTAGAGGGGCCTCTTGGCAAATGGTTGATGCCATTGTTATTATAGTTTATGTTGGAAAGTAAATTAGATAAGTAAAATAACAGTCAATGAACTACAAGTGGAGATTGTTTTACCGTGTGCATATAAAAAGAATCATTTAGTTGATCTTTGATCTAGTTATTTATGTTAACTTCGAGTTAAGGATTCAAATCACATTTTATACATCTTTTTCTAATAAAGCCAAAGCTTTATTCAAAAGGCCTAAACTGTAATGTTGAAGGAGGCTAGCTCTATGCTTTAATATTGATAATTTGGAACTTTGATCCTTGTGTTATGCTCTTGCTCCTTTGATAGTTAAACCTGCAATGCCATGGTTATTGACAGTATCTAAATATGTTTAGTCTTTAATGCTTATATGAATGGTCAATCCAAAAAGAATTGTTATTCTCTTCTCATTTGTTTGACTTGTTGTTTCATGTTGACGAGGGAGGCGGTTACATTCTACTTGATATAGTTTCAATTCCATTGCTTCAATCTTCATTTTCCACTCCATTACCTCAATTTACTTGTTCAGAGAATCCTTGCTAGCTATCTAACAGTCTATGGTTGGGTGGAAATGACAATGGAAATTGGTGAACAAAGTACTTGATTAATGATGTCATTATCTCTGTATTTAATAATGCTTGTTGTTCTCTTATTCTTTTCTCACTCTAACAAGAGTGAGGACTAATGGAATGAAAATTAGGGTAAATTTTCCAATGAAGCAGTAGCTTGTGTATCAAGGTATTTGTGAATCATGAGCTATAACTAAAGTTATATATATTCTCTAATGTTCTTGTTTTTTTGTTTTTTCTGTATTTTCCTGAATGGTTTTTTCTTTGTAGAGGATGCTTGAAAGGATGTGCAGGTTCTTTTGGTAATTACTGTAAAGAAGTTTAGTCTCTGAGCAATGATATAGAGGTGGATGAAAGTAAAGAAGGCGTGAAAGAGATGTGGTGGGTTCCCCATCAAAGGTTTACATTTAAGTTTATGCACATGGCTTGTCATACGTCCTTCAATGGTTTATGTTTATGCACATGGCTTGTCATACCTCTTTCAATTGACACGATGCTCATGCAGATCGCCTGTCACACCTCCTTGAATTGACATGATGCTCACCTGCCACAACTTCTCTTTGAATCCTGGTAGTGCTTTGTCGGGGTTTGAATTTTGTAGAGTTTTTGTCTATTTAGAGTTTATCCGTTCATCATTCTCTCTGTGTGAGAATAAGAACAACATCCAGAGCTACACCCCATTACACCTGATTTGATGATGTTTCCATTCTATTATTAATTTGGGATTGGAAGGCATTTCCAGTTCCCAGACTTGGCTTCTTATGGAGTGTTCAGAAGCATGATCAGTTTCTTGTGCTTGTGTTACTACTGCAATTGAATTAGTTCTGTTTTATTTCAAGATGGTCACTGGTGCAAGGAAGGGGTTTCTAGTCGTTCTAGTGTCTTTGTACAATTGCATCTATAAACGATGAATTTCTCCCAGTTGGGTAATGTTTTCTCTGCTTATTTCTACACTATTATTGGCTATGATTCATCATTTCTACTTCTCTCTTTTTTCTAATCCATTTTGTTTTTCGCTTGTAGGTTTTGCGTTGGACAATAATTGTCTGCTTGTGGTGGTGTTGAGGTGTTCTTAATCCGGCAAGTTGGTGTCCTCGTTGTTTTTATGTTGGTGAGTCATGTTCACACCTCTATGGAGTGAATTGAGAAGAATTAATCTGGGTGGGACAGTTCTCTCTGATCAAGTGATGAGAAGCATTCCTCCTCATGAACTCTGCCTTGGAACACCTTACCATCAATCAAGCAAAAACAAAAGTGCAATTGCACTCAACTGCAAAAAGCACATTAGAAATGTATGGCAACTAAGAAAGGCCTCTAATTATTGCCAGTATGTTCGTTCAGTGAGTTCTTCATTCCTAGAAGAGAGCAGAGAAGCTGGCATTGATTCATTCCCACCCTAGTTGCAATTTGATGGATAACTGGGGTGTTGGGTAAGGAGATGGTTTTACTTAAACTCCTGCCTTTCTGCTTGCTTTAGGTGCCTTTGCTTTTCTTGATTCTCTTGTTGATTCTTAATTTCCAATTGCATTTTATAAAGAACCAACCGAATATATTGCCAACTTCAATACACTTTGGTTGTAACAATAAAGTACAATTGAGCTAGCTTGTTCTACTATTTAAAATGAAAGTAAGATTATGTGGTCATTATAACTTTATTTACAAGTTTAAGGAAAATGTAATTTCTAATGTTTTCAATTTTTTTTTGTAATTCATCATCACCCTCCATTTCTCCTCATTTGCATCAATATTTTATTGGCCACAACAATAAAGTTTGACCAAGTTTTGAGTGGTTTTCTTCTTAATAGTTTAAGCATTTGGGATGATAGTTTAACATTTGTTGCAGTTATATTAAGAATTTGGTTGAGTGGTCACGGTGAAGGTTTTTTGTTTTAGCTATTTCAATGAAATCTACACTTATGTTACACCCTTTTTAAGTGTAAGTGGATGTATCTATATTTAAGATGTAAAAAATTGGGGTTTTGATCACATGTTTTGTATCTTTTCCAATTATCTTTGTTTCGACAAAACAATGAGAAATCAATTTGATGGCTAAGTAATGAAATTGATTCGATAGCTAAAAAATTTGAGGCAAGATAATTTTCTTTTCTATTACAATTTTTTGGCAAAAGTATCGTATTTATAGTTATTAGCAATAGTTATTAGTAACTTGGGTGACATTGTAACGAAATGGCAATGTACCCGACAGTAGCATTTGATTTTGGAGGAGAGCGGATTTGCAATTGCATGGATATATTATGAGTTGATGTTTCTAAGTTGAGATTTGCTATTGTAACAATTTTCTTGAGGCATGTTTTCTTTTGAAAACTAATGCAAGGTAGAGATTTATATGGATGTGTCTTCTTTTTACAATGAGACTAAGTGAGACCAAGTGTGAATTGAAATATTGAAAACCTAGTCTTAGAGGGACTATTAACACAAAGAGAGTTCAGATGTCTCTACCAATCTGTGGTTGGGTGGTTCATGGCTTTGTCCAAACAAATTATCAAATGAGTTTGCTACTCAGATAATTAAATATGTATCTTGATTTATCTTATCTTTTGAATATGTTGGATATTAATTAAACAAGAACGTATATTATACAATAGTTAAAGTTACCATGTCCCTAAACACTAATGTTATGATTGTCATAGTTAGGCATTCTGAAAACATTATGCATGACTATCTCAAAGATATGTGGTTATAATTATTGTATTTAGATATTCTGGAAATATTATTTATGGCATATTAGAAGAGAAATAGTATTGACATTTAGTTAAAGAAAATAATTGTTATGTATTATTACTGTAGAAAAGTAAATTGCAAAACAACTAAAGTTATAGCCTGAAATTTAGTTATTTTATGTCTAGATTAGCCTTTCTATGTTGGTGTAAAACACTATATTTAAAATAAAATAAAATAAATCTTTTTGGATCTATAATGTACTTTCTATCCCATGTGTACAAAGAATAGTAGGAAGGTTTATAAGGTGTGAAATCCAATTTCATTACAAAGACACCCACGAAAGCTTGAGCCTCTTAACCCCTAACACACTGAACTGAAAACTCGGGAGTCATGAGTCACTATGAAAAAATGGATTTAATGCAAAAGATCGTTCCAATCAACAATTTTTACTAAAGTTGAGTTATACTTTTACTATCCAACCCTATACTTTATTTTACTCCCGAACCTTTCTCATTCATTAATCAAACAATGTTTTCCAGTCTGGATACCATGAGCACAAGCTTCCCAGACAAAACACATTACAATTTATCTCATACATGGATACCAAATGTGATTGAGAGTTTGAACTCACATTGAAGCAATTCATGTACTAATCAAATAGAAGGAAATAACATCTCTGTAGAGAGAGAGTTCTCAAGGAAAATAAGTTCACGGTGAACATTATAGTGTAATTCTGAATAATTAGAATATATCCATGGCATCTTGACATGATTCAAGCACTTATCATAATATTCTATCTAATTCCTTGTGATATCCTTCGGCTTTGTTGATGGCTAGGCATTCAATTATGTGAGTAATTACCGCACAAACTATGCTTTAAAGATAATCCAATTAAGATGAGTAGTTGGATTACATGTATCTTGCTCTGACTAGAGTAGTAACAAATATTCACGGTTTGATAGTGGATCTTATATTGAATGATTGTAAATATTTAGATTAATTCTACATGATCAGAATTCAAATATCCACCCAAAGAATAATTCACATTTTTATAGTGGATCCTATATTGAATGATTGTAAAACTTTCGATTGATTCCACATGATTAGGCTTCAAATCTCCACCCAAATATTTATTCAACTTTGTGTTAGATATTAAATTCCACCCATGTTTGATATCCAAGGAGTCGAGCTCCTTTTATACATCTTTTATTTATACAATCAATTATGGAAACCCATAAAAAAATGTATGGACAAATATTAAGCCATAAAATGTCTCTTATACTAAAACATGCTACAACTCCGACGATGATAATCACATTCTCTACAACACCACTCTCATGCTTCAATGCCCATTATCTATTTTGGCTCATTGCTTGGCACACCATACCTTATACAACTTTTTACCAAATCGGTTTATTCCACCAAAATTGTAGTTATCACAACCCACAACCCACAACACACTAAAACCCCTTCAATATCCAAATCACCAACCCAGATAGAATCTAAAACCCCAACGAAAATTGCCCTTTAAAACCTTAAACACAAAATGTTGATATTATATTATATGTAATAAATATCAAAACCATGGCTTAAATATGTATTATTCTCGCATAAACAAATCCCTACCCTCTTTTGCATAAAGTAAAGTACAGATTTTCTCTCCCAATAAGAATTCCATATATTTTACAAATAGATACAACACACAATCACTAAATAATATTTTTTTTATTTTTTAATATATATATATATATATATATATATATATATATATAAGCTTACACTATTGTTAAGACCATGGAATACAATATTTAATTTTTTTATGAATCTTTAAAAAATTATAAGATGATAAAGTAGGTTATATATATACATTCTTTAAGAATATTTTAAATGTAATAATCTTAATAGTAAGTGCATTTTCTTATTATAAATTTGATAGAAATAGAAAGGAGTAAAAATACGAAAGATGAATAAAAGTAGTAATTTATAAGATGAAAGTAGTAATTTATAAGATTAATAAAATTTTATTATGAACGATTATATATATTATATATAAAAAACATACCAAAGTAATGCACACACCAAAATTTTAAATTTCTTTCCAAACTACTAATTAGATTCACATATTAGATTCTTTAAACACATCAATGTACGAACCTATGGATTTTTGTGCATGAGGCAGGAATGGATGTGGCTAGAGCCTAATGGTATTAAAACCTAAATCCTTTCATATATTATTATTATTATTATTCCATTTACAACTCATATGATAATGACACATCAAGCAAGAGCTAATTCTAACAACCATCCCACATAAATTTTCTTTTGATATGTTGCCATTACTACATTAGTGTAGATTATGTAAAAATTAAAGTGATATGTTCCCATTCCACATTACTCTCAATCATCTAAAAATTAAAGTGGCATGAGTGTTAACTCATTGGTAAGATTCACAAGCTTAAGCAAAGAGTTTTTAGTATCCATTTAAAAAATAGTGTGAAACAGAGCACATACATAACACCATAGAGAGAATAGAGAAAAAAGAAATGAATGAGTTGGAAACTTGATACTAAAATATTATCATAAATAACCCAAACCCATAGCCTTGCCATTATTATGTGTCAACTCTCATCATAATCTATCCATTTTATAAAGGCTATATAACATAGCATATGGAATGCTAGCTTTACATATGACTCAACTAACATGCTCTTCATAAAAAGAAGACGTCGCCTACACTTCAAGCTCACCATCATATCATAAGTGGAGAGATACAGTCCACTAAAAATGCACCAGCATTGAAGTACTATCATTTATCTATAATCTCTTAGAAGCTATGTCACTCAAAGACCCGCATAAACGATAAATAAACTTAGTAAACATAAAATACCAAATTTTCAAGACAATTAATTATACAAAAGTTGTAATTCTGACCATAACTAACATATATCCTTATCCCAACATAACATATATCATTATCCCAACATTAGTGAGGGGAAAACATTATGATGATAATCAGTTTGAAGCAACATCATATCAAATTTGGAGTGATATAGTGATACAGTGATATAGTCAATTAAAAATAATGACTTTAAAGCAACATCATATTAGACATGGAGTGATGTAGTCCACTGAAAATTCACCAACATTGAAGTGCAACCATTTATCTATAATCTTTTATTTCAAGAGAAGCAATGTTGCTCAACGACTTGCATAAATGATAAATAAACTCAGGAAACATAAAAACAAAAATTTCTAGCACAACTAATACAAAAACATCTATACTCACTACAAATATCATATATTCATATTAAAACATTTATGAGCAAACAAGAGCCACGAGGTGGCAATGTCATCGCAGTTGGTAACAACTATTGCTATATAAACTATAGAAATATGGTACTTTGTCACAAATTTGTAACAAAAAGGAAATTTGTGTTGGCATGTTAAAGGAGGCCAACTCTATGCTTTAATATTGATAATTTAGAGCTTTAATCCTTGTGTAATGCTCTTTTATTTAGAAGTATCATGAGAAACTAAAAACATTTGGTTTGATTTACCTTTTAGTTTATAAATAACAAAACCTTATCATAATGGTATTCTTACGTTATAACTATGGGGGTTGAGTCCCTTTAGTTACTTGTTGAAAACCAAGTTTTATGAGTTGAGTTTAGGGTCTCAAAACCAAGAGCCATCCCTTCATTATTTATTTATATATATACAAAATGATTCTAAACTAAGTAATCAAACTTTCATTTATAATATTGGAAAAACTAAGAATAAGTATATGGAAGCTCGGTGGAGAAAGAACTAAGCCCCAACACCATTAATCTTAATGTTTGAATTCCATTTTTTAATGATTACGAGTCTAAATTGATGGCTAATGACTAATTCTATAGCAACAACTAAATCTATATATATTCTAATTAAGAGTTGATGTAAGTCGAGTAGTCTATATTTTTAGTCTTTTATAATCTTCACTCACATAGTTAAAGTCACAAGATTTTGGATTATTTTAGAAGGTAATGTTGTTGTTTTAATAATTTGTATGTGTTCTTTGTGAAAGAGACCTTGTGGAAAAAGAAAAGTAAATTGTAGCTACTGTGTTGCGCAATTTGTAACCCTCTTTGTTGGATTAAATAAATAAAAATAATAATAAGAAATTTTGGTGGACGTAGCCCCTGGTTGGGGTGAACCACGCACATTGGTCTCTCTCTTGCATTTATATCTTATGTGTTTTTATTACTGCAAATTGACTTAAGTTAATCTTCCAATACACAATGAATGAGATTTGTGCATGTAGTCTATAATATGTCCATATGACTTTGTACACATGAAGTATATAGTTATTATTAATGAATGATGATTACTAGGTGTTACACGTTGTAGATATATGATGGTATAGTGGGCCATGAAATATTCTCACATAGTAAGCATATAGTTAAGAATATTTTGTGGGCAAACTTATTTAGAAAGTTTAATAATTCAATACTCCTTTAATATTTGGATTTTAAGGTAAATAATTAATAGCTTGTAAGATATCATCATCACGGTGCTAGATTATTGTAAAGTACTAGTAAAGCTTCAAATGTGTAAAGGATGAAGTATGGTCAACATAGTTAAGATAATATCTAATATTGTGAGTGTATGAAGGGGGTCATGTTATTTCCATTAATTTGAGAGAATTTAATCTACTTTTGATGGTACTTAGTTTGAAAATAGTACTTATTAAGCAAGAACGATTTTGTTTTTAAGGAGCAAGAAGGGCTCTACCATAGTTGGTTCTTTGGAGTATTTGTTTGGATCAAAATTATGCTCTTTTCGAGGATAATATTGTTCCCTATTTTCAAACATATTCCCAGTTTTTGAGTTTACTATACTTTTACAAGGCATACCTAAGACCAAACTTTTAAAGAAATTTAATTGTGGAAGATATTCCATTTTGTATTATTATTGTTATTACCCCTTTTAGATATTTTTTCCTCTAGTTAGGGATTCCATTGATGTAATTGGTCATGTAAAGTCTTGAGGTAAAACCTCGTTGTAAGTTGGGACAGTCACTACCCACAAAAGTATTATGAAAATGTAATTTTGAGTCTCCTAAGGAAATTTGGCCCTGATTGGGAGGAGAAGTCGGACTTGTTGGGTTATTATGCTTATCCACGGATCAGTATAAATAGGGGAGGTGCCTCACGCATTTGGACACACAGAACTCAATAATTTGTGCTAGAGAGAGAAGAAACAGTCCATCTGGAGGAGAGGAAGCAATCTAGTCTTGTTCTTTGGATCTTACACTGTACTTGGGTGAAGTCTATATAGAGGAAGTTTTGTTGGGTTTTATTCCCCACGAGAGTTTCCCAGGATAAATAGTTGTGTTCACTTTTGTTCTATTGTGATTTTTATTATTTCAGTGATCTTTTGTTCTATTTGAAAGAAAACTTAACATGGTATCAGTGCCAACCTCAAAGAAGACATTATGTAGCAACTCATCTGCAATCCAACAAGATAGGGTTCACTATTTCAAATACCTCCCTCCATATATCATCCAAAAATGAAGGTCCATTCAACTCACCCTAGGAGGGCGTCTTTCTGTCGAATCAGTTTTTCATTCTGAGGATTTTCACTTTTTGTTCTATCACTGCTGCCAGGATAAACTAGGGCATCAAATTTTTTCAAGGTTCCATCCTCAGATTCCAGAAAAGAAATATATAGTCTATTTCACCTTAGGGAGGCACATATTTTCTTCCTCTCGGATCTACACGTGATCTTATCTGGAAAATTAGGGTTTTCTAGTCAAATCCTAGGTCATCCTGAAGCCGGTTCCATAAAAAGTCCTCAAATTGGTAAGTACTATCTCCTATATTTCCATTTGGGGTTCTCATTCATTAAACATGACAAACAATACCAAGATAGATGAAAAGCTTGAGGGAGCTGAGAATTTTAGAGCATGGAAGTATTGAATTATGCTCGTCCTTGAAGATCATGACCTAGGTGGATACATCAAAGAAGAGGTCAAGGAACCAAAGGGAGAAAAGGAAAAATCCAAGAAAAAGAAGGATATGATCAAAGTCAAGAGGATCATAGATAACTCTAATAAGGATCACTTGATCTCCCAAGTTTCCTCAAAGAATACTCCAAAGGAAGTGTTTCATGCACTAACTAATATGTTTGAAGGGAAACACATCAACAGGAGAATGACCTTAAGAAACCAACTCAAGGGTGTGAAGATGCAACAGGCAGAAGCCATGCATTCATACTTCTCCAGAGCATCTCAAATTAAAGAACAATTATAAGCCATTCATGACATGGTAGAAGAAGCTAAAGTTGTGATGACCACTCTAAATGGTCTTCCAAGAGAATGGGATTCCTTCATCAGAGGAATATGTGCTAGAAGAAATCTAACCAATTTTAGCAATCTATGGGAGGAATGTGTACAAGAAGAATGAAGACTAGAAAATAGAGAAGAGAAGTTAAGTGAATATCACGATCTAGTTGTGGATACAAAGAATGGAAGAAATAAAAGGAAGGATCGAGGATCTCCTACAAGTAGATCATTAGAAATCAAAAGAGGTAAGAAGTTTAAGAAGGATTAATCATCCTATGAATGTTATACATGTCATAAGACATATCTCCAAACATTTTCTACTTAACAAGAACAAGTTCAAGAAGAAGAACAGAAAGTTCCATGCCCATGCAACTGAAGAAAATGAATCAGATGAAGAGAATACCAGAGAGGATGAAGACTCTAATGAAGAATATGTCTTGATATCAGCCCTCACAAGATAAATCTCTCATGGGAGTGATACTTGGCTCATAGATAGCGGTTCTTCCAAAAATATGACAGGTCACATAGATTCTCTCTCATGCCTCACTCAGAAAGATTATCCACACAAAGTACAACTTGGAGATAAGTATCAATATCCTACCAAAGGAATGGGAGAAGCTTCTTACAAGCTAAAATCCCGTAAGTCCATGAAAATGAAAGAAGTATTATATGTTCCAGGTCTAAAGAAGAATCTTCTTTCTATATCAACTCTAGACAAGAAAGGATTCATAGTTTCTTTTGTAGATGGTGAATTTCTTATGTGGTAAAAAGGAAAGACTGTAGATGATGCAATTGTAATAGGTATTGAAGAAGGATGGAATTACAAACTAAAAATGCATATAGACTCAACTTTCACAGCTTGTAATATCATTCCATGTGAACTATGGCATAGAAGGATTGCTGATGTAAAATACAAAGCATTACCAATTGTGAGCGAGGTAGTAACAGTTCCATCAGAAATCCAGATCAACAATGAATGGGTATGCAAAGGATGTGCTCAAGGGAAGAACACCAAGAATCCATTTCCAAGTATTAATAGTAAAGCAAAAGGGATCCTAGATATTGTCCACTCAGATGTGTCTGGACCAATGTCAACCACTTTCTTAAGCGGGTATGTCTATTATGTCTCTTTTATTGATGACTACTCACATAATACTTGGATATATTTCTTGAAAAGGAAAGATGAAGTATTTGAAAAGTTCAAAGAGTTCAAAGATCTTGTGGAGAATCTCTCTGAAAATAATATTAAGATATTAAGATCAGATAATGGAGGAGAATTCACTTCAACTGAATTCAAAAAATTCTTCAAAGAAGCTAGGATTGAGAGGGAGCTTACTACACCCTATAATCCTCAACAAAATGGAGTAGAAGAAAGGAAGAATAGATATATCATGGAAGCAGTCAAATCCATGATTCATGATCAAGATCTACCCATGTATTTATGGGTTGAAGCAACAAAAACCGCAGTCTATGTTTAGAACAAATTATCCCACTGTGCGCTTGTAAACAAAACTCCAGAAGAAATGTTTACTGGTGAGAAGCTTGAAGTTAGTCACCTGAAGATATTTGGTTGTCATGTTTACCTACATGTTCCCAAAGATAAAAGATCAAAGTTGGACCCCTCAGGAAAGAAGGGAATATTTGTTGGATGAAGTGACCATTTGAAAGCATACATAATCTATATTCTATGTTTTTCGTGAAATTGAGGTAAGCAAATATGTCACATTTGATGAAGATGCAGCTTTCAACAAATCCAGAAATACCCATGTGGATGAAGAAGAACAAGAAACTCCCAGAGTAGTAGAGATCAGTAAACCACCAGTTAGAGAGTTGGACCACTCAGGAAAGAAGGGAATATTTGTTGGATGAAGTGACCATTTGAAAGCATACATAATCTATATTCTATGTTTTTCGTGAAATTGAGGTAAGCAAATATGTCACATTTGATGAAGATGCAGCTTTCAACAAATCCAGAAATACCCATGTGGATGAAGAAGAACAAGAAACTCCCAGAGTAGTAGAGATCAGTAAACCACCAGTTAGAGAGTTGGACCCCTCAGGAAAGAAGGGAATATTTGTTGGATGAAGTGACCATTTGAAAGCATACATAATCTATATTCTATGTTTTTCGTGAAATTGAGGTAAGCAAATATGTCACATTTGATGAAGATGCAGCTTTCAACAAATCCAGAAATACCCATGTGGATGAAGAAGAACAAGAAACTCCCAGAGTAGTAGAGATCAGTAAACCACCAGTTAGAGATGAAGAAGATCCTATACTAGAAATTCAGGACATGGTAGAACCACAAGAACCTATAGAGACACTTCATGAAATAATATCAACAAGGAAAATACGAACTTAGTCTCATGATATAATTCATGAAGTAGAAAGATATGGTGCACAAGAAGGAAGAAAGATACTAAGACTCTACTCCAACTACGTAGCATTAATGTGTAACCTTGTTGACGAAGAACCTACATGTTTTGAAAAAGCCTAAAACAAGAAGGAATGGATGGATGCCTTGATTGAAGAATATCAATCTATCTTAAAGAATGAGGTTTGGGAAGTGGTACCAATACCAAAGGATAAATCAGTGGTCTCTTCCAAATGGATTTTTAAGACAAAGCATTCAGTTGATGGTAGTATTGAAAAATTCAAAGAAAGACTTGTCGTGTGAATATTCTCTCATAAAGAAGGGATTGATTATGAAGAAACTTTTGCACCGGTAGCTAGATATACCTCAATCAGAATTATTCTTGCTTTGGCTTCCAATATGAGATGAAAATTACTTCAAATGGATGTAAATACAACCTTTCTAAATGGTTTCATTGAAGATGAAGTGTATATTGAACAACCTCTAGGTTTTGAGACACATGATAAGAAAACACATGTGTGTCGACTAAAGAAAGCATTGTGTGGATTAAAACAAGAACCCAGAGCATGGTTGGAAAAATTTATGACTTCCTGATGAGCTTAGGATTTACCAAAAGTAAAGCATATTCCAACCTTTACTATAAGGTTGAAGATGAAGGGATCATTATATTACTATTGTATGTAGATGATCTATTTTTTACAGGAAAGGAGGAGCTCATCAGTGGATGTAAGAAGAATCTTGCGAAAAATTTTTAAATGAAAGATCTTGGCATGATGCATTACTTTCTAGGTCTTGAAATATGGCATTTCCGAGATGAAATTTTCCTAAACCAAGGAAAATATGCAGTTGAGATCCTAAAGAGTTTTGGGATGTTGGATTGTAAGGCATTGAACACTCCGATGGTGACAAATCTAAAGCTCCTAAATGATGACTCTTCGGAAAGAATATATGTCACACCATATAGACAGATTATTGGCTCACTGATGTATTTGACAAATAAAAGACCATATATATGTTTTGTCATGAACACATTAAGTCAGTATATTGTGGAACCCGGACATGTTCATCTAGTTGCAATAAAACATGTGATGAGGTACCTAAAGGGTACATTGGATTATGGATTCACATATGCAACTGATCATGAGTTTATATTATGTGGTTACACTGATTTAAATAAGGAAAGAAGTGTTGAAGACAGAAGGAGCACTTCAGGATGTTGTTACAGTTTGGGATCAGGTGTGATCTCAAGGCTTAGTAGAAAGCAGACCAGTGTTGCGCTCAGTACAACAGAGGTTGAATACATTGCAACATGTGAATCTTGTAGTGAAGTAGTATGGCTTCACAAATTATTTACAGGATTGTTTGATAACAAAATGGATGCAACTGATATTTATTATGACAACCAAAGTTGTATCAAGTTAACAGAGAACGTGATGTTCCATGATAAGTCAAAGCACATAGATATAAAGTATCATTACATTCGAGATATGGTGCAGAGAAGAGCCATAAAGCTCCACTATGTTCCTACAGAGGAACAAGTTGTCGATGTGCTAACTAAGCCTCTGTCTCATGTGAAGTTTGAATATTTTAGAGACAAGCTTGGTGTAGTCCAAAAGGACTTCCTTGGAAAGAGGGAGTGATGATAAGAATTGTTATTGATGATGAGATAGAATCTCGGTATTTATGTCATTAAGTTCTTATATATAATGTTCTGGTCTGACATTTATTTGCAGACGTTGTGATCTGACATTCATTTGTGGATGTTGTGGTTTGACATTCATTTGCAGCCGTTGTGGTACTACATTCATTTGCAGACGTTGTGGTATTGCATTCATTTGCAAACGTTGTGGTCACGCATTCATTTACGTAAGTTGTGGTCCTACATTCATTTGTGTACATTTTGGTCCTGCACTCATTTGCGGATGTTGTGGTCCTGCATTCATTTGCGAACGTTGTGGTCCTACCTTCATTTGCGGATGTTGTGGTCCTACATTCATTTGCAGACGATCCAACATTTTTTGATGTTGTGGGTGATTTCACATTAAGTTGTGATGTTGTGTTTATTGCAGGTGATGTTTAGGATAATGATACATGCACTGAGATGTGATGCTCGTGATGATGTGATGAGATGTGATGATCATGATGATGCAGTGAGATGTGATGCTCGTAATGATGCGATGAGATGTGATGCTCATGATTATGCAACGAGATATGATACTTGTAATGATGCGATGAGAGTTCATGCTCGTATGATATTTCGAGAAACGATGTTCGTGACGTGATGATCGAGATGTGATGCTCTATGATGGAGATATTCCATGGATAATGATAATGTTTATATAGCTATAAAAAAATCGTACAACTTATAGACTTACCAGTCAATTGTACAGATGTATTGTTGTGTTATAGAATACCTTCCTTGTTAAGAGAGAGTGTTAAAGAAATGTAACTGTGGAAGATATTTTAATTTGTATTATTATTGTTATTACCCTTTCAGGGATGTTGTTCCTCCAATTAGGAATGTCATTGATGTAATTGTTCATGTAAATTCTTGAGATAAAACCTTTGTTGTAATTCGGGTCAGTAGTACCCACAAAATTATTATTAAAATGTAATTGTGAGTCTCCCAAGCAAACTCAACACTAATTGGGAGGAGAAGTCAGCCATGTTTGGTTATTAGGATTCTCCATTGATTCGTATAAATAGGGGAGGTGCCTCACTCATTTGGACACACATGAAGCTCAAGCAGTTGCGCTAGAGAGAGAAGAAACAGTCCATCTGGAGGAGAGGAAGCAGTCTAGTCTTGTTCTTTGAATCTTACATTATACTTGGGTGAAGTCTATATCGAGGAATTTTTGCTGGGGTTTCTTCCCCACGAGGGTTTCCCAAGATAAATATTTGTGTTCTCTTTTGTTCTGATGTTCTTGTTATTATTTCAGTGATCCATTGTTCTATTTGAAAACAAAACTTAACATAAAATATTCTGAAATGATGCGAGGACTCAAAGTGGATAAAACAAGGCCATGGTATTTTTTTGGTGGGGTATGCAGTGCATCTATCTATGGTTGTGTGCTTGTTGTATTTATATCAAACTCACATTTATTTCATATCAAATCTATTGTACAAATGGGGTCCAATAATTATGGTGAGTTATTGGCCTTGTTTCTAATTTTAAAGTTTAATTCAAGTAGAGACATTGAATCACTTCATATTTTTGGTTATTATGACCTTGTCATTAATTGGATGAATGGAAAAAATAAACTCCACAACATTAATATCCTTCCTATTGGTTATTTCAAGCATTTTTCCTCAAATTCAGTTCTCTCACATTTACCAGGAATAGGACCAAGTTGTTGATAATATCTCAAATGAAGGTTTCCTACGACCTGAGTATAGGGTTCTCTTATAGGAATATGTTGATGGACAGGCCTTGGCTTGTATTATATTCTAGATCTTAGAAATTTAAGTCATCTTACAATTTATAATTTATCAGTTATGTACTATCTAGTGGTAAAATTGTTAGTTTGATAATGCATACATTATGCTCTTATAATTTTTCCATTTCACTTATTTTGAGTTGACATATGTGGTTGAAATTTTATTTGGAGAAAACTTCCAAGCTTGTGCAAGGAACATAGAGATTGTATTTGTGTTCATATTGAATATAAAGTACAGTTTTTCCTTTAGAAGATGAAAAGGGGAGTTTTGGGGCTTTCCAATGACTAGTAACACCACCTTACTTAACTTCATTTTCATAACTTTCATAATTGGAAAAGTTTGGAAACTCCAATTGATAAGGAATCATAAATGTGTGTTTTTGTACTTCTTAATTTTGGAACTAAGAACTAATAACTACATTAGGTTTATAACCCTGTAAAACCTATGACAAACCTTTTCTAAGGGTCAATATGTTAATTTGTCATGTATTGTCCAAAATTATGTGCAAAAAGGATTTAAAAAAACAAGTAAAATACATACCTCGTTCCATGCAATGAATAATTGCTCAAATTTAGTTATGTCATCTTGTTTAGGATCTCATATATACAACCTTCCAAGACACTAACTAATGTTGGAAAAATTCATTAGCAACAGAAATATTTTAATCCAAGAAGAGTTCTCACTGACGTACAACAAACTTCAATTCTAAGCACCTAGAAAATGTGATGATTATGTCACTACGTCAATTGCAATCCATAAAATGACATAGAACAACTTCAAAATCTTGGAAAACGCTACTTATCACTTCAAATAGGTAAAATGAATATGAATTTATAGGGTACAAGAGTATTATTAGTGCAACAGTGAAGGAAAGTATAACAAACTAGTAAGGAAAGCAATCTAGGATTGGAATCAACAAAGACAATGGTACAACAAAAAGAATCAAGGAAATGTTCAATGAAAATAACAATGATTTTTTATGTACCATCACCAGGTTGAAATAAAAGAACAAGGAATAAGGAGCAATGAAATTCACTTAACGAGATGTTGTCAAAATTTAAAAGTGGGGCGCCAACTTAGATGACTTGGGGGATTGTTGACAATTAAACAAATGGTGATACACTAGGTGAATCCAAAATATCTTATGCATTTTGTTACATTATGAGTATGAAGAATAGAATACCCATTTATTATCCATTGAAGGTACCAAAGTATTACATATGTAGCAGGTCTCGATGAACCTTCCTTACGAGGGAATTGATGAGCATACATGCACACTGGATTAGATAACTTCATCCATCATACTAAAGGAGATGATATAATGAGGTTCATTTACATAAATCAAGAATCAATTATTCAAGTTGAGATATTTAGTTACATGCCATGATAAATTTGTGATTATAATGATTTATCCATGTGCAAATATGTTATCCCTTAGGTGTTTCTCCATTTCCTTCTATTGTCCATAGCCTTGGTGGATTCACCATGGAATCACATGTATTTCCTCATTATCAGTGAGAATCCATGGCCCTGATAGAGTTATATGTGTATCCCTTCTATATATGAATTCCTTTCCCTAATATTTTATTTTACTTTAAGCACTCACTAAGATGATTTCTTTTATTTTTGTATTTTCAATGTTGATATGCTATGGATGGATATTAAAGAAAATCACTTTTAATTTTCTAGCTCCTATACTTTTAACATTTTACCAAGAACAAGATGCTTACTATCATAGGGTATGTTATTCTGATGTAACTTTTAAACATGTTAAGTGACATAATGCATACATATTCTAAGAAAAATAGATATTACACAATGGCACACACACAGTGCACAAATATTTCCCTGGAAACCCTTAATGAGAAAAACAAGCAAAATATAGAGCTACAAATCTATCTTTCTCATTATGTTTCTTAATCATTCACCATACAATATTCAATTATTATGCAACATCTAGAACCCTAGTATGTTAACCCATATTATATCACACCCACAATCCATTAACTGGGATTAAATTACATATTTTTAGAAAACAAAAAACCCAAACATACATATTTTTAGAAAGGTTCTTTTCCATAAAGGTTGCACTTTGACTCTCACAATCTAACCTTATGCCTTTATGTACAAACACACTACTTGAACACAATATATGCAACTATGCAACTTCTTTACTTGCATGGGTGGTTGCCATGCATTCAACTTCTACAGTTGAGAGTGCAACTACAACTTGTCTCTTACTCATCCAACTTATATCTCCTCCAAATAGGTTAAACACCTAACCACTTGCAGATCTTCTTCGATCAAGATATCCAGTCTAGTATGCATCAACAAATCCATATATATATATATATGTTACTCTATCTAGTCTAAGTCTTCCTTGGTAGTAGATTGCATACTGTGGTGCCATGCAAATATATGAATACCCTCTTTACAGTTGTCTAGTGCACCTTTCTTGGTTTTGACATATATCTACTCAAAAATCCCACTGCATATAAACTGTTTGATATGGTCCAGTCTGGATCGTAAGGTGATGGACCCACACCCACATGCAAAGAATATAACATATACCCAAAATCTGAGTGCAATTCAAGGGATACAAAGGAGGACTATTAAATGTCTATAATACATCTTCTTTTTATAGTTCTTTCAAATGTGATTCATCATCCTTTTTCTAGAACTGTAGAATCGAAATGAGGATGACCAAGATTTGACACAAAACATTCACCATTTACAGGGTTATTTGGAAAAAGAATAAATATGATCAACTTTATTAACTAGGTTTATGACAAGCCCTCTCTTAGATTTCGAATAAATTTGTGAATTATGTGAATAGTTTAATCCTTTCTTGATACTAACTCTCTTTTTTCAATATTATCTTGGGAATAAACATACATGTAATCATTTCTTTCAACTTGATTCATTGATTCAATAGGTTTTGATTCAACTAATTCACCTTCACCATTCCTTGTGTTAGTGACATCAAAAGGGTAGGACAAGGTGACAAGATATTGGTTTAGATCTCTAGAAATAATATGAGCCTCTTCACAAGCTTCATTAAAACCACGTATCCCTTTTCATAAATGAACATAGGTTATGTATTAGGGATAACATGCACATACCATTCATACACTATTGCATATGAACATTTGTGGTCATCATGAAGGTGATAATAAGATTGACATAACTTTCTCATATTAAAGTCTTTAATGGATTCTCCTTATTCCAATTTGATTTCAAACAAGTTCCTGATGCATTTCACACACTCTATAATATTCATCATAATCATTTTCAAACACTTTCATAAAATTACACCAATTTTGAATTGTGCCAATAGATAACACATCATACCATCTTAAAGCTTTACCTTTGAAAGTGAAAGGATACACCTTGAAAACTATATGCTCATGAACAATATTTAGCAGTACAAGACACATTCATATTTCCTAATATGTTCAAATGTTGTTGTATTTCCTTCACCATCAGATTTTGTCAAGAAATCAACCACCTTTCTTGGAAAGTCATGCAAATCCAATAATCTATTGGACTCCCATGCATGGGTTTGTGGCAAAGCCATAAATGATTCCGACGTAAAGAAAATGAAGCTCTACACATGGAAGCTTTCCATCAACCCTCCTTCTACCATCAAAAAATTGTTGGTAGGGAAGGAATGCCATGTGAAACAAATAGGGTTACTCCTAATGAAAATTTCCAGTTAGACCTATAACCCTCTGGAATAGTGAACCCATCTGAATTTCGTCCCAGTAACCATTATCTATTTGAGATTTTATCAGTTGTAGCCTTATCCACAATATAGGGATTTTAAAATGTAATAGATGAAATGCAACTAATCTAATATGAATCATGCAAAATTATGCCTAGTCTAACAAATAGAATAAAAAAATGTAAACATAGCACCAAATGCATCACTTATTTATCTTCAATAAATAGTCACCACATGACCAAGAATAGAAACACAAGTAATCATATGCATGCCATAATAGTCTCAAAAATGAATGACTAATTATAGTAATATGCCCATGGTTATAAACAAACTAATAGAGAAAAATTAGAGAAAGACATGCTACTTCTACAACATAACAATATACAATATAGAAAACCATCTCCACCAATTTTGAAACCCAACAAATCAGTAGAAAAATGTTCTATGCATTAAGGTCTTAGGCTTGAAATTGATCTCCAAACAACTTGGTCAACAAGGGTTTCTCCTCATTAGAATTTATGGAATAGTTTACAGATAGTTTCCAAGCAAAAGTCCCCACACTTCCCACCTTAACCCATTTTTCCTAAGGTCAAGAGTAAATTTTATAAAAATAAGAGTGACTCTTAGTTATCCAATGACCCTTGGTCTTCAAGATACTCTTCAAATTCATCTACCATTTTGTCCTTTTATTTGAGAGGAATTTATTCAAGTTTTCATTTTACATAGAATAATTTGTTTGATCTCCATTTGATTGGTAAACAACTATACATGTACAATATTTTTATTATTACAAATCACCTACCCATGAAGGATGACATGGAGAAAATTTTCCTTGAATAATGATGCATGCTCATTCTTCCATTCAAATTTATTATTTGTCATAATCTCCAGGATTTTGGTGATATATTTTTTTATCTCTCTTATGCATCATTAGTTATTTCTCATTTAGCATTGTCTTTGATCTAGGCTCTTTCTCCAATTTTTCCTTATCATCATTTGAGTATATTGTATTCCTTATTATGGTTTGCACATGAATACCATAATTAACTAGCATTCTTTAGTTGAATAGCAATGTGATTAGTGAATGTTGAATTCAACAACTTCTTGGCATACCTATAACATTGCAAAAACGCTAATGATGTATGGATATTTTGTCAATTTACCTCTTATATGTTTTGAATGTCAACAATTTATTCATCAGTCACAACATATGGTTTCTACCTTATAGAATAATACCAAAAAGAAAACTCCATGTTACCTTTACTTCATAAATTACTCAAGTGCCATAGTCATTACTCATGAACCTCACCTTAGTGAAATCAAGCTCCTAACTTTACTATGCACATCACATCAAAACAAGTTATGATGTTACCTTTACTTCATAAATGACCCAAGTGCCACAATCAGTACTCATGAACCTCACCTTAGTGAAATCAAGCTCCTTAAATTTACTATGCACATCACATCAAATAAAGTTAGGATTGCATCATCACATGTATAACAATGAAGTTGTGAAAAAAATAGTTCAAGCACATAATTTTTTATTTTAACATGGGATTGTTATATGCAATAGGGGATATGAATGTGTTGACTTTTAGGCAATATATACATAGTATTTCTCATTGAGTTTATATTAGCAATTTTTTAATGTTAGAAAACCCTCCAATTTTCTTTATATATTTAGTTGAACCATCAATATTTTGTCCAGTGAACCTATTCATGATTATAATTTTTGCATACTCCCAAAATGAGAGTTAACCTCTCTTTTTTTTCCATTCACATGGACTTGATATTCTTTAGACTATTTGTTCTTTCTCCTTAAAATCCATTCTAATGACATCAACTATCTAATTGGCAATTCCCGTGTATATATGCACAACAATGCCCATAATTATTTCTTTTGAACCACACTTATTGCCATGCCTATCAATCCCAAAATTACTTGATTTGTGTGCTTAATGGAATTTGAGAAGAAAATTTACAAGAGATTTAATAATATAATATTTTTTGTTTGTGATGTTGAATGAACCTGGGTGACAGCTTGCATCCCATACACTCTATGGGTTTAAATCCACCCAAAAGTACGTGCTATCGCTCTCTTAGATTCAAGACTGTACAAGGCACAACAATCCTAACTACAAAAGTGCATACCCAATATTTTTTATTATGTTTCGATGGACATGTAGAGAGGCATGCCTCTATTTGAATCACATATGGGCCTTGTGTAGCTGATCCAAATATTATACTTGTCATTAATATATACTCCAAATTTTCACAATGTTTCTCATAACAAAATATCAACCAAAGCACCGAAGATGTTTATATTTTTTAAAATGTTTGATGTCTATATTTTTTTAAATGTTTGATGTAAAGATGTAGATTTGTTCATAGAAGCTCGTGTAATTCTGAAAGTTTTTGTGAGAGCCTAAAGAGATCAGTGAAAAGAATATAGGTTATGTCTGATAATTGTACCCATAGTGGAAACATCACAATGTAATTATCTTATAAAGAACCTACAAACCAACCAATTTATGTATAAAAAAAATTGGAATGTAGAAGTTTTTTTTTGTATGGGGAATATATATTCTGAGGAAACAACTCACAGGATCATGTGCGCTTCCTCGGGGTGACTAGATGGCGTGTGGATTAATCGTTGACCACGAGAGTGGTCAGCGACCCATGCAAACTCACAGACAATGGATCCTGCAACCAATTGGGTTTACTTCGAGAGACTTTTGGCTAGTCAACCTATCAAGCTATCCACTTCGGATATATATGTGTGTGTGTGTGTGTGTGTGTGTGTGTGTGATGATGATGATGATGATGATGATTAACGTCCCCTTAGACCAAACTTTGGTCTATCGGACCTAAAGAAATGAATTATTTAGTTTGTTTTAAAATTGTATTTCTATGCTCAAAGAGCTTGGAGAGAAGCATCCCGAGCTCACTATAATTTTGACAAGTTAAGAGGATAGGAAGGTCGAGATTGCAACAAAGATTATGAAACTGAGATCTAGTGTGGGTGTATGCAGGGAATTCTAAGAGGAAGTGTTTTTCATCCTCAATGTTCATGTTCTCACAATGATGGCAGATCCTTTCCACAAATGGTGTTTTAGGAACTGCCCAATGACCTATTTCACTATGTAGCTCATGAGAGTTCGTTCTTATCTTGGCTATATTATTTTTTTTCTTTGAACTAGTTAAAACCGAGAGATACTTTTGATATTCTAGGGTAGGGTTGATGACCTCCTTATAATATCTTAATTTTCTTTTATCCTCTAAATCTTTCTCGCACCACATTTTCTCCTTAAACATAGAAGTAACAATAGTGTATCAGAAAAATAATTACCGATGAAAAATGGAAAGCATTACAACCTAAGAGTGAGAAGTGCATATTTGTTGGATTTTTTGAAGATGTAAAATTTTATAGACTTATTCACCTAAATCCAATGACATTATTATTAGAATATATTTTAAATTTGATGAAAATATCTTGGCCTGTGAACCTCTTTTGGCATGTGTGCCATCTTCATCCTATAATCCATCTTTGGTGATTGCACCGCCTTATATTCTCAACATGTATGTTTGTGATCCTATTATGGCTTTTACTTTAGATGATGACAGTGAGGATGAAAACACACCTCCACCCACTCATCTTCCTCCAATTAGATCCATTGAATATGAATATGCACCAACACCACCACTTCGTAAATGGGTTTCTTTAACATGACAAGAAGCTTGTGATCTTGTCAATGATACTATGGATCATAATCGAACATGTTCACAGTCCCATTGAGCCTCTTTTATTTTGGATCAAGTTTCAAAGACTCGTGATGCAGAGAAATTTGTAAAATCTTTTAGATATCTAAATTGGGATACAGCTATAAATGAAGAATATTGTTCCTTCATGATGAACTATACTTTGGATTGTGTACCTCTTATTAAAGGAATAAAACTTGTTAGGTGTGAATGGGTGTATAGGACTAAGTATGAGTCAGATGGAATTATTGAAAGACTTAAGGAAAGGTTAGTTTCCAAGGGATTTTCCCAAGCTGAAGGAATTGACTACAATGAAACATTTTCCCATGTTTCCAAAATGAAATCCATTCGCCTTGGTCTCACCCTTATTGCTTGACATAAATGGGAGGTCCATCAAATGGATGTCAAATCCACCTCCTTGCATGGGGACTTACACGAATAAATTTACATGGATAACTTTCTCCTTGACACCAGTTTTTGTAAATGTCATTCTAACCCCAACGTCTATACCAAGAAAGTAGGAAACCATATAATATTTGTGTTTATGACCTTATTCTTACTAGTAGTGACCCTAAAATTTCAACCCATATGAAATTCAACCTTAAAAGGAAATTTGAAATGACCAACTTAGGAAAATTTTATTAATTTCTTGGCCTCTAAGTTTTACAAATCAAAGAAGGATTTTTTTTGTTTGCTCAGTCTAGGTATGCTTGTGACCTTATTTGTCACTTGCACATGGAATATTGTAAACCATCACATCCCCCCTTCCATTCTAGATTCAAACTTAATAGCACCAACACTATACCAAAAGTATATTCCACGTTGTACCATCAGTTAGTTGGAAGTTTTTGTACTTGACTCATACATGTCGTGATATTTCCGTTGATTTTTGTCTTGTTTCCCAATATATGCAAATGCTTTATGATAATCATTGGAAAGTAGAAAAAATATACTTCAATATATATTGGATATGGTTTAGTTTGAGATACTTTACAGTTCAGGAGGGACTCGTTTGTTGGTTAGTTTCACTAATTTTAATTGGGTTAACAACCATGATGATCCAAAGTCTACTATAGGTTATGTTTTTGTGTCTTGGTTTCGGACCAATCACTTGGGATTGTAAGAAACATCAAGGTATTGCTCTTTCTTCAGTAGAAGTAGAGTATCGACCTGCAATAAATTCAATTCAAGAATCCCTATGGCTTCGATATATCCTCTCATAGTTTGGATTCCAATAGGATCATACAACTATCCTATGGTGTGACAATTAGAGTGCCATGAATCTTGCCAAACATTTAGTTCAAAATCAATGTATTGAATCACATTGAGATAAAAATGCACTTTATTAAAAATCTTATTCAGCATGACATTCTTGAAGTGATATTTTTCACTAAAGATGATCAAGTTGCTTACATATTCACAAATTTTCTTACATAAGTGAAGTTTTATAAACTTCAATATATGTTATGAGTTCAATAATTTGTCATTAAGGTGGGATAGGCTCTAATGCATCCTTCCTTATCTTATTGTGTCACCTTTATAAATCCTTCAATCATATCCCAAGTTGTTCTCGGGGGGGGGGGGGGTTAGGATATTTAGATAGTTAGGAGTTAATTAAGATCAACTTGATCTAATGTGTCTTTAGGTAAAGTGTGTTGATTTAGTATAAATTTGTACTTATCTAATCCAAATGTTCAGATACATTCTAGACATAGAGTGATATGATAGTTCATATTCACCTTGAGCTTAATGGGCATTGATCCATGGCTTAACACCATATTTTTCCATGATCTCTATTTAAAGAGCACAGAGGATCATTTGCTTGATGATTAATTGTGAGAAACTCATACTATAAATACTTTTTCATTCTGCGTTAATATATTTCCTTGAGTAGTTATTTGGATAGGGTTGTGGGTTGTTTCTTTATCTGAGGAATTTAACTGTTTCAAACATATTAAGTGTGTTGATATGTTATCTATTTTTGTGAACATTTTCTTAAGCCATTCAACCTATGTGGAAACACCATGTTTTAGTTTAACACATTACAAAATTAGATATGTACTTCCATGGATTGAATGAAGAGCTACAGGTTCTCATTTCCAGAGTTCTCCCCTTCCAATCCTTAGACATAAATTTAGGAATCAAGTATTTTGTATTTACCTTGAATTCTAATCATTATGGAAAGTTTGATTGGAAAGGTGGAAAATAAGAGTTTCTCGATGGTATAGAAAATTGTTGTCTAGAGAAGGATATTTAGTCTTGGTCAAGACAATGTTGGAGGCCATACCAATGTGTTGGAACACATACCTAAAGGAATTCTAGAGAAAATAATAATAAAAATTGGTTGTTCCCAAGTCTTTGGGAGGATGGTATCATTAGCAAGGCGACCTTGGTTCAATTCCCCTTAGGGGTGAGATAGTTGGGAGGAGCCACCCAAAATCCAACCAGTTGAGGGTTGGTGTGGCCCAGGTTGGGTGTGATCCTTAGTTTATGGATTAGATGCCCCTAGGTCATGGTTTCTTAGACAAAAGGCCACTCACACAAATCAGGGAGATTATAGTAAACATAATAAATTCTTTGGTAGGATGGGGGCTAAATGGTTTACATATTTTGGGACAATCACAAGATGCAAAGTCAATTTGGAATATGATTTTAAATATACTCTTGGAGAAGTATCTTGATTTGTAAGAATATTTCCCCAAGTACTATCTTTTGTCAGATAAGAAAAGGGAAGAATCCCATACAAAATGTCTCTAACTAGTGGACGGCTATGAAATCGGCTTTCATGTAATTGGTTCATTTTTGGCCTAGAAGGTGGATTAAAGAGTATATATAAGAGGAGTAAATGCGATAATGAGTAGTGACATAATGGTTTTCCTAATTGTATATTATTCACTTCTTTAATATGATTGGGAAGGTAACTTTAAATTCATTGTCAAATCCATCTAAGACTACAATTTGGAGTCAAGGGTGGTTGAGTGAAAAGGAGTTGGGTTTAGATGGATATTGTGCCACTAAATATAATGATTATACCTATTCTCTATGCAAGTAAAATATCATACTCACACATTCAGAAGATGAACTCATTTGGGGAGGGGGGGTCTGAGATTGGGGCAATTATTCAGCAAAAGAAGGTATGCAACATTTTTTGGTCTTGGTTTGGATGAGGAATTTTGGTGGTAGAAGAAGATTTGGAAGGTAAAATATCCTATAAATTCCTTGTCATTTATGTGGTTGGTATTAAATGATAAAGTATTGACCTTGGAGATATTAAAAAATAGGTGTAAAGAAGGTCTTGGAATATGTCTTCTATGTAGAAGTAGTGATGAAACTATAACACTTTTTTTTGTTCTTAATCAAAACAAGTTTGGATGGATATTGAGGCTTAGTTGGGTTAAACACTTTATGGAACATGCTCTGCTGGATAATTTTCTCCAAGTGTTTTAACATTAGATACAGGAATCCCTTAAGAGCTCTACCATACTTGGTTCTTTGGAGTATTTGATTGCCTCAAATTTATGCTCTTTTCGAGGATAAGATTGTTCCTTATTTTCAAACATATTCCCATTTTTTGAGTTTACTATACTTTTACAAGGCATACCTAAGACCAAAATGTTAAAGAAATGTAACTACATAAGATATACTATTTTGCATTGTTATTCTTATTACCCCTTTTGGAGATTTTGTCCCTCCAATTAGGGATGTCATTGATGTAATTAGTCATGTAAAGTCTTGAGGTAAAACCTTTGTTGTAATTCAGGTCAGTAGTACCCACAAAAGTATTATTCACATGTAATTTTAAGTCTCCACAGGTAATTCAGACCTGTTGGGTTATTAGGATTCTTCACTGATCAGTATAAATAGGGGAGGCACCTCACCATTTGGACACACACAAAACTCAAGTAGTTGCGTTAGAGACAGAAGAACTCACGTAGTTGTGAAGGAGAGGAAGCAGTCTAGTATTGTTCTTTGGATCTTACACTGTACTTGGGTGAATTCTATATAGAGGAATTTTTGTTTGGGTTTCTTCCCCACAAGAGTTTCCCAAGCTAAATCTTGGTGTTCTCTTTTGTTCTATTATGCTTGTTATTCTTTTAGTGATCCTTTGTTATATTTGAAAAGAAAACTTAACATGGTATCAGAGCCAACCTGAAATCATCCTGCAATCCAACAATATAGAGTTCACTATTACTGTGACCTCCCTCCACATATCAGTCAAAAAATAAGGTCCATTCGACTTGCCCAATGAGGGTGCAACTTTCTATCGAAGTAGTTTTTCATTCTAGGGATTTTTGCTTTTTAACCTATCAATGTTGTCTGGAGAAACTAAGGCATCAGATTTTCCAAGGTTCCCTCCTTAATTAAATAAAATAAATATATAGTCTATATTTCCTTAGGGAGGCACATCTTTTCCCCCTCTCAAATCTACACGTGATCTCAATTTGAAAATTAGGGTTTTCTAGTCAAACCCTATGTCATCTTGAAGCTAGTTCCAAAAAAAGTCCTCAAACTGGTAAGTACTATCTCCTATCTTTCCATTTGAGATTCTCATTCATTAAAGATGACAAACAGTACCAAGCTAGATGAAAATATTGATGGAGCATATAATTTCATAGCATGGGAGTATAGAATTATGCTCATCCTTAAAGAGCATGACCTAAATTGATACATCAAAGAAGAGGTCAAGAAACCAAAGGTAGAAGAGGAAAAATCCAAGCAAAAAATTGGATATGATCAAATTCAAGAGGATCATAGCTAAATCTATTAAGGATCACTTGATCTTCCAAGTGTCCTCAAAGAATACTCCAAAAGAAGTCTTTGATGCACTAACCAATATGTTTGAAGGGAAAAACATCAATAGAAGAATGACCTTGAGAAACCAACTCAAGGGTGTGAAGATGAAAAGGGAAGAAACCAAGTAGTCATGCTTCTCCAGAGTATCTCAAATTAAAGAACAATTAGAAGCCATTGGTGACATGTTAGAAGAACTTGAAGTTGTGATGACCACTCTATATGGTATTCCAAGAGAATGGGATTCCTTCATCCAAGGAATATGTGCTAGAAGAAAGCTAACCAAATTTAGCAAGCTATGGGAGGAATGTGTACAAGAAGAAGGAAGGTTATAAAATAGAGAAGATAAGTTAAATAAAGATGAAGATCAAGCTCTAGCTGTGCATACACAAAATGGAAGAAGTAAAAGGAAGGATTCAGGATCTCCTACAAGTAGATCATTATACCTCAAAATATATAAGAAGCTTAAGAAGGATTACTCATCCTATGAATGCTATACATGTCATAAGATATATCTCCAGACATTTCCCACTTAACAAAAACAAGTTCAAGAAGAAGAACAGAATCGTCCATGCCCATGCAACTGAAGAAAATGAATCAAATGAAGAGAGGACCAAAGAGAATGGAGACTCTAATGAAGAATATGTCTTGATATCATCCCTTACAGGATTGATATCTCATGGAAATGATACTTGGCTCATAGATAGTGGTGCTTCCAAACATATGACAGGTCACATAGATTCTCTCTCATGCCTCACCCAAAAATATTATCCACACAAAGTACAACTTGGACATAACTATTAATATCCTATCTAAGGAATGGGAGAAGCTTCCTACAAGCTGAAATACGATAAGTCCATGAAAATGAAAGAAGTCTTATATGTTCCAGGCGTAAAGAAGAATATTATTTCTATATCAACTCTAGACAAGAAAGGCTTCAGAGTTTCCTTTGTAGATTGTGAAGTTCTTATGTGGTCAAACGGAAAAATTATAAATGATGCAGTTGTAATAGGTATTGAAGAAGGAGGGATATACAAGCTAAAATGGAATATAGACTCAACTTTCACAACTTGTATTATTAGTCCATGTGAACTATGTCATAGAATACTTGCTTATGTAAACTACAAAGCATTGCCAATTGTGAGAAAAGGTAGTAACAGGTCTTCCAAAAATATAGATCAACAATGAAAGGGTATGCAAAGGATGTGCTCAAGGGAATAACACCAAGAATCCATTTCCAAGTAGTAATAGTAACACAAAAGGGATTCTAGAGATTGTCCACTTAGATGTGTGTGGACAAATGTCAACTACTTCCTTAAGCGTGTATGTCTATTATGTGTCTTTTATTGATGACTACTCATGTAATACCTGGATATATTTATTAAAAAGGAAAGATGAAGTATTTGAAAAGTTCAAAGAGTTCAAAGCTCTTGTGGAGAATCTCTTTGAAAATAAGATTAAGATATTAAGATCAGATAATGGAGGATAATTCACTTCAACTAAATTCAAGGACTTTTGCAAAGAAGATGGGATTAAGAGGGAGATTACTACACCCTATAATCCTCAACAAAATGGAGTAGCAGAAAGGAAGTATAGATCTATTATGGAAGCAGTCAAATCCATGATTCATGATCAATATCTACCCATGTATTTATGGGCTGAAGCAACAAAGACCACAGTCTATGTTCAGAACAAATTATCCCACAATGTGCTTGGAAACAAAACTCTAGAAGAAATGTTTACTGGTTAGAATCCTGAAGTCAGTCACCTGAAGATATTTGGTTGTCCTATTTACCTACATGTTCCCAATAGAAAAGATCAAACTTGGACCCCTCAAGAAAGAAGGGAATATTTTTTGGATATAGTGATCAGTCGAAAGCATACAGAATCTATATTCCAGGTTTTCGTAAAATTGAGGTCAGCAGAGATGTCACATTTGATGAAGATACAACTTTCAACAAATCCAGAAAGACCCATGTGGATGAAGAAGAACAAGAAACTCCCAGAGTAGTAGAGATCAGTAAACCACCAGTTAGATATGAACAAGATCCTATACCAAAATATCAGGAAATGGTAGAACCACAAGAACCTATAGAGACACCTCTTGAAACGATCTCAACAAGGAAAATACCATCTTGGGCTTGTGATATAATTCAACAAATAGAAAGATATGGTGCACCAGAAGGAATCAAGAGACTAAGACTCCACTCCAGCTATGTAGCATTAATGTGTAACCTTGTTGACGAAGAACCTACATTTTTTTTAACAATCCTCAAAGAGGAAGGAATGGATGTATGCCATGATTGAAGAATATCAATCTATCTTAAAGAATGATGTTTGGGAAGTGTTGCCAAGACCAAAGGATAAATTAGTGGTCTATTCCAAATGGATTTTTAAGAAAAAGCATTCAACTGATGGTAGTATTGAAAAGTTCAAAGCAAGATTTTTCGCACGAGGATTCTCTCATAAAGAAGGGATTGATTATAAAGAAACTTTTGCACTAGTAGCTAGATATATCTCAATCAGAACCATTCTTGCTTTGGATTCCAAGATGATATGGAAATTACATCAAATGGATGTAAATAAAACATTTCTAAATGGTGTCATTGAAGAGGAAGTGTATATTGAAAAACCTCCAGTTTTTGAGACATATGACAAGAAAACACATGTGTGTCAACTAAAGAAATCATTATATGGATTAAAGAAAGCACCCAGAGCATGGTACAAAAGAATTGATGACTTTCCGATGAGCCTAGGCTTTACCAAATGTAAAGAAGATTCCAACCTTTAATATATGGTTGAAGATGATAGGATCATGGTATTACGATTGTATGTAGATGGTCTATTTTGTACAAGAAAGGAGAAGCTCATCAGTGGACGTAAGAAGAATCTTGCGACAGAATTTGAAATGATGCATTAATTTCTAGGTCTTGAAGTATGGCAGTTCCTAAATGAAATTTTCCTAAACCAAGGAAAATATGTATTTGAGATCCTAAATAGATTTGGGATGTTGTATTGTAAGGAAATGAACACTACAATGGTGACAAACCTGAAGCTCCTAAATGATGACTCTTTAGAAAGAATAGATGTCACACTATATAGACAGATTCATTAGGGGGTTTTTGAGGTCTAAAATGGACTTCATAAGGGAAATAATAAAATAAAAGTTTTAAATTTTGGAGGGGAAAAAGAAAAACTATTTTTTCTTATTGTATTTTTGACATATCTCCTTATTGGTTCACCCAAATTTCAATTTTGGGGACTCCTTGGCTGCGAAATTTAATTCTGCATCCAACCCATACCCACAATGCATACTTTTGGGTGTTATGGGTCCCTTAGAATTATGCAGTGTGGGTATGGGTTGGATGCGGAATCAAATTTGCATCCAGCAAGTCCCTAAAATCGAAATTTGGGTGAACCCATAAGGAGATATGCCAAAAATACGATAAGAAAAAGTAGTTTTTTTCTTTTTTCCCTTGATTGTTTTTACAAATTTTACCCTTATGGTTGACATCATCATCTTGAATCCTATTGGTTCTCATAAAGTGAATTTTAATGGTACAATTTTTGTTTTGAGTTACATTTTAACCTCAAAACTCCCCTAAAGATCGGCTCACAGATGTATTTGGCAAATACAAGACCATATATATGTTTTGTCGTGAACACATTAAGTCAGTATATGGTGGAACCCATACATGTTCATCTAGTTACAATCAAACATGTTATTAGGTACCTAAAGGGTACATTGGATTATGGCCTCACATGTGCAGTTGATCGTGAGTTTAGATTATGTGGTTACACTGATTCAGATTGGGCAGGAAGTGTTGAAGGAAGAAAGAGCACTTCAGGATGTTGTTTCATTTTGGGATCAGGTGTGATCTCATGGATTAGTAGAAAGCATACCAGTGTTGCGCTCAGTACAATAGACGCTGAGTACATTGCAGCATGTGCATCCTGTACTGACGCAGTATGGCTTCATAAATTATTGATAGAATTGTTTGATACCGAAATCGATGCAACTAATATTTATTGTGAAAACCAGAGTTGTATCAAGTTAAAAGAGAACCCGGTGTTCCATGATAAGTCAAAGAACATAGAGATAAAGTATCATTACATCCGGGATATAGTGTAGAGAAGAGCCATAAATCTCTAGTATGTTCCTACAGAGGAACAAGTTGATATGTGTTAACTAAGCCTATGTCTCGTGTGAAGTTTGAATATTTTAGATACAAGCTTGGTGTAGTCTGAAAGGACCTCCCTGGAAAGAGGGGGTGATCATAAGAATTGTTATTGATGATGAGATGTAAGCTCAGTATATATGTGATCAAGTTCCTATAGATAATGTTGTGGCCTGATATTCATTTGCAGATGTTGTGGTACGACATTCATTTGTGGACACTGTGGTATGACATTCATTTGCAGATGTTGTGGTGTTGCATTCATTTGCAGACGTTGTGGTTTTGCATTCATTTGCATACGTTGTGGTCATGCATTCATTTGTTGATGGTGTCGTACTACATTCATTTGCGGACATTGTGGTATTGCATTCATTTGCAGATGTTGTGGTCCTGCATTCATTTACGTACGATACAACATTTTTGTATGATGTGGGTGATTTTGAATTAAGTTGTGATGTTGTGTTTATTGCAGGTGATGTTAAGGATAAGGATACCTACGATGAGATGTGATGCTTGTGATGATGCGATGAGATGTCATGCTCGTATGACATGTTGAGAAATAATGTTTGTGACGTGATAATAAAGATGTGATTCTTCGTGATGGTGATATTCCACGAATAATTATAATGCTGATAAATTTGTGAAACAATCCTATGACATATAGACTACCAGTCAATTGTACATATGTATTGTTGTGTTATAGAATACCTTCCTTGTTAAGAGGGAGTGTTACAAAATTGTCACCATCGAAGATATTATATTTTGTATTAGTATTATTATTACCCCTTTCAGAGATGTTGTTCCTTCGAATAGGGATGTAATTGATGTAATTGGTCATGTAAATTCTTGAGGTAAAACCTTTGTTGTAATTCGGGTCAATAGTACCCACAAAAGTATTATTAAAATGTAATTTTGAGTATCCCAAGGCAAGTCATACCTGATTGGGAGGAGAAGTCGGTCTTGTTGGGTTATTAGGATTCTCCACTAATCAGTATAAATAGGGCAGGAACCTCACTCATTTGCACATACACAGAATAAATAGTCCATCTGGAGGAGAGGAAGAAGACTATTCTTGTTCTTTGGATATTACACTATACTTGGGTGAAGTCTATATAGAGGAAGTTTTGTTGGGTTGTTTTCCCACGAGGGTTTCCCGGGTTAAATATTTGTGTTCTCTTTTGTTATGTTTTGCTTTTTATTCTTTCAGAGATCATTTTTTATATTTGAAAAGAAAAATTATCACAAAATTTTCTAAAATGATGTGAGGACTCAAAGTGGGTAAAAACAATCCCATGGTATTGCTTTGGTGGTGTATGCAGTGCATCTATCTGTGGTTTTGGTTTTGTTGTATTCCTATCAAAAACATTTTTTTTCCATATCAAAGCTAATTTTCGAAGGGTGGCCTATAATTATGGTGATTTATTGGCCTTGTTTCTAATTCTAAATTTTAATTCAAGTAGAGGCATTGAATCACTTCATATCTTTGGTTATTATGACCTTGTCATTAATTGGATGAATGGGAAAAATCAACTCCACAAAATTAATCTCCTTCCTCTTGGTTATTTCAAGCATGTTTTCTCAAATTCAGTTCTCTCACATTTATCAAGAATAGGATCAAGTTGTTGATAATCTCTCAAATGAAGGTTTCCTACTTCCTGAGAATAGGGTTCTCTTACAAGAATATGTCGATGGGCAGGCCTTGGCCTATAGACTATTCTAGATCTTATACATTTAAGTCATTTTATAATTTATAATTTGTCAATCATGTACTATCTAGAGGTAAAATTGTTAGTTTGATAATGCATACATAAAGGTGGAGAGATTATGCTCTTATACTTTTTCCATTTCACTCATTTTGAGCTGACATATGTGGTTGTGAAGTTATTTTCAGAAAGCTTCCAAGCTTGTGCAATGCACTTGGAGATTGTATTTGTGTTCATAATGAATATAAAGTACATTTTTTTTCCTTTAGAAGATGAAAAGGATAGTTTTGGGGATTTCCAATGACTAGTAACACCACCTTACTTAACTTCATTTTCATAACTTCCATAATTGGAAAAGTTTGGAAACTCTAATTGATAAGGAATCATAAATGTGTGCTTTTGTACTTCTTAATTTTGGAACTAAGAAATGATAGTTGCATTGGGTTTATAACCCTATAAAATGTATAATAAACCTTTTCTAAGGGTCAATGTGTTATTTTGTCCTATATTGTCCAAAATTATGTGAAAAAAGGATTTTAAAAAAATAGTAAAATACATACCTCATTCCATGCAATGACTAATTGCTCCAATTTAGTTATGTCATCTTGTTTAGGATGTCATATATACAACCTTCCAAGACAATAACTAATGTTGGCAAAATTCATTAGCAATAGAAATATTTTAATCCAAGAAGAGTGTTCACTGACCTACAACAAATGCCAATTCCAAGCTAATCTAAGAAGAGTGTTCACTGACCTACAACAAACGTCAATTCAAAGCACCTAGAAAATGTGATGATTATGTCACTACGTTAATTGCAATCCATAAAATAGCACATAACAACTTCAAAATCTTCGAAAATAATATATACCACTTCAAATAGGTAAAATCCATATCAATTTATAGGGTACAAGAGTATTATTATTGCAACAGTGAAGGAAATTATAACAAATTGGTTAGGAAAGCAATCTAGGATTGCAATCAACAAAGACAATGGTACAAAAAAAAGTCAAGGAAATGTTCAAAGAAAATAAAAATAATTCGTGATGTACCATCATCAAGATGAAACAAAAGAACAAGGAAGAAGGAGTGAGGGAATTCACTAACGAGATGATAGAAAAATTTAAAAGTGGGTCCCCAACTCAGATGACTTGGGGGATTATTGAGAAGTCAAAAAAAGGTGATACACTAGGTGAAGCCAAAATATCTTATGCATTTTTTTACATTATGAGTATGAATATTAGAATACCCCTTTCTTATCCATTAAAGGTACCAAAGTATTACATATGTGGTAGGTCTCGATGAACCTTCCTTACAAGGGAATTGATGAGTGTACGTGCACATTGGATTAGATAACTTCATCCATTGTACTAAAGGAGATGATATAATGAGGTTCATTTCCATTAATCAAGAATCAATGATTCAAGTTGAGATCTTTAGTTACAGGCCATGATAAACTTGTGATTAGAATGATTTATCCATGTGCAAATATGTTATCCCTTAGGTGTTTCTCCATTTCCTGCTATTTCCCATAGCCTTGGTGAATTCACCATGGAATCACATATATTTCCTCATTATCTATGAGAATCCATGGCCGTGATATTTTATTTTACTTTAAGCACTCACTAGGATGGATTCCTTTATTTTTGTATTTTCAATGTTGATATGTTATGGATGGATATTAAAGAAAATCCCTTTTCATTTTATAGATCCTATACTTTTGACATTTTACCTTTCTCACAGTTGTCTCTTTCAATGTGTGAGTGGATCCTATAGCATAATATAGAATCCATTTACCAAAATCCGTGCAGGGATGATAATTGATACATCATTCGTATAATTCATGGTCCAACCACTTACACCACATTTAATTGTACCTTCCAATTTTACAATGGATCCTCATTCCCCCGGGATCATAATCAAACAATTGCACACATAATTATCGTTGGCTTTATTAGGGAAAAATATTAGTTATGAATGTTGAATATTGTAACTTCAAAGAATATTCTATATGTATCTTTTGTGGTCCCTGATGGTCCTACCGGGAGAACCAATTTTATTTCTCTATACTTCGATGCTTCTAATCGAAAGCACTAATAAGAGTCATGAGGAAGTCCCCTCAAATTGTAAGGTGGGTCATTAGCACCCCAGTTGTCGTTACTCAAGCCTACATGATTAACTCGATCCTACATGACTGAATTAATTATTAAGTGAAGGAACGAATATAAATAGAGGTGTGGCACTCCTCATTTGGAACACACACACACACTCAAGCCTTGGAGCACATGAGAGAGATAGAGAAAGAAGTTGTGGCTGGAGAAAAAGGAGGATCAGTCTTTTGGGTTTTACCTTTTATCTTTTGAGGCACCTATATTGAGGAAGCTTTTGCTGGGTTTTTCCCTTTAGGGTTTTTCCCTTTAGGGTTTTCCCAAGATAAATCTTTGTGTTCTTTTTGTATGGTTGTGCTTGTCTATCTTTCAGTGATCTTTTAGCTTATGGTTATGTTGTTATGATGCTAAATGTTTTAAGATCTGATATAACCATTAAAAATTCAACATGGTATCAAATCCACCTTGAAAGAAGACATTGTGCAGTTGCAGAAGCTAGGGATTCTTACTTTTTGGGTCTCTCTCTCCACAATCAATCAGCAAAAGAAGGCTAGGCTGACTCTCCATTAAAGGGCACATTTTTCTGTCGAAGCAGAATTCGATTCCAAGCATTTTCAGTTTGGTGCAGGAAATTAGGGCTTCTTACAGAAGAGGAATTTTTGAGTGAGCCTGAAATAGAATTTCTCTCCTCATCAAAATCAAATTTTATATACCTAGGTCGAGATTTTTGGTTGGGTGAAACTCCGGAAAAGTCAAACCCTAGTTTGACCCCGAGCTGGAAAAACCCTAAAATACTAAAACTGATAAGTTTTGGTATATTCGCTATATCTCAGGATTGGAGAATCCTCAAGAGATGAAACTTTCACAGGCCGAAGATAAAATCCTGATTTATAGTGTTTCCAAAATTCAGCCTCATATTATCTATATTCTGGGAGATATGATCCCTCCAAGTCAGGGTTCCACCCTCTTCCAGGATTCATCCCTAAACAGGACACATAGGGATAATTGCTATATCATGGGATAAAAAGGTCCAACTGAAATTTTTGAAGATTCTCCAGAAAGGGCATGGACTGTACTTTCTATGGTCCAAGTTTCAAACCCAGAAGATGGAATAGTGACACGTAGAAGTCCGTATAACTTCTATGTTCTGAACATTCCTGTAACAGGTCACCTTGGGAAACTGATCATAAGTCCCAATTGGTGAAACCAATTCTGATGAAACCTATGGTGTTGGAATAGGGACAGGTGATAATACCTTAGTGCGAAGTTTTAGAAATAGAGGAGTAATAATTTCAGAGATACCACAAAAACAGTATCAAACGTTTTTGCAGAAGAAATTGGTAAACTAGGGCTTCCTGTTTTGGGAGCTTCCCTCCACTATTTTCAGAAAAGGAGTACATTGGACAACTCAAATTTAAGAGATATATCTTTCTATCCAATCAGATCTAAAAGATTCCAAGTTTTGAAAATTAGGGTTTCTTTGACAAACCCTAGATCAGCTAGCTCCAGAACCAGGACCGACACCTCAAATCGGTAAGATCTAATCTTTTGTTGTTTTCAGTTGAGTTTCTCATTTCAAAGAGATCTGTCACCTTAGCTTTATGATAAGCTTGGTGAAGTTGACAACTTCCAAACATGGAAGTATTGTATCTCACTCACTCTTGAAGAAAATGAATTGGACACCTACAGAAGTAGAGAGGTTCCAGTTCCAAAGGGAAATGAGGCTAAAGCCTTACACATGAAGAAACTCGACTCATAATAAGAGAAGAGAATATGGGAGAAACTAAAGATAAAGAACTCACAATTCAAAGAAGATCCCTCAATCAATGAGGAATATGAAGAACTCAATTCTTGAAGAACCTCTTATCCATCTTATCATTTGGATAAGAAATAATGATTTCATGAATGAAGAAGATGATGAAGCAGAATGATCAAGAATGAGTCTACCCACGAAACAAATAAAATATAAGCATTCAATTGTCATTTTATGATATTGTTTTGTATTCAATTGATGTATTATGCATGATAGAATGTTTTCAATAATGACTGTATGCATGTGATGAGTAAGTAGCTCATGGTGCTATACACCTCTCCATTGCTACTTATCTAGAATGAAACCTCTGTGCTGACATATTGGATTAGTGCACAATCTCAATGATGTCATCTAGAAAGTTTCTTTGAGACATGGATGAATGTTGTATTGGCTAAACAGTTGAACAATGCATTGTTATGCATATGTTCTATGAAATGGTTCTAACCATGCTACTGGTGCATTTGAATTGTAGGAAAGGTCCTGTACAACCGCCTACAAGAAAAGAAGGATGAGACTTGTTCTGAAGAACAAGTGATGACAATTCAAGATTCACTCCAATCAACATGAATCTGAAGCTCCCAGGGTCAGAGACATCGTGACAGAAGAAATAGCTTCAGAGAGTGGTAGATCCACCATGGGTACGAGAGATAACTCAAGATGAAGAAAAGAATGGCAAGACTTCCAAACCAAAGTAAGAGGCCTCAGACACACTCTAGTTGTGTAACACAGTTGGGTGACATCATTGATGCTAACCTTTCCAACTATGAAAGAAGTTATGATCAAAGAGTAACAGTCGATCATGGGGAATGATGTCTACGATATGGTTTCAATACCTGAAGGGAAGTCCGTAGTATCTTCCATATGGATCTACCAAAACAAGTGTACAAAGCAAGGTTCGTGGTTTTCCTCAGAAAGAATAGACTATGACATGACATACTCTATTGACCAGACCCACTAGAAGTATATATCAAGAATAGAACCACCTCTACAGAATGAAGAGGGAAGATGATACTCCACTTTAGAGGGAGTGACTACAGAAGATATCTGAGTTCGACATGGTATGACATGATGGACAGATTCATAATGGATCAAGACTTTACCAAGAGTAAAGTGGGTTCCAAACTTCAAATTTGAATGTAGAAGACTAGGATATGTGGATGACCTGACAAGACGAACTCATGGAAGATGATATGATGAAATAATACTAGAATGATGTTTGGGATATAGTACTCAAACCAGAAAGAAAGAATGTGGTATCTTCCAAATGGACTTGATAAAATATGTTGCTGATAGAAGTAAGGAATGACTTGTGGCTAGAGGTTTCTCTCAGAAAGAGGGAATTAATTCTGAAGAGACAATTTCTACAGGAAGCAAGGTACACTTCCTTCAGAACTATCATGGTAGTTGCATCTATGATGAAGTGGGACTTACTCTAGATGGATGTGAAGACAACCTTCCTGAATTGTGTGATTAAAGAAGAAGTATACATGTATCAACCACAAGGATTTGAAGTTGAAGACAGAAAGACTCACGTATACAAGTTGAAGAAGGCCCTGTATGGCCTAAAGAAAGCTCCCAGAGCTTGGTATGGAAGGATAGATAGTTTCCTGACGAGCATAGGCTTTACCAATAGTAAATTCGGTCCTAACCTTTACTTCAAGGTTATAGAAGATGAACCTATCATACTATTACTGTATGTGGATGATCTATTTCTGACAGAAAGATTGTAGACGATGCTTGTTGAAGAATTTGAGATGAAAGACCTTGGTCTAATGCTTTATTTCCTAGGTCTGGAAGTATGAAGGAATCTTTCTCAACCAGGGAAAGTATGTAGTAGAGATATTGAAAAGATTCGATATGTTGGAATGCAAAGCCATGGCCACACCCATGGATTCCAACTTGAAGTCGTTATCTGATGACTCATCAGAGTTAGTGGATGTGATTCAATACAGACATATTATTGGGTCATTGATGTATCTAACAAATACCAGACCAGACATTTGTTTTGCTGTGAACACCTTGAGTCAATATCTAGTTCAACCTAGACGTGTTCACCTTATAAATGCAAAGCATGTGATGAGATATCTTAAAGGGACTATAGACTTTGATTTATACTATGATGGAAACCATGATTACAGATTGTATGGATATACAGATGTAGATTGGGATGGAAGTGTCTCAGATAGAGGAAGCACATCAGGTGGATGTTATTGTCTGGGGTCTGCTATGAGTTCATGGTTTAGTAGGAAACAATCCAGTGTTTCTCTTAGCACAGCTAAAGTAGAATACATAGCAGATTGCTCTGCTAAATTGTGAAGCCATGTGGCTTTGGAAGCCGATATCAGGTCTCTGTGACCTGAAGATGGATACTACAATGATTCTATGTGATGACCAGAGTTGGAACCCTATGTTCCATCGTAACACATAGAAATCCGGTATTTCTACATACGAGATAAGATGTAGATGATGATGTTTCAGCATTCCCATACTAAATATATAGATGATGTTTCAATATTTACATACTGTAGATTCAGATGATGGTGATTCAGTATTTCTATACTGAATATAGAGATGATGATGTTTCAGTATTCCCATACTGAAGATATAGATGATGTTTCAGTATTTACATACTGTAGATGCAAATGATGGTGATTCATTATTTCTATACTGAATATAGAGATGATGATGCTTTCAGTATTTCTATACTAAAGATATAGATGATGATTCTTTCAGTATTCCCATACTGTAGATACAAATGGTGATAGTTCAGTATTCACATACTGAAGATGTAGATGATGATGTACTAATGAAGCCTCTGTCTCAAGTAAAGTTCGAACACTTTTGAGACAAGCTTGGTGTTGTTCAGAAAGACCTTCCTCAAAAGGGGGAGTAGTGATGTTGCAGTGGGATTGTATCATACCTGGGCACTTTCCCTAAAGTGATCAGGTGGCCTCGGTCCTCAAGAATGAAGAGGGATTGTATCATCCCGGGACATCTGTCCAGAATAGATCCGGTGACTTCAGTCCTCGAGAATGTAGTAGGATTGCATCATCCTTGAACTTCAGTTCATAAAGTTATCTGGAGGCTTTAGTCCCTGATAATGTGGCAGGATTGCATCATCCTTGAACTTCGGTTCAGAAAGGTATCCGGAGGCTTCAGTCCCCGAGAAGGTGGTAGGATTGCATCATCCTTGAACTTCGGTTCAGAAAGGTATCTGGAGGCTTTGGTTCTCGAGAATGTGGCAGGATTGCATCATCCTTGAACTTCGATTCAGAAAGGTATCCGGAGGTTTCGGTCCTCGAGAATGTGGCAGGATTACATCATCCTTGAACTTCGGTTCAGAAAGGTATCGGGAGGCTTCGGTCCCCGAGAATGTGGCAGGATTGCATCATCCTTGAACTTTAGTTTAGAAAGGTATCCGGAGGCTTCGGTCCTCGAGAATGTGGTAGGATTGCATCATCCTTGGACCTAGTCCTAAAGTGATAGGGGTTGATTATCCTGTAATCAATCCGGTGAATTTGGTTGTCGATAATGCGGTAGGATTGTATCATCCCTGGACTTAGGTCCAAAAGTGATCCAAATAATTTTTTCTTCGTGTTGTGGATTACAGGTTGTTGCTGATGATGATGTTACTAATCGAAATATTAGAGTGTGATGATGATGACGAACTAATCGAAATATCAGAATGTGATGATGATATTACTGATCGAAATATCAGAGTGTGATGATGATGTTACTGATCAAAAGATCAGAGTGTGATGATGATGACATACTGATCGAAAGATCAGAGTGTGATGATGATATTACTGATCGAAATATCAGAGTGTGATGATGATGATGTTGTTCGAAAGTTCAAAGTATGATGATGATGTTATTGTTCGAAAGTTCAAAGTATGATGATGATGTTGTTGATGTTGTTGATCAAAAGATCAGAATATGATGATGATGATGTTGCTGATCGAAAGGTCAAAGTGTTGAAGATGTTCTTGCTGATTGAAAGGTCAAAATGTTGTTGATGATGTTATCAATCAAAGCGATCAAAGTGTTGTCGTTGAAGATTGAAGATGAATAATTTATGATGTTGAAAAGCGTCCAATGATTTATAGATGTGTTACCCTAATGATGTTGATGATGTCCTCTATCTCTCTCCTACTATTGGTGTTGTTGATGTTGTTGTAGAATACCCTTCTCGTTAAGGGGGAGTGTTGAAATATTGTAACTTCAAAGAATATTCTACATGTATCTTTTGTGGTCCCCGATGGTCCTACTGGGAGAACCAATTGTATTTCTTTATACTCTGATGCTTCTAATTAGAAGAACTAATAACAATCATGAGGAAGCCCCCTCAAATTGTAAGGTGGGTCATTAGCACCCCAGTTGTGGTTACTCAAGCCTACATGATTAACTCGAGCCTACATGACTGAATTAATTATTAAGTGAGCGAACGAATATAAATAGAGGTGTGGCACTCCTCATTTGGAACACACACACACTCACTTGTGTAGCGCATGAGAGAGAGAGAGAGAGAAGTTGTGGCTGGAGAAGAAGAAGGATCAGTCTTTTGGGTTTTACCTTTTATCTTTTGAGGCATCTATATTGAGGAATCTTTTGCTGGGTTTTTCCCTTTAGGGTTTTCCTAGGATAAATCTTTGTGTTCTTTTTGTATGGTTGTGCTTGTCTATCTTTCAGTGATCTTTTGGCTTATGGTTATGCTGTTATGATGCTAAATGTTTTAAGATCTGATATAACCATTAAAAATTCAATAATGAAACCATTAGCTGCAATCAAGAAATAAAAGTCTCATTAATACATAGCAAAACATGTTTCAATAAAAGAACATTTTCAAACTAAGACACAAAACTAAATCAATTTGGGGGAAGGTGACAAATAAAAATCCAATTCTCAGAAGAAATATCATTGCTCACAGGAAACTATCAATTTCATTCATATAGGATCAACATTTTCTAATAAGACCCAAATTTCATACACAAAGATAGACAATATGAATAATAATGCATGAAAGACTCATTTGTATCAACAGAATTCCAACGTTTTTCCTTGAATGATTTAAAATTGTGTTGCAACTCTTTTGCGACAATGGCTTCACAATTTGACACCTCAACTTCTTATTTTAAATATGTTTACCCATGAACATTCACCCCCATTCTAAGGAATTCTCTTAGAGTAGTACACTAATCTAATTGGTCTCATGAAACTTAGAAATCATTGTGCTAGTTCATTCTAAGTTTAGTGATTAGTGTTCATTTATCTCTGAAACTTAACCTCAAATATCCTTCAATGCATATGTACATGATAGTTCTAAAGACCTTGGTGAACTGTGAATGTTATATAATAGTAACATAATGGAAATCAAATGGTAACATGGATTTTCTTTGATGTTAATGATCTTCTCTCATGTTGTTGAGTTAGACCATGCCACCTGATGGAAAATAACTTTTAATGTGAAACATGGTAACTTGATTTAATAAGTAATTTATCTTTTGGAGAATCTAATTGTGTTCGAGTCAGCATCACTAGTACAATAGTATGTGGTCCACCTAATCTTAAAAGTATAAAAGATTACTTTGTAGTAAGGATTCAATTTGATACGTCCATTTGCATGTAGTAAGGTAATATATCATATATTAGTAAGGATAAAAGATTACTTTGTAGTAAGGTAATATATCATATATTAGTCATTGGTGAAATTTCTTAAATCTTCTCAAGACTTTGTCTCTAAAACCCCTTCATAAATCTAACATGAACTCATTTTGAGGAATAACTGATATAGTTTGCATACTTGGTATTGTATTTCCATGGGTTGTTACTTGAATGGTACATGGAATTATGCAACCAATCAATCCTAATAATGACCTTTGCATGTTAGACCAAAAGTGATCAAGAAGTCATGTTAAAATGAAGGTTAGATAGGTTTAATGTATCAAAATTTGTTTATAGATAGAAAATTAAATGAAAACTTCAAATTTCCTATAGCTAACCTATCCAACTAGAAGAAAACAATAACTTCCACTTATGTTAACATAATAAGAACAAATATGTACAAGTTGAGAGCTAGTTAACTACATTGTCTTTAAGGTGAGAAGAAAACTAAATTTATTGAATAATACACGAGGAAGTAAGGAAATCTATTGGTTATACTCCTACTCTAACCTACACAATGGCATTCAATCTTATGTAAAATCATAAACCCAGTTAAACCATCACAAGATGACAATACCTATCAGAATGTCAAACTGAAGCACAAGTATGAAAGGCTATTAAGGTCTGTGACGCCTTCTTGAAAACATTATGATAGTAAGCATCTTGTTCTTGGTCAAGAATATGGGATAGTGCAAAGTATTTGAATACCATTATGATTCCATCCACAACTCCTCAAAGTCATGAAAGTGATTATCGCGTTGATTAGTATCAACATTGCAACCTAATGATTGATGCCCAATCTTATATTTTATTTATTTTTCATGACAAAGGGTTCAAAATGAATGAATGACTCCCCACAGGATTGTTTCTATTTCAGTCATGCATTGCAATCAGTTGGAGAAATGGTTCCCTTATTACATTGGGATCCTCATACAAGAACATGGAATGTATATTTGTGGATATCAACTCATTTTGTTGCTCTTGTGCCTTATATTTTTTATTATAAATGGGAAAACTTTCTTTGAGCTTTACTATTTAATAAAAAAGAATCATGTTTATGACATATGTTTGTGTTCAATAGGGTTGTATCATAATAGGAATGCTTGGCCAAACAAGTGCTAGATATATTTTCCCTTTTCCAATTATTTAAGGATTAGTGTTTTCACAATGTCAATTTATCTTGTCACGCAACCTTTTCTAAATAAATTTGTTCTTGCACAATCCTATATCTTTGACAAATATCATTAGCATGAATCGTATCCTCTTTCAGTTCCAATTCTTGTGATTAAATTCCCTCATGTGTGGTATTTGTGTGATCATGATGGGGCAAACAATATAAGAATCGTTCTTGCAATTCTTTTCTTAGTATATCATTTTCTAAATGACATGGCATTAGGATGTGATGGTTTATGGATTTTGAGGATTTATTTGTTTTTTCTTCCACTAGCCCACATAAATTATTGGTGGCATCAAATTGACTATTCTTAAGATTGAAATAATTGGAGGCTAGGGTGTGTGATTCTGATGAAATTTTTGAACATGTAAAGTGAAATAATGCATACATATTCTTGAGAAAAATAGATATTACACAATGACACACACATAGTACACAAAGATTATCCTGGAAACCCTTAATGAGAAAAACTAGCAAAACATAGAGCCACACATCTATCTTTCTCATTGTGTTTCTTAATCATTCACAATACAATATTCAAGTATTATGCAACATCTAAAACCCTAGTACGTTAACCCATATTATATCACACCCCTAATCCATTAACTGGGATTAAAGTACACATTTTTAGAAAACAAAACCCAAAAATACTAACAGACTTCGGCAATGAGTCTGCAACATTCTTTAAGGTGTCAACCTTTTCCAACAAAACCTTCTTGTCTTCAATTATATATCTCTCAATGTGGTATTTCACATCAATATGCTTTGTTTTAACATGATAAGAAAGTTTCTTTGCCATAAAGGTCACACTTTGACTCTCACAATCTAACCTTATATCTTTATGTACAAACACGATACTTGAACACAATATATGCAACCATGCAACTTCTTTACTCGCATGGGTGGCTAATATGCATTCAAATTCTATAGTTGAGAGTGCAACTACAACTTGTCTCTTGCTCATCCAACTGATATCTCCTCCAAATAGGTTAAACACATACCCACTTGTACATATTCTATGATCAAGGTCTCCATCCTAGTTTGCATCAACAAATCCATGTACATTTATTACTCTATTTGGTCTAGGTCTTCCTTTGTAGTAGATTTCATAGTTTGTGGTTCCATGCAAATATATGAAGACCCTCTTTACAGCTGTCTAGTGCACCTTTCTTGGTTTTGACATATATCAACTCAAAACTCCCACTGCATGTATAATGTTTGATATGGTCCAATCTGGATCGTAAGGTGATGCACCCCACACCCACATGCAAAGAATATCACATATACCCAAAATCTGAGTGCAATTCAAGGGATACAAAAGACTTGAAATAATACATTCACCAATTACAATGTTATTTGGAAAATAATAAATATGATCAACTTTATTGACTAGGTCTATGACATGCCGCTCTTATATTTCGAATAAGTTTGTGACTTATGTGAACATTTTAATCCTTTCCCTGAGATTATCTCTCTCTTTTTCAATATTATCTTGGGATTACACATACCTGTAATCATCTCTTTCAAATTGATTCAATAGGTTTTGATTCAACTAATTCACCTTCACCATTCCTTGTGTTAGTGACATCAAAAGGGAAGGACAAGGTGACAAGATATTGGTTTAGATCTCTAGAAATAATTTGAGCCTCTTCACAAGCTTCATTAAAATCACTTATTCCTTTTCATAATTGAACATATCTTATGCCTTAGAGATAACATGGTGACATACCATTCATACACAATTACATATGAAGGTTTGTGGTCATAATGAAGGTGATAATAAGATTGACATAAATTTCTCATATTAAATTATTTAATGGATTATCCTTATTCCATTTTGATTTCAAACAAGTTCATGATGTATTTCACACACTCTATAATCTTCACGATAATCATTTTCAAAGACTTTCATAAAATTCGACCAATTTTGAATTGTGCCAATAGGTAAGACACCATACCATCTTGAAGCTTTACCTTTGAAAGTGAAAGGATACACCTTGAAAACTATATACTCATGAACAATATTTAACAGTACAAAACACATTCATATTTCCTAATATGTTCAAATGTTTTTGTATTTCCTTCACCATCAAATTTTGTCAAGAAATCAACCACAAGTTCCATGCAGATCCAATGTTCTATTGGACTCTGTAATGTCCCCGGTTTTGACCCCGTTTGCATGATGTATATAATGTAATTAATCATGGTGAGGAGCTCAAGGCAAAATCCCCACCATCCATTTGGTTGTGTATGTTCGGCAATGGGGATATTTGCTGATGGTTTGTCGTGCTATCCGGCACCTTATAATTTGACATCATGTAAACACGCACATCAAATAAAACTAAAACCACAACCAGCTACGGCAGTGCAACGTTAAAATGAAAAGGGCATGGTTCCAAAGGATAAGGGGTGGGGGATGTCAAACCTTGGTTTATGGGGGAAAAACCCATGTTTCACCACCTATGTTGTTGTCACCTTTTGTCTCATCCAACCTTGTCAACCTCTTTAATGCTTCAGCTGGTGGTTGAGGCAGTTAATGCCTTTGGGAGTGGGGTGGCAGGACTGTCAGTCATTTGCCCACCTACCCACTCCACCCACGTTTGCCCATTCTTCTCCCTCACGCACTCTTGGCTAGTCTGTTCTTCACTCAGGAGGAGGCCGCTATGGGGTTGCTCTCACGGCCAGCCTTAACCTTCAGGGTGTTGGTCTGTTCGTTCCTCATGATGGTCGGATCACCCTCACGCGCAGGCTGGAATCCTCATGCAGAGGTCGGGTATGTTTTTCCCCTTGTTTTGTTGTTGGGTGCAAGTTTTTCCTCACGCACAGACCGTTGAGGTCGATTCTCCCATGTGAGAGCCGTGCTCACTGTCTTTGCTTTGGGGCTGTTGCCTTCCCCGCATTTTTTGTTGGCTGTGGTGTCCAATTTCGTTTTGGACCACTGTGAATTTGTGGTGAGCTGTTTTCTGCTGGGGTCTGCATTTGTGTTTCCATGGTTATGCTGGGAACGCTGTTCATTTACCTCTGTTTGTGGACTGTGTGATGTTTCCCAACCATTCCATTGAGAAATTGTGTGTGCTGTTGGCTGAATTTCCCTGTTTTGGGACTGTGGATTGTTGTTATCCTTCATTGTGTGTTTGTGGGCGCTGAGGTACCCTGGCTTGGGTTGCAGCTGAGTTGTTTTGGCCACGTTAGGGCCAAAACCTACTATGAGTTGCCTTGTAGGCTGGAGCTGTGTCTCACCTTTCGTTTGGGACTGTCACTGGTCGTTTTGTTTCTTCACAAGGCTGTGAAGGGATTGTTTTGCTGCTGGTATGCAGTGGATAGTCTTCGGACTGTGCTGGCTTGGCTTGTCTGTTGAAATCCTGTGAAACCCAGCTGTGCTGGTTTGCTGTTTGTGTCCCCTTGGCTATGTGTAAGCCTGCAATTGACCCTTATTCCGGAGGAATCATGCCCAGCTCGGGGGTGGCAGCGTTGCTGAGAGATTGATGAGCAAGCTGGCCTATGGTTGGGTGGAACGTTGCAGCGACGTAGCTGGTTGTGGGTGAATTCTTCATCCAAGATAAGTGCGACTGTTATTTCATCTCTGAAATTAATCTACCTTTTCATGAATTATAATGAATTCCGTTGAATGCTGGAATGCTTATGTATGTTTGCTTTCGCTGTATGAATAAAGAATTATGCATCTGTGTATTCTTGTATGTTCGGCATTCCTGTTATGATGCATGTTTAAGCTCCCAATTTCAGCATTTGATTACTGTCTATGTTCATGGGGCAGTTGCCCAATTGTGGTTGATGTGTTGGTCGCGTCCTCTTCACCGGTCGGAGGGACGGGGACATGACAGAGTGGTATCAGAGCCATGAGTTGCAGCAGTGGGCCTCTATGGGCCAAGAAAGAGCCACTGATAGAAGGCAGAATTACCCTCTATGTCCAGCAGAACAGCAGTGAGCAGACGAACTCAGAAAAACGGTCTAAGTGTTGAGCGGTCGGATCATTGGAGGAAGTGGAATTCCTCCGTTGCGGAAGGACTGGAAAAGTTAACTTCCACTGTTGCGGAAGGATTGGTGAAGTCTCCCATTCGCCGTTGTGGACGACAAAGTGATTCCGCATCCGATGTGAGAGTCATCCGATTGCCGACGAAGAAGAAATTTTGGAAATTTGAAAATTTGGCTAAGTGTTGGAGAAATCGGAAGGGAGAGTTGTCCGACGTCCGACGTTACAAGAGTCCGCCGACGTCCGATTGACAAGTGGTTCTAAGTGCCAAATCGGAAGAGCTGGCGAAGTGGACGTTCGCCGTTGCGGACGAACTGGTGAATTTTTCCATCCGCCGTTGCGGACGGCGAAGCGATTCCACGTCCGACATGAAATTCACCCGACCTCCGATGCCGGAACCATTTGGGGAAAGCCGCGAAAATTGTCTAAGTGTCCGCCGGAAGAAGAAATGGTCCGAGCTTCCGCCGTTGCGGAAGGGTTGGAGAAGTAAACCTTCCGTCGTTGCGGGAGAGTTAGAAGTCCTCCCATCCGTCGTTGCAGAAGCTGAAGGCATTTGCCGGCCGATCAAAAAGACTGCCGACGCCGCAAGAGAAAGTGCGCCGGTCGGAAGAGGGGATGAATTTCCTGTCCGCCATTGCGGAAGGTTTCGTGAAGTTCCTGTCCGTCGTTGCGGAAGGTTTCGTGAAGTGGCCCGTCAGCCGCCGTTGCGGAAGCAAAATCATTCAGGCTTCTGATTTCAGAGTCAGCCGACGCCCGACGTTGATATTTCTCCAAGAAAGAGCGGACATTGCGGAAGGCTTGGAGCTTCCAAGGAGCCGACATTGCGGAAGGTTTGGAGCTTTCGAGAGCCACTGTCGCGGAAGGATTGGAGCTTCCGAGAGCCGATTATGCGGCTGTGAAATTGGTTTGGGAGCCGATTCAGCGGACGTGATGATTGTTCCGAGAGCCGATATGTCGGGTGGATAGATGAAGTGAGAGCCGATTCTGCAAGGGAGAAAATTTGAGTTTTCCGTGAGGTTTCCTAGACGATTTCAATTGTTTTCAGAGGGATTTTTCAGCTGTTTTTCAGTGAATTTCAGGGCTAAAAAGGAGAAAAATGGCAGCGATCTAATGCGCCAAATTGCGTGAAAATCATAGTTTTACAACAACAAAAAAACGAGGGCGCTGCCCTCGACCCGAGCCACAAGGGGGCAAGCCCCCTTGACCCCCGTCGTCCCTTGAGACAGTCGTTCTTATGAGAAGGAAAATCCTGTGTTTTGGGCAAGAGTTCAAATCAGAGGGATTTCACAAAGGACAAGAGGGATGCCGAAAATGCAGCTGCCAAAATGGCTCTGAGATCATTGGAAGAATGTGAAAATTCTACATTGTGAAAATTCTACATTGCAGTGGTGTAATGAAAATGCAAGGATTTGGTGAAAGTCTTCATTCTTAGAGGTGGGGTGGTTTTCACATCCAAGGTCAGAATGAAGCATGTGAATAGGCGTTGGAAAGCTTATCCAGCAAAGAACAAGGATAAGTGATCGGAATCTGAGCATGAAGCAGCAAAGTGCTAATGATGGATGTTGTTATCAAATGGAAAAATATGGACAATTGCATGTCCAGGGGCAACAGAGACTATGAAGTCAACCAGCTGTTGTGTGGAAAAGGAGTTCCATGCCAGGATGAAAGACTTGAAAAGGGAAGTTTTCCTTAAAACCCTATCTTGCTGATTTTTACTACATTTCCTTAGTTTATGCTTGAAATGCATGAGAATATGTATTGCATGCATAGGATATTGCATGTTGGTAAGAATATTGGAAATTATATATTATAATGAACCACTAATGATAATCATTGTTTTGATATTGGCAATTAGTGGCAAAACCAACGATGACATGGACCTGGATGAATATGTTGCTGATGCTGATAGATGTGACCAGCAACCCTATGAAGAAAGGGATAAGGCAACGAGTCCATAACGAAAGTTGGTGAGCAAATTCTGCAATCTCCTGCAAGGACCAACCAAAGTGGTCATGGCAAGGGCGTAAGTAAGACCCATGCAGGTAAGAGTTTGCTTATGACAAATTCCATGGATTGGTACAGGTAAGAGACCTCATACCATGTGAATATTGGAATGTAGAAAGGTGTCATGCCTATACATGTTAATGATATTTATTACAGTAATGTGTCCTATATAAGTTAGTCATGGTTGGGCCATGCACGGTATATTGAATGCAGGGTAGCGTTGAATGGACATACATTAAGAAGATTTTATGAATCTTGTTGTTATGCATTGAATGTATGCGTATGAAGGGTGTGAGTGACTGATTGCCTAAGTAAAGGTGCAAATGTTGTGATGCATTGCATGAATGCATTGAGATGAATGCATGAGATATTATGGAGAACTAATGGCTGAAATGATGAATTAATGATAATTTTGGAACTGTTTCGAAGGTTGTTATGAATGCAGGATAGTCATGATCAATTGGCTGCCAGAAATGCTCTATTGAAGAGCAAGGTGGTATGAATGATATGCTTGTGAATTAAGGGTATCTGAACTTTCATTTAAGTGCATAAATGATATGACTATACCTTGCAATGCTAGTATGATAATGATTGCAGGAAGTAAACAAGCTTCGATAATATTGATGTGACTAACAGCTGGAAGTATTTGAATTTTATAAATTCTGAAAATGCTTCGGTGATAGTTGTAGCAATGAAACTGTTATATGCATCCATACTTACCAAGTGTTTGGTTGATGGAAGCTTATGTTTCAGGTAGATTATTTCGAACATGGCATTGAGAGGTAAGACCCTGACCAATGCCAGAATCTACCATGTGAAAGATCTTGTTAAATTTGAATTGTGAATTTCAAATATTGCTGACAACTACTAGTCACTATTGGCTTGCATAAGCTTGTGTTTGGATGTTTGAAGCTTATGTTTCAGGTAGATTATTCCAAAAATGACAGTGAGAGGTAAATTCCTGACCACTGCCAGAATCTACCATTTATGAGAAGAAGACTCATGGTTGTGAAAGTAGTTGGCATGCATGATGGGTTGTTAAATTTGAATTTGTGAATTTCGAATTTAAGAAAGTGCTAACGAATACTAACCATTGTTGGCTTGTGTGAGATTGTGTCAGGAGGGACACATGGTAAGTGGGTATTCATGTTATGATAGTAAGCATAAAATTATAATGGGCATAGTAATGTTGCTTACAAGAGACCCACAATTGAGCAAGTCAATTTCTGTAGTAGATAGAATTGCAAATTCTCATTGAATTTGATTGTTAATGTCATTGCTTGGTTATGGATGATCAATTTGGATTGCATTATCAGGTAATGACTAACTGTTTGGATATTTGATGATTGTGTCAGGGGTACACACTGCAGGAAGACCATGTGTGATGGCCTGCAGAAGCCAAACTTCATGGGAAGGTTTTCCCTTATCTTGGAAATGGGTTTCGGGTGAAACGCCATTGGACATTTTGAAATGTCTCATTTGCACTGCATGTTTGGTAATAACATGAGTGAGATGGTATGGATTATGTCGGTAAGACATGTGTGGATACGGATTGTGTCAGGGGCTTGATTTTCTTAGACTTGGTGATTGGAAGCCACACAGACAGAGCTAGAGGGCTGACTTTCTTCTCCACAACCCCGGGGTAGCACTAGAAGGGAATGAAGGGCCTGAGGGACTGTGTAGCAGAGAAGGGACTGATTCCTTGTGCTGGGTGTGTGTGGGTGTCTTAGAAGTCAGGCTAGTTCTGGTGTAGGTGTTCTTGGCTCTGCAGCGAGCTTACCAGCTTAGCATTCATCTTTTCCCAACTCCTTGACGGTGCCTAACAGATATAAAGGCATACTGCGACGGCAAATGGATAAGTGTTCTGTAACCCTTGCTATGAATATGAATGTTTAATTATTAAATTTCCATATGTAGAACATGTTTTGGTTAATTCCCATGATGACCGATTGCTTGAGTATGGATAGGGCCTGCATGGCACACACCGGGAATGGGTGCACACTTTTCCGATGTCGGATCATGAAAGGGTTTTCAATATTGATTACACTCTGGGGAGTGGACGCACTCCTGGTGTCTCAATATTTGATAGTGAATGATATGAAATGTGATTACAGTTTTAGAGCAATGATGCTAATGAGTTTGCTTGTATTGCTTGTGTTGCTTGTGTTGACAGGCTAAAGGTAAAGGTAAATGGTTGATATAAGTGTATTGTTGATATAAGTGTATGTTGGTATAAGTGTATGGCGATATAAGTGTATGTGTCATTGTTGACATAAGTGTATGATGGGCTGTGATATGCCTAAGGATCCATAGTAGATCCTAGACCTAGAAATGGTCATGATAAAGTTCCAAGCCCAGTTGACATGGTTATGTACTGGCCGGACATTAATTAATTGATGTTGTGGAGCAGCCGGTGTGCTGACCTAACATCTAAGTCCATAGGCGATCCCAAGGCTTGCAAAGTGAAGCAGGATCCTGTGGACGAACGAGGAAACGCACAATACAGATAAGTATTGGATTATTTTGCTTATGAATATACATGTGTATATGATTTGGATATGATGTTTTAAGCTCTTGTTCTAGAGATGAAAACTAATGAGAATAAACTAAACATGTGAATTTATTCGATGTTTGGATATAGGTATCGCTGGAAGCGAAGACTATGAGAGCATCCTAGAGGTGCATGTGGACATGTGATTGTCCTGGAAAGCTCGGAATGAGCGGTAATGAAAAAGGTGCTAGTAAGACGGGGGAGTCCTAGCAGCCGAGAAAAACCATGTGGAGAGACTCCATGGTTTAGAGGTCTAGAATAGACCAAAGACACTAAGTGTCATGACCAAGAAGGATTGGTCCAGCATTCACGGTGAAGTGAACGAGGATGAGAGCATGAAAAGCCACAGTGATGGTGTGGGTTCCAGGATGGAACAAAATAAAGATGGGAAAAACTCTTACTGCTCTCTCTTGCCTTTTGATTATATATTTATATAGATATATGCTTATGCATTGTGAATGCATGAATGATTGAGAATGAAATGTGTGTATTTGCTTAAAGTAAATTTGTGAATGCTGGAATAGTTAATTCCCTGACAGGAATGGACATGAATGAGCTCATGTGCCTGTTGGGGAAAGGCATGAAAAATATGAAAGTTTCCTTAATGGAACTTGAACTGTCATGCCAATTGGGTAATTAAATAACTGATTTTGATATCTATATTATGCTTGGTCTGATAGAATTTCAATGGTGCATTCCACAGGTGAGAAAAGTGAAACCAGGTGGTGCACATTGATCATGGCAGCAGATCAAAAGTTGCTAGACATAGCTAGAAGTATCCTTCAAATGATTTCCAAGACCCAAGAGAATCTTGGGGAGATGCTCAAAATACAGAGAAGGCAGAGTGAAATGAACCACCAGATTTTGCAAGACTCTATTGGTTTGCAAAGGGAGGTGAAAAGCCTTCTAAGAGAAATCGGCAAAGGAAAGGAAGGTGGATCAGCAATGGGACAATTGTCCAAGCAACCCGATAGGAAACGGTCTAGGCATGAAGGCTCAAAGGAAATTGAGTCGGTAAAGATGAAGCAGCCAGTGAGATGCTAGAGATGCGGAGGACATCATTTACGCCGAGACTGCCCAATGAGGGAACATGATGAGGGAAATAGCCGCAAAATTCCTAGACTTCGGGATCAGCTGGAAGCTGAAAAACCAGCAGGAAAAGTCCATGGAAGCCGAGAGGCTTGGTCTTGAACATTCAAAGTAAATGATTGAGCGTGGGGAAGATCTGCAAATTTTGAAATTTTGATGTGCAATGGTATATGTATTGTATATATGTAATGGAACACCGAGGACGGTGTTACTCCGAGGGGGAGGGGAATGTAATGTCCCCAGTTTTGACCCCGTTTGCATGATGTATATAATGTAATTAATCATGGTGAGGAGCTCAAGGAAAAAGCCCCACCATCCATTTGGTTGTGTATGTTCGGCAATGGGGATATTTGTTGATGGTTTGTCGTGCTATCCGGCACCTTATAATTTGACATCATGTAAACACGCACATCAAATAAAACTAAAACCACAACCAGCTACGGCAGTGCAACGTTAAAATGAAAAGGGCATGGTTTCAAAGGATAAGGGGTGGGGGATGTCAAACCTTGGTTTATGGGGGAAAAACCCATGTTTCACCACCTATGTTGTTGTCACCTTTTGTCTCATCCAACCTTGTCAACCTCTTTAATGCTTCAGCTGGTGGTTGAGGCAGTTAATTCCTTTGGGAGTGGGGTGGCAGGACTGTCAGTCATTTGCCCACCTGCCCACTCCACCCACGTCTGCCCATTCTTCTCCCTCACGCACTCTTGGCTAGTCTGTTCTTCACTCACGAGGAGGCCGCTATGGGGTTGCTCTCATGGCCGGCCTTAACCTTCACGGTGTTGGTCTGTTCGTTCCTCATGATGGTCAGATCACCCTCACGCGCAGGCTGGAATCCTCATGCAGAGGTCGGGTATGTTTTTCCCCGTGTTTTGCTGTTGGGTGCAAGTTTTTCCTCACGCACAGACCGTTGAGGTCGATTCTCCCATGTGAGAGCCGTGCTCACTGTATTTGCTTTGGGGCTGTTGCCTTCCCCGTGTTTTTTGTTGGCTGTGGTGTCCAATTTCATTTTGGACCACTGTGAATTTGTGGTGAGCCGTTTTCTGCTGGGGTCTGCATTTGTGTTTCCGAGGTTATGCTGGGAACGCTGTTCATTTACCTCTGTTTGTGGACTGTGTGATGTTTCCCAACCATTCCATTGAGGAATTGTGTGTGCTGTTGGTTGAATTTCCCTGTTTTGGGACTGTGGATTGTTGTTATCCTTCATTCTGTGTTTGTGGGTGCTAAGGTACCCTGGCTTGGGTTGCAGCTGAGTTGTTTTGGCCACGTTAGGGCCAAAACCTACTCTGAGTTGCCTTGTAGGCTGGAGCTGTGTCTCACCTTTCGTTTGGGACTGTCACCGGTCGTTTTGTTTCTTCACAAGGCTGTGAAGGGATTGTTTTGCTGCTGGTATGCAGTGGATAGTCTTCGGACTGTGCTGGCTTGGCTTGTCTGTTGAAATCCTGTGAAACCCAGCTGTGCTGGTTTGCTGTTTGTGTCCCCTTGGCTATGTGTAAGCCTGCAATTGACCCTTATTCCGGAGGAATCATGCCCAGCTCGGGGGTGGCAGCGTTGCTGAGAGATTGATGAGCAAGCTGGCCTATGGTTGGGTGGAACGTTGCAGCGACGTAGCTGGTTGCGGGTGAATTCTTCATCCAAGATAAGTGCGGCTGTTATTTCATCTCTGAAATTAATCTACCTTTTCATGAATTATAATGAATTCCGTTGAATGCTGGAATGCTTATGTATGTTTGCTTCTGCTGTATGAATAAAGAATTATGCATCTGTGCATTCTTGTATGTTTGGCATTCCTGTTATGATGCCTGTTTAAGCTCCCAATTTCAGCATTTGATTACTGTCTATGTTCATGGGGCGGTTGCCCGGTTGTGGTTGATGTGTTGGTCGCGTCCTCTTCGCCGGTCGGAGGGACGGGGACGTGACAGACTCCCATGCATGGACTTGGGGAAAAGCCATAAATGATTCCTACATAAAGAAAGTGAAGCTATACACATGGAAGCTTTCCAACACCGTCCTTCTACCATCAAAAAATTGTTGGTAGCGAAGAAATGCCATGTGAAACAAATAGGGTTACCCCTGATGAAAATCTCCAATTAGACCTATAACCCTTTGGAATAGCGAACCCATCTGAATTTTGGCCCAGTAACCATTATCTATTTGATATTTTATCAGTCATAGCCTTATCAACAATTTAGGGATTTTAAAATGTAATAGATGAAATGCAACTAATCGAATATGAAGAATGCAAAAATTATGTCTAGGATAACAAATAGAATAAAAAATGTAAACATTCCACCACATACATCACTTATTTATCTTCAATAAATAGTCACTACACAAACAAGAATATAAACACAAGTAATCATCTGCATATCATAATAGTCTAAAAAATGAATGACTAATTATAGTACTATGCCTATGGTTATAAACAAACCATTATAGAAAAATTAGAGAAAGACATGATACTTCTACAATAGAACAATCTACAATATAGAAAACCATCTCCACCAATTTTGAAACCCAACAAATCAGTGGAAAAATGTTCTATGCATTAAGGTATTAGGCTTGAAATTCATCTCCAAACAACTTAGTCAAGAAGGGCTTCTCCTCATTAGAATTTATGGAATAGTTTATAGATAGTTTCCAAGAAGAAATCCCCACCCCGTCCACCTTAACCCATTTTTCCTAAGGTCAAGAGTAAATTTTATAAAAATAAGAGTCACTCTTAGTTATCCAATGACCCTTGGTCTTCAAGATACTTTTCAAATTCATCTACCATTTTGTCCTTTTATTTGAGAGGAATTTATTTAAGTTTTCATTTTACATAGATTAATTTGTTTTATCTCCATTTGACTGGTCAACAACTATACATGTACAATATTTTTATTATTACAACTCACCTACCCATGAAGGATGACATGGAGAAAAATTTCCTTGAATAATGATGAGTGCTCATTCTTCCACTCAAATTATTATTTGTCGTAATCTCCAAGATTTTGGTGTTATGTTTTTATCTCTCTTATGCATCATTAGTTATTTCTCATTTAGCATTGTCTTTGATCTAGGCTCTTTCTCCAATTTTGCCTTATCATCATCTAAATATATTGTATTCTTGATTGTGGTCTGCACATGAAGACCATAATTAACTAGCATTCTTTAGTTGAATAACAATGTGATTAGTAAACGTTGAATTCAACAACTTCTTGGCATACCTATAAAATTTCAAAATCGCTAGTGATGTATGGAGATTTTGTCAATTTACCTCTTATATGTTTTGAATGTCATCAGTTTATTCATTAGTCACAACATATGGTTTCTACCTTAACTATTTTAATAGAATAATACCAGAAAAGAAAAGAAAAGAAAAACAAAAAAAAAACCTCCATGTTACCTTTACTTCATAAATGACCCAAGTGCCACAATCATTACTAATGAACCTCACCTTAGTGAAATCAAGCTCCTAACTTTACTATGCACGTCACATCAAAGCAAGTTAGGTTTGCATCATCACATTTATAACAATGAAGTTGTGAAAAAATAATTCAAGCACATAATTTTTTATTTTAACATATGGTTGTTATATGCAATGGGGATATGGATGTGTTGATTTTGTGACAATATACATAGTCTTTCTCATTGAGTTTATATTAGCAATTTCCTAACAAAAACCCTCCAAATTTATTTATATATTTTACATACTCCTAGAATGAAATTTAGATTTTTTTCTTTTCTTTTTCTTTTTTCTTTCCTTCCCATAGACTTGACATTCTTTAGACTATTTGTTCTCTCTCCTTGAGATCCATTCTAATGACATCAACTATCTAACAGGAAATTCGACTTGACATTCTTTAAACGATTTGTTCTTTTTCCTTGAGATCCATTCTAATGACATCAACTATCTAACAGGCAATTCCTGTGTAATATATGCACAATAATGCCCATAATTATCGCTTTCAACCACACTTATTGCCATGCCTATCAATCCCAAAATTACTTGATTTGTGTGCTAAATGGAATTTGAGAAGGAAATTTACAAGAGATTTAATAATCTAATATTTGTTGTTTGTGATGTTGAATGAACTTGGGTGACAGCTTGCAGCCCATACACTCTATGGGTTTAAATCCACCCAAAAGTACGTGATATCACTCTCTTAGATTCAAGACTGTATAAGGCACAACAATCCTAACTACGTGCGTACCCAAGCGCTTTTTTATTATGTTTCAATGGACATGTAGAGAGGCATGCCTCGATTTGAATCACATATGGGCCTTGTGTAGTTGATCCAAATATTATACTCCAAAGTTTCACAATGTTTCTCAAGACAAAATGTCAACCAAAGCAGTGAAGATGTTTAATTTTCTTAAAATGTTTGATGTAAAGATGTAGTTTTGTTCATAGAAGCTCGTGTAGTTCTGAAAGTTTTTGTGAGAGCCTAAAGAGCTTAGTGAAGTTATTTAAAGAATATAGGTTATGTTTGATAATTGTACCATAGTGGAAAGATCACAATTTAATTGTTTTATAAAGAACCTACAAACCAAAGATCACAATTTAATTGTTTTATAAAGAACCTACAAACCAACCAATTTATGTATAAAACAATTTTGAATGTACAAGTTTTTTTTGTATGGGGAATATATATTCTGAGGAAACAACTCATGGGATCATGTGTGCTTCTTCGGGGTGACTAAATGGCGTGTGGATTAATCGTCGACCACGAGAGTGGTCGGCGACCCATATAAACTCACGGACAATGGATCCTGCAACCAATTGGGTTTACTTTGAGATACTTTCGGCTAGTCAACTATTCAAGCTCTCTCTCTCTCTCTCTCTCTATATATATATATAACTTTGTTTTTAGATCAATGCCAAAAATATTGTCAATAGTGTATCAGAAAAATATTATAGATTGGTAAAGGCAATTTGAGAAAATATTGTCGATGGTGTATCAACAATTTTTTTTAATTCTTGAAAGTCTATTTTATAATTTTTTTCCTATAGTGTATTGGTAAAAATTTTGAACTTTGTGAAAGTCAATAGAAAAAAAATTTCCCATAGTATATCAATGAAAATTTTGAAACCCGTGAAAGTGAATTGAAATTATTTTCCCAAGTGAATTGAAAAAACTTTCCCAATAATGTATTGACAAAGATTTTTAACTTTGTGTAAATCAAATTAATAAAGTTTTTTTTGGCAAAAAAAAAAATTATGTTGGTGAAAATTTCCCAAAAAAAAATCATGGATAGTGTATTTGAGAAATATTTTGACTTAGTGAAAAGCAAATTGAAAAAAAATTGTCAATTGAAAATTTGAACTTCGTAAAAGTACTGAAAAAAAATTATTTTCATAAAAAAAAAGATATATCATGTATTAATAGTATATGAAAATATGACAAAAAATGACATAGAAAGAAACATGGAGGGAAATGTATGTCCACAAAATAGTCAACAAATTTAAAGAAGTTAGTAGGCCAAAACATAAGAAACTAAAGTCCACAAAGAAGGCCACATCAGAGCCACTAGGCCCAAAGACCCAAGATATGCCACAAAAAACAGATACCAAGGGAAATACATAGCCAAGAGCCACTGAAAAAAGAGCCCCAACCACCCATTTTTCACTGAAAATATAACCTTCCTCTACATGTAAGGTTCTTTTGGACAGGGAATTCGCCAGTTGGTTGTGCTCCCTAAAACATGTGGGAAGAACATGTCCTTAAAATTACTAATCAACAACCTAGTATTTTTCAACTAGGCTAATATATGAAGAACGTTGATGCTATTAACATTTAAAGCCTAATCAATGATTACTTTTTCATCTCCATATATATGAATGACCTCTAATTTAAGGTGATTGGAGAAGAAAAGAATCATCCATAACGCCAAAATTTCACCCTTTGAATTTGAACCCAAACCGTAACTCATCCAAATTTTAAACATATTTGGAATGATCCAACCAATGTACAACACCCGCACCACAAACAAAGAGATATTGTTGCGAAGAACCATCAAAGAATCCAATAATTTTATCATAGTTCAATGTAGGTTATGGGTTAACCACATGGGAATCTTTTGTAGAGATATATTTGATGGCTGAAAACTCTCTGTAAGCATCCAAACCCCTTGTTCCAACTGTTATGATGTCTATTTTGGAACCTTCAAATATTTGTTTATTTCTTACCTTACACATTTCCTAGCAAAGAAAGTTGAGGAGGGTCATCTAGTCACGACCCTACACTTTCCAATTAAAAAATCAGTTGCAACAAAATAATTACCTTCCCACACAGCTCAAAGGTTGCGGCTCTTGGAAACATAAAGCCACACAAATTTTGTATAGTGGCAGGGCACAAAAAGATGAAATACATATTTTTCATAGCAACAACAAAGGGAACAAATGTTTGGGCCACACATCTCTCTTCGAACAAGGTTATCGCAAGTAAGAATATAGTCCTCCAATGCTAACTAATTGACGAGAATGATTTTATAAGGGATATTCCATTTCCATAGGGATCTAAAATACCATTTGGAAACATCGTCATGATCTTCAAACACCACTTGGTAAGCTAATTTTGCAGTCAAAACATTGTTTTTCCTGTTATAGGACCATTTTAAGACATCATGAAATTCCGCAAGGTGTATGTAACCTTTTTGAAGACCCAATATATACTTAGTCAATTCAGAAGCCATATTTCCTGTTAAATCCAATTGCACCGTAGAGGCCCATCCATGAAAATCACCAACTTTGGACAGAGGCACAATAATTTGATTCAAATGATAGTATTCATTGACATGAAGAAATAAAAATAAGTCACTAGATAGTTGGAAAGTAATTGGACATCAATGATCGGTTCCTCCCTGATACAAATGGCTTGGTCATTTTGAGGGGACCAAGCCAACCAATTCCCTAATACATCAAAATAACCAACCAAATTTGACTAGAAGTTTGAGACTCCTTTCATCAATTTACGATTGTTACGAATCCACTGACATACAAATAGATTTTTAAAATATTTGGCCTTTAATAAGTATCTCCAGAGACTATTCTTGAAAATCGCAAGTCACCGGATTTTTGCAAGCAAGGCTTTCGAGAACAAAAAAATATTTTTTATAGCCCAACCACCCAATTCCTTCAGGCGAGCCAAAACCTCCCATATTACAAGATGCATATTTCTATTTTCTAGCTTACCAGACCAAAGGAAAAAGAAAATATATTTTCTTATCCCATTTAGAATTGATTTTATGATTTTACTCAACGCAATCCAATAAATCACCATATTTTCCAAAATTGACTTTACCAATACCAGTCTCCCACCGAGAGAGATCCAACGCTAGCACTAGTGATTGATTCTCTTATCAAACCTCATAAGAATCCAAAGCCAATCCCCAACCAAATAACCATTAGGTTTGATAAAATAACCCAAATATTTTGAACCTAAAGATAAGGAGGACACTTGCAGTGGAAATAGACCCTTAATTCATGCAATTTTCCCTTGATCCATATCATTTCCCAATAATATAGATTTGTTTAAATTTATGGACATACCTGATACCCAACAAAAAATGTGGATCCAATCATTGTAATAGCTCCATCCTTGAACATATCCAATGCCAAATATCATAACATCGTCAACAAATATAAGATGTGAAACCAATAAATGTGATCCAAACTTGATTCCCTTAATGCTACCTTCCGATTAGCTTTTGAAATCAACCTATTTAGTCCCTTAATTATTAGCAAAAATTACAGAGGGGATAATGAGAATCCTTGGCATAATCCCATAGATTTAGTGAATAAATTCTTAAGACTTCCATTTAAAAGGATGGTATATTTTACCGATGTGACACAAGCCATGATCCATTTAATGTCTATTTAGGGACTCCCAATCTGCATGAGGACCAGCCTAAGAAATCCCCAATGTACTCTGTCATATGCCTTATTAAGATCCAACTAGAGTATCATTGCCTTATGATTCCTCTTCTTGATGCTATGGGAGACCTCTTGGGCCACTCCAATAGCTTCCAAAATCTATTTGTTCTCTAGGAACCCAAATTGTTTTGGAAACATGCATCTAGATAGTGTGGGATTTGGGCGAGTTTCAATAATATTTCAAATTAATTTGTAAACAAATTTACATAGAGATATTGGGTGATAATCATTATAATGCTCAAGAGAAGAGTTCTTTGGAATTAAGGCAATAAATGTACAATTTAGATCTCCAAAAACTGAACTTGCAACTCTTGATTATTCAATAGCAAGAAAAATTTCATCTCCCATGAAATCAATATAGTCTAAGAATAGTTCCATAGCCCATCCTTCTAGACCCATACTTTTGGACCTCATCAAAGCTTTCAGAACAACCTTTAATTCTTCCATGGAGACTAGTTGAAAAAAACTGTCACCTTCGGACTCTGAGAAGAATCTAGGATATTCCTTGATCACATTGATCAGTTCTTTGACCAAGAAATTACCAGGGTCCTTATACAAGAGACCAAGCTAGCTGCTAAATATCCATGTGATCTGAAACCAGTACAACATCTCCATTTTTTAGTTCCCATATTGAATGTATATTGGGGCGATGCTCTACGTACTTATGGAAAATTTTGTGTTTTTATCACCAACTTCCAACTAGGTATTCCTACTTAAATTCAACTTTTCCTCATCTAGATTGAGAAAATTTAATTTCTCGTGTTCTAGACTCACCTGTAGTTCCATCTCCTTTTGTTGATAGATGCATGAACCATTTTATAGGGTTAATCTATCAATTTGATCCTCTACTCTAACTAGGTCCTTCTTTTCCAAAGCCCACCTGTCTTTTTCCCATTTTATCATGACACTTTCAGAGATGTTAGTTTATTTGTCGATCTCTCCATAGTCGAGAAGTGAATCAACTCCTCATCCATGGTCCATACATGCTTTAACAACTCCCTGAAATTCAATTCCTTTAGCCAGATATGATTGAACTTAAAATGGTATTTCAATATCTCACCTTCATACTCAAATTGACAGATAATAGGGTAAAGATCATAAATTCTCGTGGAGTCAACCCATGACCTGAATCGGTGAAAATTCTCAAGCAATGACTCACCAAAAATAAATATGTCTATATTTTTTACTATACCACATTCATTGCTTCTACCGTTTCTCCAAGTTGATCGCAATGGATGGGGCTCCACATCCACTAGATTTGCATTGTTAAACATATATTTGAAAAAACTACTCAATGGATCTAGGCAATATCTTTGTCCCCATATTTTAGATGCATACCAAGTGAAGTCTAAGTTACCAACCACCATTATATTTGGAAGGTTTAAGGTTCCATCCATACTAACTTTGTTCCAAAACTGATCCTTTGACTAGTAAGGCCCATCATACATTCAAAAAATTTACTTCCTTAGGAAAACCTACTAATCTTCCAGTCATGAGAATAACAGTAATGACAGAAAAGGATTTCAGCTTTTCTTTACAAGGGTCCCATGTTACCAAAATAACCCCCCCCCCCCCTCCTCGATAAACAACCTTCATCTATCGAAACCACTTCCTAGTATATTTTAATCCCTATGAAATAACAACGAGATTTCTCCTCTGAGACCATCATTTCTTGTAAAAAGATCATAAATGGATTTATACATTCCATACATCTTTGGAAGGATAATATTTTAGGGAGGTCCACCACTTTCCTAATGTTTAAGGAGATACAAATCATTTCTTCACCCTGGCGAGGGATTTAATTTCTCTAAGAGCAGACATTAGAGGAAATTTGGGGTCTAAAATGGGCCTTATAAGAAAATGTGCCAAAATAAGTTCTTATGAGTTGGAATTCAAGAATCAATAGAATTTCAATAAAATGAGTCAACCATAATGGTTGAATTGACATATTTGTCATAAACAAAACTACTTTTTTTGTTCGTATTTTCGACATATCTCTCTGTGTTTTTACTCAAATTTCAATCAAGAGAGCTCGTTGGATGCATAATTTTATTATGCATTCAACGAGTACCCACACTACATATTTTTTATGGACCTCGCTACATCAAAAACAAGAAATCCCTGAAAAAACGTGATGATGACATACTCATCACGCTTTTTCAAGTATTTCTTGTTTTTGGGGTAGCGAGGTCCGTCAAAAGCATGCAGTGTGGGTACTCGTTGGATGCATAATCAAATTTTGCATCCAACGAGCTCTCTCAATCAAAATTTGAGTAAAAACAAAGGGAGATATGTCAAAAATACGAACACAAAAAGTAGTTTTTTCTTTCTTCCTCCAAAATTAATAAATATTATTTTATTATTTTAACTATTATTTTATTCTTTTAACTATTATTTTATTATTTTCCTTAGGAGGCCCATTTTAGACCCCAAAATTCCTCTAATGATATGAGGATGAAACTGAAGGAGGATGCATTTGGACAAGATACTTTTTCAGTTGATAAGGAATGGATTGAATTTTTCTTAGCACTTCGGGTTTTGATAGGTGTGAAATCCTTATTTAACCTTGCCATTAAATCCCCCTTTAAGTTTTTACCTGAGACTTTCCTAGAAGGTTGAACAAGTAAAGGGTCTACCAGAACCAAATATTTTCCTGAGCTATATTCACCGATGCTTGATTTCCTATGAATGATTACATTGGAACCCTCTTCAAAATGTCACAGTATGAAGGGGAGTTTTTGAGAGAGATATCGAACTTGGTAATGAAGGTTCTTCACATGAAAGGGACTCTTCAATTTTTACAAACCCTAGGTTGGACCTGGTTTCTTAAACCCACATCCCTATCTTCGAAAGGATAATATGGTTTTGCTTACTTGACCGAGAGGAATTATCGATGGTCGGATCTAAATCGAGCGCCCCTTTTTTATCCAAAAGAGGCATGTCCAAGATTCCCACAGGGAGCATGTTAAAAGCGATATCATTATTTTGAATCCGGCCCCCCCTTATTCAAATTAGTCTCAATAGGAAACTCTGTGTCTTGAGAGGAAAGAGGGACACCCTTATAGAATAAAGGAACGCCAACTATAGAAACATCTCCCACAACATCCCCTTTTGATTATAGGCCCTTGACAAATTCACATTCTTGGGAATCTAATGAAGACACAAAAGCAATGTTTAAATTTTGAAGCTTCCTAGGAAAGGTTGCTCCACTAGGAGAGAGCTTGATAGGATGAAGAAGATGGTCAAGTAGAAATCATGGAACCACATCATCTATGTCGTTTCTTTATTCAAAAGACCAAGCCTCTATATCATCCTCAGATTCTCTGTCAATGTCCAAGCCATATGAAGTGCATTGTTTCCATAGGTTCCTGACCTCCTTACACTTAAAACAATGGAAATGAATACCCTTGTAATTTAGGGTTTTCTGAAAAGACCTCCCACACCATTCAATAACAAGATTGTCTAACAATCTTTGTGACATATCAAATTCCACTAGAATCCGACCCATGCTTTTCTCAGCCCCCATTAGTATTTCCTCTTCCATATGCCAAAAATGACCCAAATGGTTCCCAATAGCTTCAAATGCTTCTTTATTCCAGAATACTAAGAGAAGACCCAACATCAAAACCCACAAATGTCTATTTTTGATACCTTCAAAAAGATGATCAAATCCATAATGCCATTATTTTAACATTAACCTATCGTGACCCTTCAACTAAATTCTTTCCATAATAAATGTGACATGTTCCTTTCTTTTAAAAACAAAACTATACCACCCCTTCTGAAAAATGGAAAAGGTCATCCTATAACCTATTAACGGATCCCATACAGCCAAAATACAGTCCTCAATGTCTGTGCAATTCATCACTTTATAACTAAATTTGTCCTTGAGGTTAGATGAACTCTTTATGGTAATATCTGGGATCTGCAACTTAGGGTTTGATGAAGCTTGAAAAATTAGGGTTTGAAGATGTTGGCATCACTTGGATGGGTTTACATGGGCACTATCTCGCCCGGACTGCACCCAAGTCCATTACAATTCGTTGAATGGGATATTGTTTATTGAAAACATAGTAAGGAATGTAGCAGGGTGTTAGTTTGGTGGGAAGTTGCTTTCATGGCCCGAGCTTCTCTGGTGGAATCCTGGGTGACCGAGCTCCCCTCAATCATGGGTCTAGTCACTCGTAGTAATTTGGTCGATGATGTTGGATGAAGCACTGTCACTAGCATTCTAGCAAAGAGACTATACAAGATGTGTCAGTTTACATTCCTCAAAGTTGTTTATTCTTCCCAGAGAAGATAAATCATGTGCTTTGTTCAGTAAAACACGGAAACCCTGTCCAGGTTACATATTATATTAATTTAAGCCAGCATTTGTCGTCTCTTACAATCTCTGGGGTTTTGGCTTTTTCGATAAAGACTTCTGCGGTGGGTTTCATAAAAGACTACATTTGTCTTTTCTCAGGGCCCCTCTCTAGCTTCTGGTATGTTCAGACAACTGGCCTCAATGTGGGGTTGGGACATGCAGGGTGACGGGTCTGAGATGGGGAAAGATCTCCCTTTTATAGACGAGCCGATTCCTGTCGTGGTGGTGGGCACTTTGGATGAACATGGCTCATTAGTCTATAAGGGTGTGGTTGAGGGTCACTTCTGATGCCAGTACAATACTCAATGAAGGTGACGGTCCAGCGAGACTGGTCTCTCACAACACTCCAAAAAACTCAGTCAACTTCCAGGGAGAAGGTGATACGAGGGATCTCCACAATAAGAAGCTTCCCCGTAGAAATAGAGGTCGCTATAGAAAGTGGAAACTTAGACTTGACAAAGACATAATGACTCTTGGCCGCGGGGTGGGGCTGGAGGAGATGGTCAGGATGACCCTGAGGGGGATTGTAGGTAAATTCAGCTACAAGGCCATGACGTGAAGTGAGATTGAAACATGGGCGGCGGGGGTTTGGGGAACTCTCATGGGATATAGTCCTACCATCTTTGTGCTGCAGAAAGGCTGGTATGGATTTGTCCTCATAATAGAGGAACACACCTCCTTTGTCCTAGACTCCACATGGATGTGTGGTCGCAACAACCTAATGCTTAGGTGGTGGAACTATGAATTCGACTCGGAAACAGCAAGGCTAAGGTTTAGACATATATGGGTCCTATTGCCAGATCTTCCTATTTTTTTTTGGAACGGAGAAGCTTTGAAAGTGATTGGTGACCATCTCAACCGATTCATTCACCTGGATGAGGGGATGTTGCATGGTGTCGACAGGCATATGCAAAGAATTCTAATTGAAATAGACATGAACATGGGATTCAGGGAGCATGTGTTCATTGACTGGAGGGATCAATCTTATACTCAGTCGTTGGATTACTGGGGCATACGTTTTAAGTGCTCCAAATGTCGTCAGACTGGACACTTATGGAAACATTGCATCTCTTTGGGTTCAAATGCTGACCTTGGGACGTCTGATGAGGACGCTTCATCGTCGGAATATTTGGGCATGGAGGCTCATGATCTTCTGGATCCTCATCTTCATGCAATTGAGTTTCTTGATTTGGACTTGCTGAAGGACCAGCCTTACCTGCGCAAGTTGAACAAACTCAATCCCGCCTTTGTGTCTACTTTGAACGGATCGGACAGTGAATTCGTATGCGTCTTGGAGGAAAAAGGGGATGTGGTGGGGGAGTTATCCATTTTAGGAAATACATACTTTTGTAGGGGGTGAAAGTCCCAAAGGCAAACTTGATCCTCGATGGAGGTTTTCCAACAGCTATGTCGGCCTCACCGTCTACATTCAAAGAGGCGATTGTCATGGACTCCCCAAGGTTGTTTCCTACTTGTAAGAGGGATTTTGGGTTTGAAGTGGGATCGTCCTCCAATGGTCAAATGGCGGGTGTGGAAATTCTAGACTCCAGGGTCTGCATTGGGCCTATAGAAGAAGAAGATCCATCCCCATCTTCCACTAATTCATCCCAAGCCTTACTTCAAGATACTCGTGGTCCTATGTTGGAATCTCTCAGGAAAGAGCCATTGGTTATTTATTGGGGGCCTTTCATTGGGGGCATACCTCTACATGCTCCAGAACTTCCTGGTGATGACCCAACTCCTCTGGTATGCCCGGTTGTCTCATCTTCTCCCATTCCTATTCGGGGGGGCATTATGGGGGGCTTAATACCATATTTTTCCCTAATTAAGACTCGCAGTGCGAGGAAATCAAAGAAAGGTCCAGACCTTGAGGGGGGGGTCATTGGATCGACTCTCACTCCTTCATCGAATTCTGTAAACTCCACGGTGCTTAGAGGCATCAAATCCCTAGCCAAGGTTCACAAATGATTTGCGCCTCCATCAACATCAGGGGAGTGGGGGGCCTCCACAAATAGCTAGCCCTTCAAAGGATTTTGGAAAAGGAAATGCCAAATGTTTTATTTTTGCAAGAGACGATGGTCTCTACACAAAAAGCTAGTTCATTCTTTTTTAGTATTAAAAGTGACTGGGAGGCACCATCGATGGATGCTCTGGGTTTGTCCGGGGGTCTCTTGACCACCTAGAATCCACGTAAAGTCAAGCTTAAACCCTTCAATGTCTCTGCAGGGATTCTTTTGACTGGACATTATTTGGATTTCCCAGAGGAAATCAATATCATCAACATTTACGGGTCGTATAACCACAAGGTGCTTTTTTGTGATAGGGTTGTTGCTGAAGGAACCCTGGATCTCCCGAATTTATTAATAGCTGGAGAATTAAACTTTGCATGGTCATCCTATGAAATATGGGGTGTGAAATCTCAAAATTGATCCGCTAAGTGATTACTTTGTGGAATTGATGGGTTCTGCCAAAATGTTTGACGTGGAACCGACTTCCATGAGTCTAACATGGAGCAATGGCAGAATTGGTGTGGGTCGTGTAGCCAAGCGTCTGGACAGATTTCTTATTGGTGAAGCTCTGTTAGAAAAATCAGTGAAATATAGATCATGGGTTTACCCTGCAAGGTTTTCTTACCACCACCCAATTTCCCTGAAACTGGAAATGTGCAGATCTGGCCCAGCTAGACCCTTCAAATTCAATCACGGATGGTTGACGGTTGATGGTTTCAAAGAATTAATCTCATAGGTTTGGATGGCAGATGACTGGCATTTATCGCTGTCTCCCATGGACCTTCCTACAGAAAAGCTTGGCAGACTCAAAATTGAAGTTAAAACTTGGATTAGGGTCCGTGAGGAAATTAACAAGGCTTCCCTGAACCGTATCGAACGGGAAATTGGTCGTCTCTATGTGGATACAGATCCGTTGGCTTGGGGTCAAGTGGAAAAGGATGTGCTCCTCGGTCTAGAGGAGGAGAAGGCATCTATCCTTCTTATTGCACACGAGAAGGATAGATTAGAGAGCCGCATGGTTTGGCTCGAGGTGGGTGATTCAAACACAAAATATTTTCACAAATTTTCAAATCAGAGGAGAAACATCAACAACATATGGGAATGGAAAACGAGTGACGGTTGAACGGTCACGGACCAAGAAGAAATCTCTAAGGAAGCGCATTCACATTTTCAATCATTTTACATTGTTGGTGAAGGATTTTCTTTGATTGATCAACTGAAAGTTGTGAAAGAGTTTCCCAGGTTCTTTGACGATTCGGCAGGTGATAAGCTATTTACTCCAATGCTGATGTCTAAGCTCAAAGAGGTTATAATGTCTTCGCCCAGCTCAAAAATCCCTGGGCCTAACGATTGGACCATGGAGTTGTCAAGAGCTTGCTTTGACATTTTAGGTTCGGACCTGCTGTGGGCAGTTGAAGATTTGAGGAGCAGGGGTGTAGTTACTGGGGCCATTAATTCAAACTTTGTGGCCTTGATCCCTAAGAAGTCTACTACGACTGTCCTGGGTGATTTCCGCCCGATTTCCCTACGCAACTTTGTATATAAAGTTATTTCCAAGATCATCGCCAACCGACTAAAGCTAGTCCTCTTGAAATGTCTTTCGCTGGAGCAGTTTGTTTCTTTACAAGATCGTCAAATATTAGAGACGGTGGGGGTGGCACAAGAAGTGTTTCACAGTGCTAAGACTAAATCGTTAGAGGATGTAGTTTTACAACTGGATCTCAATAAAGCGTATGATCGAGTCTCTTGGGGCTTCCTCAGGTTAGTCTTGATTCAGATAGGCATTCCATTCCGAATGATGAAGTGGATCATGAGTTGCGTCTCAACAGTGTCATATGTGGTGCTCATTAATAGCAAGCCCACTGAGTTCTTTGAAGCAGGTCGGAGGCTCAAGCAGGGGTGCCCACTCTCCCCCCTCCTCTTCCTGTTGATTATAGAAGGTCTTAGCAGACTTTTATTAAAATCCAAGGATTCCGATGAGATAACAGGCTTCAAGATTCGCAACAATTTACACATTACTCATCTCATGTTTGTCGACGACATCATGATTGCGGGCTTGGGTTCAGTGGCTGAATGGAGTGTGATCGTAGCAATTATCAATATTTTTTGTGGTGTTACAGGTTTGTCGATCAACTTAAACAAATCATGTTGTCTCTTGAATGAGACCACTGCTCTTCAAAAGACATCGATGGAACACTTGCTACAGATGCATTCAGGCTCATTATCTGAAGGCACTAAATATCTGGGATTTTACATAAAACCAAATGGCTATCGGGCTGGTGACTGGTTGTGGCTAATAAAGAGGTTTGAAGGAAGGATCAAATTCTGCAAATGGTGATGGCTATCGATTAGTGGCCGCCTCACCTTAGCTCGATCTGTCCTGACCAATATGGTCGTGTATTGGTTCTCTCTCTACAAGATTCCCAAGGTTGTTATCAATAAAATTAGGATGATGATAGTGTCAGTTTTGTAGTCGGGAGATGTTTCACAATCTAAATATCATTTGTTGAAATGGGATGACTTTAGCCCGTCTGATGGAGGTGGGAAGTTGGGGTTTTAAGAACTTACACCTTTTCTCACTAGCGCTGAGGGCTAAGAGTTTATGGTTGGTATACTCGAGCAGGGGCTTGTGGTCACATGTCATTAAAGAAAAATACATCAGGAATTCTTCTTGGATTCAATGGATTAGAGCGTTCAGGAAGCTAGGTAGATGTTCTAATGTCTGGGTTGGTTTTCTCGTTGCCTTCAAGACCTTCTCTTCTTGGTTGGCCTGGGTGCCCGGAAACGATCAAGATGTGTAGCTTGGTGAAAATCCTATCATTGGTGACCCACATCCTTACATTCTATCTAATGAACTCATTCACTCTTTAACATGTCTCTGTGGCTTCGAAATGGGGCTCTTCTCTGCAGCAATGGTTGTCGACAAGTCAGCTCAGTCTCACAGGTTCCATGGGGGCTGAGTGGTCTAGATATGTCTAGGATATGAAGTTAGGGGCTCTCAGTCTGAGAGATCGACAAACTTGTCTGGTCTTATGACTCAGCCTTGGGAAAGCTGACAGACACGCTTGCCTATCAATAGTATATGGATGTGCATTATGATTGTAGGAGATGGTGGTTCAAGATCTGGAAATGGAAGCTGCCCCTAAAGGTCATCATCTGCGTCTGGCTGGCTCTTGATAACCGTCTTCTAACATGGGACAATCTGAAGAGACGGGGGTGGATTGGCCCAGGTATGTGCCTTATGTGTGGTGGTTCAGAAGAAAGTATTTATCACATCTTTGTCTCTTGTAGCTTTTGCCGATTGGTGTGGAAAATTTTGGCTGACATGGCCAATGTCGCTACAACATGGAGTGGTGATTCTTTGCCTTCCTGCTTATGGCATTGGTGGAGAAAATTTCCAGACTTGCGAACTCTGGCTTGCTTCACCATCTGGAACATATGGAGATGCATAAACAATCTCATTTTTTAGGACGTGAGGTCTAAGCCCATTGACATTGCCGTTAAATCCTTGAATGCCTTTTCTGAATTTGGGGGTGTTCTCCTTGCTCGGGATCGTCCTGGTCTGGCCCTCAGGGTGCCTAAGATTTTGACTCCAGCCTATGATCTGGTGGGTTTCTTTGACGGAGCGTCACAGGACTCAACACATTTGTGTGGAGCAGGGGCTATTTTGAGGTTGGAGAATCAAAGCCTCTATAAGATCTGGATGAACTACGGGTCTAAATCCAACACCAGAGGTGAACTGCTTTCTCTCTGGATCCTTCTCCGATTCTGCTCCTTCCTTGGGCTAGATGGCATACATGTTTTCGGGGATTCAGAGGTGATTATCAATTGGGCTCTGGGATCCAGCCTCATCCAGATCTTGCCCTTGTCTCTGTGGCTGGGTCATGTGAGGAGGTTGATTAACAACTTTAATTTGATCGACTTCGCTCATGTTTTTAGAGAGCAGAACTCCATGGTTGATTGCCTCTCGAAGTAGGCATTGGTGGTTGCTCCTGGCCACATTTTTTATAAGTTGTGGTCGTCGGTGGTTCTGTTGGGTGAGAGGGCGAGTTTGTATGCCTTCGACTGAGACTGTTCGTGGCTCAAATGTTTGCCTGTTGTGACTATTGTTATGCTCTGTCTATTTCCCTTCAGTTGTCTTGATCCATGTGGTTGTTCATTGTTTCGCCCAGTTCTTTTCGTCTATTTGCTCTGTGTTGTTTACGTTCATTCTATGAACGTGTCTCTCAACTCATTTTGAATATTTTATAATTAAATATAATATTTTTGTTGAAAAAAAAACTAAATTTGTCCTCAATATATGTGCAATTCAATCGCTTTATAACTAAATTTGTGTACCAATGCTCTTAAAAAATTTATCAATAGTGTTATCGACAAAAACGTTTAAGTTCATGAAAATCAAATCAATAAAGTTTTGTTGAAATTTTCCAAAAATATTTTTCGATGGTGTATATCCAAATATTGAGTTATAACTAAATTTGTCTACCAATGCTCTTAAAAACTTTATCAATAGTGTATCGACAAAAACGTTCAAGTTCATGAAAATCAAATCAATAAAGTTTGTTGAAAATTTCCAAAAATATTTTTCGATGGTGTTTTATCCAAATATTGAGTTAGTGAAAAACAAAATTAAAAACTTCGTCAATAGTGTGTCAATGAAAATTTTGAAATTCGTAAAAGTCAATTGAAAAACTTTTTTGGTAGTGTTCGACAAAACTTTTTAACATCGTGAAAATCAAATTAATAAGGTTGTGTGGACAATGTATCGGGCGCAAGTTTTAACGTAAGTCCAAAATGTTTTGCCTATAGAATATCGACAGAATATTTTGACTTAGTGAAAAATAAATATAAAAAACTGCCGAACAATTTTTTTTAACTTTCTGAAAACCAAATTAAAAAATTCCATTTTTTAATTTTGGGAAAAGCAAATTGAGCTTTTGCCGATGATAACTTCTCAATGTTTTGCTAAGATTTATAAAACTTTTTAATAGAAGAAATTTCTTATATGTGATATTTTGTTGAGTGATTTTTTTTTAATAAATCTTGAATTTTTTTTTTTTCTAAATGTTTAGAAGATTAACCTCAGAATTATGCATAGACTTTATGAGTACTTAATTTCTAATTATGATAACTTTCTCATAGAAACTTTGATCAAGAAACCATCTCTTTTGCAATGCAAAGGGAACATAGATAAATTACCAATAAGTGGTTGCAAGCCCATTTTCAATGTAATCCTCAAAGTGCTTAAGATGAATGAAGTACAACCTGCTTCACTGATGGACAATCAAATTGTAGACTTTCATACTTTTCATAGTTGTAGATGTCAAAATTAAATTATGAAACTTGCGGAGTTTGTAATCACCAAAAACATATAGGTATGTTGTTCTGGCACTTAAATTGTTATTGTCATTTTTTATCGGGAGGAAAAAATGCATAAAATATTTGTTAATGAAACTCTGAACCTCGTTTAAAACAATGCTTTGCCCAAATTGAATTTTGTCATCTCATCTTACATATTTGTTGATTTTCCTTCCAATATGCTAATTAATGTTGACTAGCTAAACCATCCTCAATGATTCCTCATACGAGAAATTGTAATTCACGAAAATGGTCCATTGACATCCTGAACACCTAAGACTAAATGCTTGGTGATCTTATCAATTTTTCCTAAATTGCAATTATGATTCAGCTAAGATACGCGAAATTGTCAATAAGCTAAGATGATGCTATTCATACTCTTACACAATCAATTAAACTAGAGTTATAAAATGACCAAATTAAGATGGATATTGTGAAACAAATGAAAGGAATAGAAAGTATGTGACAAATAATAATGCAATTGAAGCAAGCTTTCGTGGTCACACATTAAAACCAGAAAACCAAACATGCATCAGGAAATTTTAATCCAAGTAAGCAACGTGCAATCTTCACTTAAAATAAGAGGAATGGATACTTGGACTAAAACATATTGTATTTAAAAAAATTAAAAGGGGGATTCCCAAGTCAATTAACTTGGGGCATGTTGAGGACTCAACACAGTGTGGAGAAATAAAGAATATAAAATAGATAAATACTTGAAAAAATGAATTTATTTCTTTAACGGTAATATTCTTTAAATGTCTACGCATTTAACATGTTAAGAAAATAGATTTAAGGCACTCAATATGAAAAAAATGAAATTGCTTATAAGACTTCAAAAAAGGTGAGATGTTTGGCAAAACAAATTACCTAGTTTCTTGTTTTAACAATGGCATGAGTATGAGACTTGCATTCTAATAAAACTTACTAACAACATAATTCACAATACTTAGCAGTGTACTAGGCATGTGACTTTTTAACACATGAATTGAATAGTAAAACCTACTTGAAACACCAAAACATAGTTGAGGAAGCCAAGCATGGCATGTTGTGCTTCTACTAGAACTAGGATTTACCCTACCCACCTTTGGTCTGCTACATTATTGAGCTCTATAACCGTAATGGATTTTCTTCAAAACTCGACCTCTTCATTGACCCTTTTTGTAGAGGTATGTTTGAGGTATGAACATTCCTTTATTCCGGAGTCCTTTGTTACATGGTTTGCATATTATTGTTAGTTATATATTTCAGTTGGGAGGTCACCCATTGTAGTCCACTTCCATTCTTCTTGTGAGGGGAGATCCCTATGATGTGTGCTTTCTAGAGGAGTTTTTGAAAGTGCAATAAAGGGTGAGAATATTTTTCTAGAGGTTGAAGCTTTTAGATCTTCAGTCAGTTCTCTAAAATGAAAAAAATGGAAATAACCTATTCCTGGTATATTTTTAAAATGAATGGAATCCATTCCTTAGATGGAATTTCAATCTCTAGAACCAAGAAGAAAATGCATTATATTGTTTTAGATTTTTCTAATTGGGAAACTTGCAGTCCTCTGGCTGATCCGGATCTATGCAGGAACGCAATAGAATACACAAATAACCATAGAAACAAATATGCAGTGGAAATAACACTTCATTTCATTAATCAATAACTGAAAGTTGTTTACATACAGAATGGAAATGAACTAGCTAGAGTGCTGGTAGCTTATCTCTGAGAAGAGATGTGGCGGCTACATGCCTCTGAACTCTCCATTACAATGAGGCTCGAAGGCCTATATATTATTGAGAAACAATGGAAACCCTACACATCCAAAAACCTAACCCTAGGAGGTGAAACGCCAGAAAGTGGGCTTCGTTGGGTAACTTGGTACATCAATTTCCTGGGGTCATAACTTTAGCATACTACCTCCGTTTGACACGCATAATACATCGTTAGAAAGATCTGTTTAAGGACTACATCCATTAATAACAAATGTTGAGTCTAAAACAAACTCATATTTTCCCAGCCATTCGATGCCGAAAAAACATCGTTTAGGGCCTCAAAATGGCTCCGGAAGTTTAGGACCCGAAAACCGCCAAAAATACTAAATTGTGCTACAATTAAGGAAACTGGAAAATTGAAAGAAATAATGGTGGGGTCCAAGTGGAATAGGTGGGTGGCCACCAATATCCTCCTGGATCATTCCTCCCCCCTTAGGAAGCAATGGTCCCCATTGCGTTGAGTTCCTCCATGAGATGAGGAAACTTTTGTTGAACTTGGTCCTTGGTGAGCCACTTTCCCTGGTGAAGGAGTTGGCCTGCTTTGACAACTCCATATAGTTGGATCTTCTGTTGGCGGGTGTTCTTGATTTGTGTGTCCATAATCCAATCAGTTGTGGCTTGTTCCATGCAGTCGGGTTTTAACTCTGTTGGTGTGAGTTGTTCTGCCACGTCTGATGTGTCCAGAAGAGGTGGAAAGTAGGGCCGAAGGCGATCCACATTGAACACTAGGTGCAGACCAAGGAATGGTGGAATACTGAGCTCAAAGGAATTGTCCCCGACAGCCTTGGTGATGGTGTATGGTCCATATCGGATCGGGCGAAGCTTGCGGTGGGGTCCAACGAGGCGCTCCTTGTACAAATGTAGCCACACTTTGTCGCCCACCTGGAAGTTGTGTTGCACCCGATGTTGATCATGTCGCTACTTGAACTTAGCATTGGATTTGTCCAATATGTCATGAACCTGTTGGAGAATGTGTTGAATGCGCTCAATGAAGCTGTTTGCCTTGGAAACTTCAAACTGGATATGAGCTGAATCATCCTGAGTAGCTGCAAATGGCATGGCTACGTCAATGGGACATAGTGGTTGGAATCCCAAACCCACCTGAAAGGGGTTATGGTTGGTTGAGTTGTGGAGGGCCCGGTTATAGTTATGTTGTACATAGGGGAGGCTCTCATCCCATGTGCATGGATGCTTTGAGTTTTACATGCGTAAAATGTGTACGATCATCCTATTGATGACCTCTGTCTGGCCATCAGTCTGGGGATGGAAACCTATGGACTTTGTGAGCTTGGTGTCTAGCATTGACCATAGGTTAGACCAGAATGTACTAAGGAACCTGCTGTCCCAGTCTAATATTATAGACTGTGGGATCCCAAAGTGTACCCACACTCATTCAAAGAAGAGTTTAAAGGTGGCTTCTGCTGTGATATTCTTCTTGCAGCCCACCATTATGGCCATCTTTGAGAATCTGTCAATGACCACAAACACACAGTCATTGTCATGCTTAGTAGAAGGAAGGCCCGACATGTAATCCATGGAGATGGATTCCCAAGGTCGACTAGGGGTAGGCAACGGAGTATAGAGGCCTTGCTTCTTAATGGATGGTTTGGTAATGCCACAGGCAATGCAGGATCGAATGTACTTCCCGACGTCCTGTCGAAGGTTCAACTAATAGAAATACTTCTGCAGTACTGCCACTATTTTCTCGACCCTGAAATGCCCAGCGACCCTACTGTAGTGCGCTTCCCAAATCATCTTGGCACACTCGCTTGAAGGAACACAAAGGTGTCCCATGTGACATAGTAGTACATCCTGGAGGTGAAATTTTGGAACTTGGTTTCCCTCCAAGAGTGTCTGGTATGTGTGGCTGAATTCTAGATCGCTCTTGTAGAGAAGCGGCCAATCAGAAGTCTCGTGCCCACAAGAATTGAGCATGGTGGTTATCGCCATGATCGGTGGTAGGTTGAGGCAATCGAAAACATTATTGGTGCTTCCCTTCTTGTACTTGATGTTCAAATGAAACTGTTGTAGATATGTCGACCACTTCTGATGGTGATCGTTCTGTAACTTCCCTTGTGTTTGTATGAACTGCAGGGGTCGGTGGTCTATGTGGATGATCGTTTCCTTCCCCAAAATGTAATGCTTCCAGTGTCGGTAAGCCTATACAATGGAATACATCTCTTTGTCATAAGTGGGATATTTGTAGACTATGTCGGACAGTGTCTCACTGTGATATGCCACTGGATGCCCTTGTTGAGTAAGGACTTCCCCAATAGCATAGTCAGAGGCATCTCTCTCGATCTCAAATGGTTGTTGCAAGTCTGGTAATGTGAGCACTGGGGCACAGCAGAGGCGATGTTTCAACTCGACAAATGACTTCTACTGAGTTTTCAACCAAAAGAATTTTTCTTTCTCTCCTCCCTTGGTGACTTGACTCAAGGGCCAAGTGATATGAGAGAATCCCAACATGAACCTGCGGTAGAAATTAGTAAGGCCCAGAAAGCTGTGAAGCTCTGTTAGAGTAGTTGGGGCTGGCCAATTCTGAATGACTTGGATCTTGGTTGGATCCACATGTACCCCACACTTATCATAATGTATCCTAGATACTGAACCTAGGTCATGCCAAAAGTGCACTTGTCCAAATTGGCACACAACTTGTGTTGGCGCAATGTTTGGAGGACCTGTCGAATGTGGTGGAGGTGCTCTTCCCAAGTCTGGCTGAAGATCAGGATGTCATCCAAGTACACTACTACAAATGAGTTGTTGAATGGATGCAAGATGTCATCCATCAGTCTCATGAAGGTTGCAGGATCATTTTTCAGCCCAAAAGGCATGACCAACCATTCGAAAAGGCTCTCTGTGTCTTTAAAGGAAGTCTTCCACACATCGGTAGGTACGATCGATACCTGGTGATACTTGGACTTTAAGTCGATCTTGCTAAAATATTTCACCCCTTTAAGCTGGTCCAAGAGGTCATCAATCCGTGGGATCGGGTACCTATTCTAGACAGTGATCTTGTTCAGCGCCAGATAGTCAATACATGGTCTCCAAGTCCCATCCTTCTTCTGTACCAACACGATCGGGCTCCCACAGGGCGATGAACTTGGCCGGATGCGACCCTTCTACAGCAGCTCTTGAATTTGCCTCTTGATTTCATCATTCTCCAGAATAGAGCATCGATAGATCGGTCCATTGGGCAGCGGTGCACCTGGGGTCAGATCGATGGGGTGCTTGACCTGACAGTGGAGAGGCACCCCAGTTGGTGAGGTGAATATGTCTTGGTACTCCTCCATGACCTTTTCCATTTGTTTTTGTTGTGCAGAGGGGCCCTATCTGGATGTCATGGCAACGATCTTCTTCTTTCCCTGAGGGCAGATCATCAAGAAAACAAACTTCCCGGTTTTGGAAATGACCTTACTGCATTTTTTTGTAGTAACCAAAGAGATAGCGGCAAGAGGTGGTACCTCTGGTATCCTGTACAATTTTTTTCCAACGTAATAATAACAGCGTGAGGCTGGGACTCATACACAGCATGTTGCTTCCATAAGTATGGTTGACCTAATAATACATCACAAACATCAAGAGGAGCAATATCACATAATACATCATTGGTGAAGGGCTTGATGTTGTACGGATGGCACTGTTGGTTGACGCGGAGATCCTGTCCTTGGTGAAGCCACCTGATGGTGTACGGCTATGGGTGTGCTGTGGTCGGTAAACCCAACCGCTTCACGACCTCTATTGAAATCAGGTTCTTTTGGCTCCCACTGTCGATAATGAACTATAGCGGGGAACCCTTCACCCAAATCTAGGATTGGAAAAGACGCTCCTCCTCCTCTGAATCTTCTGGTTCTTCTTTTTGGATCTTCGTGGTAGCAACGGTGGAGTTGAGCTCTGCATCGATAATCTTCTTCCCTCTGTCATTCCCCTTCTCGATTTTTGATTCAGTGTCAGAGTATGCATATGATTCAGAAGCCTTTATCTTGGCCACCAGTGACTGCTTGGCTCGATACTCACTTGTGTTGTGAGTGGGGCTCTTATGGAACTCGCACCACTTTCCTGCTTCCTTCTTCGGCTTTGCAGTGTTTCTCTTTGCTTGAGGCTTTGGCAAGCTTTCTTGAGTCTCCATGCCTTGGCTATGTCCTTGGTTCTGTGGTTTGGGGGTGCCTTTCCCTTGCTTCTGATTCGCAAATCCAAATTCTCGCTTTTTATGTTTGAATTTTTGCTCAATTTTGGCAGCATACCGATATGTTGTACCAAGTGAGGAGATGTCAAGGAACTCCATTTCCTCCTGAATGTATCTGTGCAAACAACTGTGGTACTTCAGCACCAAATGTTTCTCTGAATCTTTGATACCCAACTTGGTGCGCAAGGTATGGATTAGATTCGTCAGCTCATGCACATCTTGATCTCTTTGTTGTTGTAGCATAGTCCATTGTATGTACTTGTCCTCATAGCTCCCCACCAGATAATATTGTCCCTTTATGGCATCTCGAAAAGAATTCCAAGTGGGTACGGCTGAGAATAGAGAGGATTCCTCCTCATCCTTTCTCTCACAGTAGGTTTCCCACCAGTCCTTGACATGGGGGGCGGCTTTGAGTAGAGAAAAAGTAATCTTTCCTACTCAGAAAAGTCATGAACCGAGAAATATCCTTGTAATAGATTCAACCATCTATCTACGACGTCTGCATCTATTCTACCGTCAAATATGGGAATGTCTAAGTTTACTTGTACCTTAAAATGGGTTGCGCCTCCAGAGTGGCTGCTAGATGCAGATGCGCCGCCAGTGGGAAGTCGTTGAAGGATCTGGGCAAAGTTATCCATCATCGCGTTCCTTTGTTTTTCAAGGGCCTCCTGGAGCAACATTTTGATAGGATCTTCTGCGCCCTTTTCTTTCTTTGCATCCCCCATGGGTGGCCGTCGGGATTTGCGAGGCTAATCTTGCAAAGGTTCAACCAAATCGAGCCCTAACTCTTTATACCCCGCCCTCGTTGGGGACATGCAAAGAAGGATCAAGAAAGAGCAGATTGCTCTGATACCACTGATCCATATTTATGCAGGAACACAACAGAATACACAAATAACCATAGAAACAAATATGCAGCAGAAATAACACTTCATTTCATTAATCAATAACTGAAACTTGTTTACATACAGAATGGAAATGAACTAGCTAGAGTGCTGGTAGCTTATCTCTGAGAAGAGATGTGGCTACTACATGCCTTTGAACTCTCTGTTACAATGAAGCTCGAAGGCCTATATATTATTGAGAAACAATGGAAACCCTACACATCCAAAAACCTAACCCTAGGAGGTGAAACTCTAGAGTGTGGGCCCCGTTGGGTAACTTGGTACATCGATTTCCCGGGGTCGTAACTTTAGCATACTACCTCCATTTGATGCGCATGATACATCGTTAGAAAGATCTGTTTAAGGACTACATCCATTATCAACAAGCATTGAGATCAAAATGGACTCATATTTTCCTGACCATTCGATGCCGAAAAAACGTTGTTTAGGGCCTCAAAACGGCTCCGGAAGTTTAGGACCCGAAAACTGCCAAAAATAGTAAATTGTGCTACAATTAAGGAAACTGGAAAATTGAAAGAAACAATGGTGGGGGTCCAAGTGGAATAGGTGGGTGGCCCACCAATATCCCCCTGGATCACTGGAATAGCCTAAAATATATGGAATCATATATAGTAGAGCACTGGTCATCTAATATTCAATGTTTAGTGTATAACTTTTCTTCTTGTTGAGAACTATTTGTGTTTCTCTTTTACTAGTAAGGAGGATTGTGACTTGATCTTATGTGTTGGACCCTATTTCAAGGGATCCATGGGAATTTCCTTAACTACTTGGACTTTTGATTTTAATCAAGAAAAGGAGTTTTACTCAACACCAGTATGCATTAGATTTCCTTGTATCCCTTTAAATTTATGGGATGATAGCTCTCTTGGATAAATGGAAACCGCTTTAGAATATTTATATATAGAGATTAAGAAAAAGTAAATATGCACACATGTTCATGTATATGTTTGGAGGTGTACCTAGAGAAGGGACTCCCAAAGCCTCTGGAAATTAACTTGGATGGGTGAAGTCTTCAATAAACCATTTATTATAAGCATGTTCCTTTTAAGTACAATTTAGATCAAGCTTATGGGCCTTTTTCCAAAACTATCCAAAATTTTAATAGGATAAACCCTCCTCAAAGCAGACATTAAACAATGATTATGAGTTCATAACAAATATAACTAGGTACAAAAATTCTTATTACAATGGAAATTAACATGCAAAATCATCCCAAGAGGGGTCTTCCAAATCAACCAATAATAGATTTCAAGCCCTTGAGTAGAGCTATTAGTGATAGACTTGCACTTATTAGACAAAGCTCCTACATAGGGAGAATCTCCCAACAAACATATTATCATTCCTTTTGGATCTTGACCTATGAAAAAATACCCATTCTACTAATGGATCGAGGCTAAAAGGCTTCGATGAAAGATCTCCACTGCAAATAATTTGAACCAACACCCAAAGGTTTGTTAAACTAGCAGCAACAAGGAAGGTCTTCCTGCATGCATACAACTTGAATTAGGAAGCCAATTGTATTTAATTATTTTTCCTATGTTTACTTTGGAAAATAACTAAAGTGATCTAATTGTTTATTAACTTTAGTGAAACACTAGTTAAAGTGAAAGTGAAATTAGAGTTTTCACTTTACCTAAAGTTATAAAAGAAAGATCAATTGGTGGAGATGACACACACTTGTATTTCGACAGAGAGAGGATACAGATAGGGAGAGAAAGTTAGAAAGATGATTTAGCTAAGAAGATGGAGGAGCGAGCAACAGGATCACCGAGCTTCGTACAGTTGGGGCGTACACTCACACAGGAGGGTGTTGAGGTTTAGCTCGGATTTTCCTAGTGATTATTTCGAGTACTGCATTCGCCAGGTTTGGGTAGATTTGCAGTGATTGTAAAATTTCCATATTTTCTCATAATAAAATCTATATCTTACTATTGCACCGGTTTTTCCATATTGGGTTTTTTCCAGGGGTTTCCATACCCAAAATAATAGTGTCAATATTGTGATGTGATGTTGTGATTTATTTCTTAGTTTTATATTCCGCTGCATACTGTAAAAGATATTCAGGTGTGGTTATCAGTAGAGATTTGCATACACTATTTAGCCCTAGTTTGAATATTAAAGGAAAATTTACATGGTATCAGAGCTCTGGTGAGCTAAAGCTGAGAGATTTGGAGCAACGTGATAGATAAGGGGAAAATCTATTGAAGACACAAACCTAGACTTCCAAATCTAGGGTTTGACAGGTAACACTTCACTATGGTCGTGCAGTTTAGATTTGAGGATAGACTCCAAGGTGCTCAAAACTTTGGTACATGGAAAGAGAGGATCACAAGGATCCTAGATGCCAGTGATGCAGAGGAGCACATTGACTCCACGAAGGTTGCACCCACAGATCTGACAGATCTAGCAGCTTGGAAGAAGATTGATTCCAAATCCATGTTGATTATCATGGATGGAGTGAAGGACCATATAGTTCCTCACCTTTCTAGTAAGAAGATCGCAACATATATGTGGACAGATTTGGAAAGTTTGTACCAAAGCAAGAACGAGAACCGAAAGATGGTGTTGTAAGAGAGGATGCGCAACACTAATACGGCCAAGGGAGAAGGAGTGGCGCCTTATTTTATGAGGCTCACACATATCAGGGATGAGCTTGGAGCTGTTGGCTCTAAGACAATGGATGCGGAGCTAGTTCGGATAGCCCTCAATGGCTTCTCTAATCCATGGGACACCTTTGTCAAATGTGTTGTGGTTAGAGAGAAGCTCCTTGATTGGCAACGACTATGGGATGAATTTGTGCAAGAGGAGACCCGCATGGGTCAAGGATGAGGCTCATCTAATAGTGCCCCACAAATTGTGGATGAGGAGGCTCTACCCCTTACAGGGAAGAGCAAGGGGAAGGGAAAGAGGAAGAAGGATGGTAAGAAGAACCTTGACGTGTCAAATGTCAAGTGTTTCATCTGCCACAAGCAGGGACACTTTTCCTCCCAATTCCAGTACAGGAAGAAGAAAAGTAACACTCATATGGATGGATCTGCAGAGGTGGATGAGTTCAACAGGAACTTTGATGAGGATTTTTGCTTGATAGCTTGCATGGAAATCACCACAGGGAGCAACATATGGTACATTGACAATGGAGCATCTAGTCACATGACTGGACATAAGAGATGTTTCAGAGACTTGCAGGAGGGTGGAACAAGGATCCACATTGAGCTGGGTGATGATGCACAGTATCAAACGTAGGGAGTTGGCACTATTTCATTTGAGAGGGAGTCTGGGAAAACCCTCAGTTTGGCTAATGTGTTATATGTTCTCATACTGACCAAGAACCTCATATTAGTCTCCACTCTGAAGGACAAGGGATATCGAGTGAAGTTATGTGACCATAAAGTGTATATCAAGCCCAAGGGGTCAGATAGGAGCTTAGATCGGATGATTGGCAGAAGGAGCAGGAAAGTGTACAGACTATACTTTGATACTGCAAAGGCTCTAGTCAGCATCAGCAGCAACAGTCAGGGTGAGTTGTGGCATAGGAGGATGGCACGCTTACACCAGGGAGAATTGAAGCATTTGAGACATGCAGTCATTGGAATTCCTCAGGTACAGGAGGAAAAGCATAACCGCTGCAAGGGTTGTGCTTTGGGGAATAACATCAAGAAGCCTTTCCCACATAGTGAGCACAAGTCTAAGGATCCCTTGGACTTGGTGCATTCGGATGTATGCAGACCTATGAGTTTCCATTCGTTCAGTGGTTACAATTACTGCATAACCTTCAATAATGACTATTCCAGGAAAACCTAGATCTATTTCCTGAAGGCCAATTCAAATGTCTTTGAGAGGTTTCAAGAGTTCAAGACTCTTGTGGAGAACCAAACAGGAAAGAACATCTGGGCATTGAGAATAGACAACGGAGGTGAGTACACCTCCAATGAGTTCATGGAGTATTGTTCGGTAGAGGGGATCAAGAAGGAGCACACTGTTACCCATACCCCACAGTAGAATGGAGTTGCATAGCGAAAGAACAGGACTTTGGTTGGAGCATACAAGGGCATGCTATTTGATCAGGGATTACCACTATTCCTCTGGGTCGAGGCATATAGGACTGCAGTATACATTCAGAATAGGTGTCTCCACACAAACTTGTGGAGGGAGACACCAAAGGATGTCTTCACAGGCACCAAGTCAGATGTGAGTCACATTCGCATATTCGGAAGTGTCTGCTATTATCATGTTCATGCTGACGATAGGAAGAAGTTGGACCCTTCTGGAGAGAAGGGGTTGCTTGTTGGGTACAATGAGATATCAAAGGCATATAGAGTTTACATTCTTGCTCGCAGAAGGATCATTGTGAGCATGGATGTCCAGTTCGATGAGGATAGGGCCTTGCAGAGATCTTTGGACTTACCAGCAGAGCAGCAGCCAACACGAGAGACAAGGGTCAATTTGGAGGAGCGAGATGTATAGGGGCAGGTATAGACACAGAGCACAGGTTCTAGTGTTCAAAGTGAGTCAGGTGGACAGGATCCTTCAGTCGAAGGATGAGATGCAATAGGAGGCGAATATCCACCAGCCGCAACAGGTTAACACTAAGCCATGTCCTAAGTGGTTTAGGTCCACAGTGCAGGATTCCAGCAAGGTATATCCTCCATCGACATATTTTAGATGGAGTGTACCGCCATACAGGATTAGTTATATGGCACTAATGACATATTCTATTAAATCTGAACCTTCCAACTTCGGAGAGGCTGATGACGTGTGGAAGGAAGCTATGGTTGAGGAGTATGACTCCATTATAAAAAACCAGGTATGGGAGGTTGTGCCAAGGACATAAGGGAAAAATGTGGTGGGATCCAGATGGATCTACAAGGTGAAGCATGCAGTAGACAAAAGTGTGGAGAATTACAAGGCACACTTTGTGGATAAGGGGCTTTCATAGAAGGAGGGCATTGATTATGAGGAGACCTTCACCCCTTTTTCCAGATATTCTTCCATTCAGACCATTATCCCATTAGCAGCTGATATGAGTTGGCATGTCCATCAAATGGATGTCAAGACTACCTTCCTCGATGGAATGATAGAGGAGGAGGTGTGCATTGAGCAACTAGAGGGGTTTGATGTGGAGAACAGGGAGACGCATGTTTGCATACCGCATCAAGCTCTTTATGAGCTCAAGCAGGCTCCTCGATCATGGTACTAGAGGATTGACATCTATCTATGGGAGATGGGATTTCAGCAGATTAAGGCTAGCCACAACCTATACTTCTTGACAGGTGAGGTGCCTCTCATACTAGTCTTATATGTGGATGATATCTTTTTGAGAGGAGATGAGAGGCTGATTGGAGACTGCAAGTCCAATCTTACAATGGAGTTTGAGATGAAATACCTTGGGCTAATGCATTACTTTATGGGCTTGGAGGTTTGGCAGAGAGATGGATGCTTCTTCATCGGACAAGGGAAGTCTGTAGTAGAGATCCCGAAGAGATTCAGGATGGAGGAATGCAATCCTATGGCCATACCTCTATTTTCCAACTGGAGGAATATTGATGCATCAGGGTCAGATGGATTTGATCCTACCTTGTATCGTTAGCTTATCGGATCGCTTATGTATCTAGTCAACACCCAACCAAATAATAGCTTTGCAATCAACTCTTTGAGTCAATTCATGGTGGACCCTCGGAGAGTGCGTTGGATGACTACGGAACACATACTTCGCTACATTAGAGGTACAATGGAGTATGGATTGGTTTATGAGCACAGGGGGAGTGTACAGTTAGCATGTTTCATAGATATTGTCTGGGCAGGATGTGTAGAGGAGGACTGGAAGAGTACTTCAGGTCTCTGTTTCAACATTGGATCAGGGGTTGTCTCTTGGTTTGGTAGGAATCAAAATTCAGTTGCATTGAGCTTGACAGAGGCTAAGTACATGGCAGCCATCATGGCTTCTTGTGAGGGTATATGGCTGAGGAAGTTACTTTTAGGCTTGTTCAAGTGTGAGCTATAGGATACAGTAGTTCACTGTGACAATTAGAGGGGCATCAGGTTATCTGAGAATTCATTGTTCAATGACCGGATCAAACACATAGACATCAGATACCACTTGTTGAGATATTGTGTTCAGAGAGGAACCATTCAGTTGGAGTACATATAGACAGATGAGTAGGTGGCAAACATTTTCTCCAAGGCACTTTGCATCCAGAGTTTTGTGAAGTTCAAGGATAAGTTGGGGTTGCTATCGAATCATTTCCTCGTTGAGAGGGAGTGTTAAACTAACATCAACAAGGAAGTTCTTCCTACATGCATGCATAATACTTAAATTAGGAATCCAATTGTATTTAATTATTTTTCCTACGTTTACTTTGGAAAATAACTAAAGTGATCGAATTGTTTATTAACTTTAGTGAAAGACTAGTTAAAGTCAAAGTGAAATTAGGGTTTTCGATTTCCCTAAAGTTATAAAAGAGAGATCAATTGGTGGAGAGGACACACACTTGTATTTCGACAGAGACAGGATATAGACAGGGAGGGAAAGTCAGACAGAGTATTTAGCTGAGAAGACGAAGGAGCGAGTAGCAAGATCACCGAGCTTCGTACAGTTGCATTGTACACTCACACAGGAGGGTGTTGAGGTTTAACTAGGATTTTCCCAGTGATTCTGTCGGGTACGGCATTCGCCAGGTTTGGGTAAATTTGCAGTGATTGTAAAACTTCCATATTTTCTCATAATAAAATCTATATCTGACTGTTGCACCGGTTTTCTCATCTTAGGTTCTTTCCGAGGGTTTCCATACCCAAAATAATAGTGTAAATATTGTGATGTGATGTTGTGATTTATTTCTCAGTTTTATATTCTGCTGCATACTATAAAAGATATTCATGTGTGGTTATCAGTAGATATTTGCATGCACTATTTAGCCCTAGTTTTAATATCAAAGAAAAATTTACAAGGTTATGATTTCATTTTTAATCCACAAAATTTCTACTTGTCCAGTCGAATGAGAAAAAATATCCTAGTGATTGTTGCCTATAATGTAATCAATAGCCAAAAATTGAAATTATTTGATTTGAGAGGCAAAATCAACATAAGTGGAAGACAAGGATGACATTTTCCTTGAAAACTAAGATCTCCTACTCAGCTTGAAACATAAACATGCAATAGAGACAATATAGCCAGTCGGTGTATCATTGTTTGTAGAACTTTAACATTATATTTTATGTTTTCCATTTAAAACTTATCCCAGTTTACCATCGGATTGAATTCTTAATGTTATATATGTGAATTTCTGACAACTTAATCCAATATTTGTGCACTTTAAAATCTATCATAGTATCTATCAATTATCAACCTTGACTTGTAGGTTGGCATTTAGGATTATGGCTTGGTGCATAGCTTCTTAAGCCTCTTCACAATTCTTATGTCATCCACCAAAGTATTTTTTGGGGGGCTATGTGATGCTTTAACACAACTCACAAGCTCAGTCACATTATACAATATCCACTACATTTACTTATAACAGACTTTTGCCATGAATTCTTATTGGAAAATTAAATTAGTCTCACATAACTATTCTCCATGCTAAGCAGTCTCCTAGAATGATTGATCCCACGATTGCCATAATCATTTCCCATGATTGAATCTTGAGCATTAATAACTAAAATGCATTATGTCTTTATTATAACTTCAAAGTAGATTTTTAGTCATGATGAAAAAACAAGTGATAGACAAAGCACAAAAATGAACAAAAAAAATGCCAACAAAGAAGCTAGCCAACCAATCAAAAAATCAAACAAGTAGCTTTACCTTGAATTTTTTCCATCACTTCAACTTGGGTCATTGTCTTGATATTTTATTAACTTAAAAAATGCAACATTTGCTTAAACAAGTGAATGCTATTATTGAACAATGATCTTTCCTTTGAGCTTTCTCCTCGCTAAAAAATTTCTTCTAATCCAATAGAAAACCAATGCTAAAGGCAGGCATGCGCTACTATGCAACCCATCTTGTTTTGTGCAACATTCACACCACAAAAGAACTACCTATGTGTCCAATTCAGTAAAGCATGGACAAATTCTTGAATTGTGACACTCGTTTCTTACAAAAAGGTGACAAATCACATCCAAATAAAGTCCAATTACGATGGGTTGCACCACAAAATTTTAAAACTTTGTGACACAGATATTGCAAGAAAAACGATTGGGATATATCTATCATGTACTCTGTCAAGTTTCATGTGACCTATTCTTTGAGAAAGAAACATAGTGCATAGCAACAACAACAAAAAATATCCCATTCCCAATATTTTCAAATGGATACGGCATAACACATGCTTATGAATGCTACATAAAGAGAAAAGGGCACAAGAGTTATATTGGATTTGTGACTTGTCCAAAGGAAGGAAACAAACTATAAAAACTTATAATCCCATTACAATTGACACTTATGCTTTGTCCGATAAAGAGAGGGCTTTCCCCCACCCATTTAATATATGCCACTTGGAAGGAGGGGTGGTCCCAATGAACATTTTCATTATCCAAAAGCTATCGGGTATGATAGCATACACTATAACCTTTTCTTTAGGTTTATTGTAACACATTAACCATTAACTTAAAGGGTTTAAAGTGCGTCTATAAGGAACATCATTCTACATTTTCAAATGGACCACTCATATATCACCTTATGTCTCTCTCTCTCCTACCCACAGGAACCAATCATCTTCTAATGCAAAGGGTATACCTGGGGTTCCTTAAGCACTGGTGCTTAAAGAACAATTTCCATGACCCACCCTTTTGTTTTTCACCATTGAATCCATACCTTCAGGTTTCCTTTGTAAGAAATAGGAAGAGTTGTGTATGCATTTTCAAGATATATTGTCTAAAGTCTCCTTCCACATAAAGAAGGGGTATGACCTCCTTAAACTATATGACTTGCATTTGAATGATTAAATGTCTTGATCATACTGAGTTATGGGAAGCATGAAACAAAGTGCTCTTAAACTAGCAGAGATCCATAGTTTCAAGGGGACAACATGAGGATGAAAAACCCCAATACATTGCTTCCATGAGCCTAGGCTCTTTTCCTTGGTCAAACACATTCAAACATTCGATGCCTTGTTTTATTTTGGATCATGACTAAACTGTTTGATCATCATTTGGAAATATATACTATAAGGGAATAATGAAGGAATATTTATGTTGATAATCCACAATATTCAAAAGCATTGATTACAAAGTTCGAACCTTATTTTAATATATTTGTTTACTTGCTTAATAATAATATTAATGGCTTCCTCTAATGAAAATGATGAAGTAAAGGACATAAGACAACTTACAAAATTACCAAAAAACGAATAAGATGGTGCACTAGTTGTCATCATTATATGATGATGAATAAATTATTGTTAGGATGCATTATGTCAACACATATGGCAACACTAAAGAAGAACCAAATTACAATTTGAGTGAGATATATCAAATTTTCAAACATGAACATTATCCAACCATTGACATAGAATACGTTGATGAACTAGGGGTTAATCAGAATATAAGAAGATCATATCTCCATAGGGTGGTAGCTACAATAGTTGTTGTTTCATGTGCTTAAATCATTTGATGGCTACTTCCTAAAGTTTACGTGGAAAACAAGTTGATCAAGAGCATAGATGATAGATGCATTTCATCCTTTCAACCTTCCACTCTAGATGCATACTATAAATTTCCAATTCCATTTGTTTGTTTAATATAGGAATGGATAGCAAATATACAATCAGACTATCCCATGTTATTGAGGAAGTGGTGGATAAAAGAAAACATATTCAAGTTAAGAGCCATGGGATTATACCCTATAGGGTATTTGAGTGCTTCTTACAGAATGGTGGCAACATTATTTGCTAATATGGAGAGAAAGATTCCACACAATTCTTGGAGTCTTGGGTATCCCTATTGTAGCAAGTAATGTATCTTAGTACTATTTTTAGTTGGGGAGCCATTCTCTCTACCAACCTAAAGAAAACTATACAGGATACAAAAGAAATAGCCTCCAAATAACCTTTGAAATTATATATGTATTCATATCTTCTAGATGTTGTATGCACTGCAAACATTTTCCCAAGGATGGGGTGGAAATTCCTCCCTATAGATCTTCCATTTCATGTATATTGTAAAGTATTGTGGGAGCATATGTTGATTTAATCATGCACCAAGGGTTAGCATAATCCTAATCTAAGGGACACACACTCAAAAAATAGACAAAATTAGTGGAATGAAATCAAATGACTAATCAAGTAAAGGTAAAGATATCAATACATGTGAATGTCCTCATAAATTGTGCATAAAAAAGGAGATTTTACACAATAAAGAATGGTTTCACATTTTCTAGTTACCAATGAATGAAGGATTTAAAATGCACACACCTTAGGAAGTAGTTTGAAGATGAAAATATGGTCTCTAAGATGCTTTGTCAAGAGGGTCATTTGCTCCTTTGAATGCTCTTGGATCCTTGTCTTGGTACTTGTAGGTTGGATGGGAGAGATAGGAAGGAATGATCTTCTTAATCTCTCATGGAAAGGGTAGCATAATTTTATTCAATAGATGATGGAATGGAATGGGAAATGATGAAGAAATGAATGAATAGGGAAATGATGAAGAAATGAATGAATAGGGATGAATAAGGTGACTTCTCATGGTTTATTATGGACTTGTGGAGTTGAAACCTAGATCTCCTTATTTAAGTTCAATTAGGGAGGAAAGCTTGATTTTTATGGGTTTTTGGTCATCCTTGGATTTTTGGTCTCAAAACTGATGCTTTTGTACTTTCTAGTGCTTTGTGTTGAGTGTCAAAGCCATGTTTTTTGGAGGAAAATCGTGATTTTTCCAAATCTTGTGAAAAAGGGATAGCGCAATTTTTGAGCCTTTATCTACATAGGGACTACACTTAATGCATTAAATAATTGTGTTGGGATAGTTCCACTAATGTATTACGAACTGCATTGGCATCAAGAGGTCCAATTTTTAGAGGAGAAGATCTTCTTACAACCAATTTCTTGAGTGATTTTCCAATCTAGTTGAGAGAGGTCACATATATGGAGGTACTGATTATGATTGGTTATGCATGTGATATGGTGTATTATCATTCTAAAGATCTCTAATTACATAGGGGAGAAAAATTAATCTGATAACCATTTCCCCTCGATGTATGAGGATAGGAATTGATTGTATGATTGAAATACATCATGGTTATTTTAATGGAAAAATGAGTGTACCAAGGAAGGAATGGAGCGATCTTAGAAGTAGAACTTCCTTACAAAGGGTATGAGGGAACTACCTACACAACCAAAAAACCAAAGAGGTGAGTAGTGAATGATATCTCAATAAGGATACGTAGGGCATATACATGCTCATTAAGATGTCTCAATGTGTTAGAATAGGAATTGAGACTTAGTGAAGTCACAAGAAGAATAGAAACAAAAGTATAATGGTAAATGGGAGAACATGATAATATACAATAGTGGGAAAATGGCGCAAAGAGATGCATGTTGCTATACATATGAATAACCAATTAGTTATACTATTGGAACAAAAAGGATGCCAAATAAGGGCATAATCATTTCAAACAAGAAAATCATTAGTGAACTATGTAGTTACTTTGAATGTGCAAGATGACAAGATATTTGTTGGAAGTCCTCTAAAGGGGAACTCTTGTCACTAAACCAAAGCTACTTGCATAGATCAAATATGTTGGAATATCAATGGAAAACATATGGGGAGATACCTGAAGGGAAACTCCCTATTCATATTAGTGAAACTCACACATATTTAAAAACTTGGGAACATCTTCTGTGACATGTAGGGAGCTACTTGAATGAAAACTCCATCCTAAGTGTTGGAAATTACTCACACATGTATGTGTATCTTACACATTGGAACCATCAAAATGTATGATTCTCAATGATGATATAAGGTGTTGGAGTTGAGAATATGAGAAAGTACCAAGTCAAAGAGAAATGATGTCTCACTTTGCTTGGTTAGAGGTGAACCCGTTGATGCTCAAAATGACACAATTAGGGAAGCAACATGTTAAACACAATTGGAGGGCTATTCAAGGGGAGGATAGGGGATGGAAGCCCAGGTTGCATTTAGAGCCCTTAGGTATCTAGGATTCATAAGGTTAATCAATGGCGTTGTTCATGAAGAATAAAAAGTGAGATTGGATCAATGCTAGTAAATGTGCAACAACACTTCCAAGACAAGAACCTTAGTCCATTAGTGAAACAAAATGCATCCTAACTAACCATTCATAATATTTACATAAATTTGGAGAAAATAAAACTTTACTCGTCACTATAAAAATGCAAGTGTAATTAACACCTTTCTAATGCTTAAGTGCTTTAAAATAGTTTCTTTCAATGCATGAAAAAAATATTCAATTTCATTTAGTTCTGAAATTTTGAATAGGATCTAAAGTCAAAGTTCAATTTATAAAATACAGAGCTAGATGAGCATGAACTTTGTGCATCAGTGGTGGATATTAAATTGAAGCAATAATTTGTATTCTTTTAATGTCTAAGTAGATGAGAAACTAATCTATTAGTGCACAAAAGAAAGGTTTTCATTACATTTGCGTCCACAATTTTAAATGCAATTGAAATTCAGAGTTTGCTAATGCATAAAATATCGGTTTGTACATCCAATAAGGTTTATTAAATGTAGTTCAATTTGCCTCTTGGATTTTTTCTAAAATTTGTTTGATAAAATAAATTGATTGTATAAAATGTAAGGCACATAAAAACTAAATAATATTGCTACTTTTGTTCAAAAAACTCAGGGTTAGAAATCTTGATGACTAAAGGTTAAAAAAAGGAATGTGTACAAGCTCTTAGTAAACATAAATAAAATAATAATATTTATAGTCTAAAATATACACCTAGTAGAATGTAAAAAAAATAAAAAAATAGCATCAAGGCTGAAAATAAGTATTATAGCTCAAAATGACACATCTCTGCCTGTGACCATTTTCCCATGATTTCGTCGCATGTTGACACTTCCATGATGACACTTCATGAAAGTCACTGAAAAAACACCTATCTTCGAGGACCCATATCTTGAGTTTTGTAACTCCGTTTGACCTCATCTCTGAACCGTTGGAAAGGTATTTCAGTTAGCTAAAACTTTCTAGAAGACACCAAAGTCTGAAAATGCCCAAAAATACCCTTAAAATTAGTTTTTTTGCCTATCTTCGACTTGCCTTAAGGCAAACCCGCAGATGATACGCGAGTTGCTCTCTTTTGTACCCGCGGATGTAAAAAGTTGCTCATATCCATGACTTTTTGTATTAGAAACCCACGTATACTTTTCGTATCCGCGACTGTCCAGTTTTTCAACCTGCGGATGCCTTTTAAAAATATCAAAAAACACGCCTTTTGAATTTCGGTTAGTTTAGGTAGTTATGCAACTGACTTCTTTAGTTGTAACCACTTTGTATTCACCCCTAACTCTTCCCTTAGCATATAAATAGAGGTAAGGAGGTCCATGAAGAGGGACTTGAATTTTTGCATTGTTATGCTGGAGGAATTGGAGCTCTCTTTGCCCACACCTTTGCCCCGGAAGTCATCCCCTTGTGTTGCAGAGCTTGGAGGCTGAGTTCTTTGGAGAAGAGAAGCAGCAGAACCAGATCAAGGTTTCGTGAGGTGCCGAACTTGAAGAGAAGGTATACTTGTACTTGTTTTCAAGATTAATAAAGATGTGATGTCCTTCTTCTTCCCAAATCATTGTTCAATGTGTGATTGAATCTCTGTTTATGATCATATGATGATGTTATTCAGATCATTATTTCATGTTTATTTGAGTATCATTGTTTTATATGTGGTCATAATGGTTTGAGGAAGGTATAATTCGTTTTGCAGGTCTCTTGGAGCGAGAGGAGCAAGAAGTGGATTGAAGAGAAAGCTTGGACCAGCCTTCATTTAGTCAGGTGTGGACCTTTCTCATCTCTGATCTTGCTTGTATTTACTTGCAGAACCATATGCATCTTTCTTTCAACCCCGGTATGTTGATGGCCTCTTAAACCCTAGCCATAGGACACTTTCCTTTACAACAGAACTGGCGACTCCGCTGGGGAGAGCCTTGTCTGTTTGGGGTTTCTCTTGATTTCTTTCAGTCTTTTGCATTGTTTCAGGTCCTTCTTGCCACTTAGTCATCCCTTTTGGTTGTTATTTATCTTTGTGGTAAGCCCTTTTATAGCATTATGGTTTGCTCTTTGCTCTTTCCCCCACCTCCTTTGCTTGGTTTGATTTTTGGCTTATGTTTTTGGTCAGCCTCTGTTAGTGATCTTTGTCTAAGTTTAGAAGCTTGTTGGTGTTGGCTTCCTTCTTGTTTTGTTGGTTAACTTCACCATGCCAAAATAGTTGACTTGTCTTTTATGCAAGCCTTCCTTCCAAGTAGGGTTTATACTGACTTTAGGGCATTCTAGAGTTTGTTTGGTGGTTGTATAGCAAAGTTCATTTTGCTTTGTTCTTATTATCTGCATACTTTGCTTTGTAGGTAGTTTTTATTTTGCATTTATAAAAGAAAATTAAAAAGAACCTATACTTGTTTTTGTTGCTTGCCCCCCCACCTCCTTCTTTGGCTTGACCTTGTTGGACAAGGTATTGAGCAGCCTTTGTTTGTAGGTTTAGATTGATACTTGGGACTTCTTGACCTTTGTTTATGTCAGTCTTTTTGCTCAGTCTCTTCATTCCAAAGTTATTCGCTTGTTTACCTTTGTGAGCCTTCCTTTTAAGAGAGGTTGATATCTAACTTTAGGGAAACCTAGGGTTTGTTTGTGGGGAGTAGAGTAGTTGTCTATTTTCTTTGCTTTCATTACTTGCTTGCATTAGTTGATAGGCTGATTTTTCTTTTGCATTTATAAAAGAAAAAGACAAAAACACATGTTTGCTTTATATGCATGTAGATTAGGTTTTTAGTCTAGATTGCATAGCATATCATTGTTTTTGAAAAAGTATATATAAAAAAGAATTTGTTCTTTTGTGGCTTTCAAGTTTCTATAAGAAAAATAAAGAGAATATTTTTTGCTTTTGAATTTCATATCTCTTTGCTTAGTCATTTTGTTTCAACTGTTGAGTCAAAACACCACATAAGTTTCATGCCATTTACCCTCTGACTAAAAAACAGCCCTTAAAATAAACGATATAATTTAAAAATTGTTAGTAAGTTTTATTTTATAGGGTCATACACCAACTAGCTCAGGCTAGACTTGTGGATTAGGGAGTTTCAACTCTCCACAAGTGTTAAAATTTCAGACGTAGTTGGCCAATTACTAGGTAAATCCTTTTCTACGTTGATTGTATCTGGGAAGCTCCTCTCAAGCGGGAGTTAAGCACGAGGCCACATGGAGACTTGGACTGAGGAGATAACCCTCTGATTCCTTGTCAAAGCGTAGACCAAGGTTTTTACGCATCTGGGAATTCTGTCTTAGACAGGGTTTCCGTCTTAGCTACCCTGCCCATGCATACGAATCAGGCTTGTGATTGTCCCCCCAGACTGTCAATATAGTTAAGGTAGCCTTTAGTCTCTTTGACATCTAGGGTTCATACCCAGGTACACCAGAAGGCTATTTCTGGTGGACCTTGGACGGGCTTGGAAGGTAACCCCGGTAGAAAGTGTGGGAGGGTGGTGGGTGATTCCTCCGCTTGTTCCTAAGAACATCTACAGGGATGCCAAGTAACTGTCTATCAGCTTTCTTCTGGAAAGTATATCTTATACCTGTTTGTCTGTTTGGCTTTAGGAATTTTTAGTGAGTGTTGTGTGGTTTGTATGTACTTAGTGTGCCTTTAGGTGTGTGCTTTGTAATTTTGGTTTCCTATCAACCTCAGACTTTGTCTCCTAGTTCGAAACTATGGCTAACACCCCTTTGAACACCAACCAAGATATCCCCATGCTAGGAACTCCTTGTACTATTCCTATCACAGGGAATGTTGGTGTTCCTTTGATGACCACCCTAAATCTACCTGGATTCACCCTAGGGCTATCGGTGTGGTTTTTTTCCACTCCAACTGTCCTGAATGCTCCTGATGCTTCTCAAAGTATCTCCTTATATCAAGGGCATCAAAACACTACTTCCCATTCACTTGTAGTTAATTCTCCTCCTCCTTCTACCTCATGTGGTGAAAGTACTGATACTAGTAACCGGTAGTCTAAAGGGAGTAAGAGAAGGAGGAATAGGAAGAAGGCACATAAGCAAGGGGGCACCCATTCAACCTCTGCAAGTCAAGTTGAAACTCACCACCTAGCCTCTGTTTTTCATGATGGGGGCACCTATCCAACCTCTGTAGGCCATGTTGGATCTAAGCACTCAACCTCTGCAAGTCAAGTTGATATTCACCATCCAGCCTCTGTTGATCATGCTGGTGGGATCCTTCCAACCTTTCCAGGTCATGTCGGATCCAGTCACTCAGCCTCTGTAGTTCATGCTGAGGGCACCTGTTCAACCTCTGTTGTTCAAGTTGAACTTTCCCATCCAACCTCTATAAGTCAGGTTGGATCCATCCACCCAGCCTCTGTTGTTCATGCTGGGGGCACACACTCAACTGTTGAAAAGCATGTTGATCCTAACCATTCAACCTCTGTTGTTCATGTTGGTGGTGCCCATCCAACCTCTGCAGGCCATGTTGGATCCAGTCTCTCAGCCTCTGTAAGTCATGCTGGGGGCAGTCTCTCAGCCTCTGTGGTTCATGCTGAAGACAATTCGTCAGCCACTACGAGTCATGTTGACACTGTTGAAAAGACTACCCATTCAAAACACAAGCCCAAGTTTCCTTGTAAGCTTTGTGAGGGAGACCACCTTACTTATAAATTCCCTTCTATCACGAAGGTGCGAAGAGTTTGGATTCATGGTCATCCCATTTTTTCTGAAGCTTTTCAACAACCAACCTCTCTTAGTCAGGTTGGACCCAGTCACCCAGGCTCTGTAGTTCATGCTGGGGGAAAACTCTTAGCCTCTGCAGGTCATGCTGAGAGCAAACAGTAATCCACTGCTAGTCATGTTGACACCGTTGAGAAAACTGGTCACTCGAAGTGAAAACTTAAGTTCCCTTGTATGTTATGCGAGGGAGATCATCTTACTCACAAGTGCCCTGCTATCGCGGAGGTGCGAAGAGTGTGGTCCAAGACTCAAGAATTTCCTTCTCTTGAACAACCTATAGTTTCTTAACAACCTATTCAACCTTTGGTTGATCAAGTGGTCAAACCAATATCATATTTGGTCAATCCCACTCTTCTTTCAGAGAGTGATCCTGATGTGATTGAACCAATGCCATCTTTGGTCAATCCCACTCTCCCTTCGGAGAGTGACTTTCATGAAGCGGTTGAATAGATCCCGGTATCGATCAATCCCACTCTTCCTTTGGAGAGTGAAGTGTCTGCTAGTCACATTTTATTCACTGCCAATTCAAAACTTATTGAACAAGGGGGCATTGAACTCACTTAAGATCAACCCCCACCAAGCTCTCAGATTGCTTCCTTTGATTGGGATAGCCTAGTTGAGCCACGCCTTCCTTCTAATGCACCTTTCCAGATAAAGGTCAAAGTTGAACCTTACACGATTGCTCGTTGTATTGTTGATGAAGGAGCCTCAGTTAGTATTTTGTCTGCTCGTGCTTGGTGAGGCATGGGATCTCCCAGCCTTGTGTCGACTGCTAGTCAGTTACTGGCGTTTGATAGAAGAACTTGTATAGCCTTGGGAATTCTTGCTCAAACACCTGTTACTTTGGGTGGGAATACCGTCTTAGTTGACTTCATGGTGATAGAAGACCCCTTGGAATTTAATATGCTCCTCGGACGTGATTATGTCTATGCCATGCAAGCTGTGGTGTCAACATTATTTTGTGTGATGTACTTTAATCATGGAGAAAAAATTGTCACTATCGATCAGTTGGATTTTCTTGATCCGTCTCCTGACCCAACTAGAGACCTAGTCTTTCCTTTATTGATTCCCATTGTTTCTATAGGCACTACCCCGCCACAGGTGAACTATGTGGCCTCATGTCCTTTGTGTTCAATTGCTACTGAGAAGTAGCCTCTGTTTTCATGCTTACCTTCTCGGGACTTGGTCCCACCAGTTGACCGGGTGAGTCATCATATACAGACTGTAGAGCCTTTTCTCCACTATGTTGATCCATTTGAAATTTTAGACATGTGTCCTATCTCGGATGATCTCCTTCCTTCGGATGAAGTCTTCCTAGAGTCTTTGATACAGTATGATCTTCTTTTGGATGTTGGTTCAGTTGTGACTAAGTCTAACCCTGATTCGTCTAGTAAGCCTGACCTTTCTTCTTATGTTGGTCTTGTTGAGTCTTTTGACTCTTCCTTTGAACAGCAAGTCAGTGATCCTGATGAGTTTGATTTTTCTTATGAATTTTTCAACTCCCGTGATACTGAGTTTGTTCTTGCAGACTCTATCTCCCTTGTTGATTTTTGCTCTCCTTCTGAGGTTTATCTTGCTGATTATAAACCCTCGAGCCTTGGTTCTATAGAATCTTCTTCGGTTGATTCTGCCTTGACTTTACCTTTTATAGAAGATAGCAAATTCACATGTGTTTCTACCAAAGTGACCCGCATCGAATCATTTCTTCTGAATATGATCCTGATGTTGTTGTTTCTTGGAGACAGGATTTGTAGTTGGATTCACAACTGTTTACTAGCCTCACCTTGTTGTTCAAGTCGTAATTGCATTTGCATGTGCCTTGCTCGCGCTTTTGAGCATGATGCCGGCTTCCACGCTTTTAGCTCGTTGTATAAGCCCCCTCATCTTTGTTCTCATCATCGCTAAGCCTTGTATCATTTTTCCTTTGCAACTTGACACCCTTTACCTTGAGGAGATGTTCCCCGAGTGTCCTTATCTTTCTCACTTTCCCTGCATTATGCATAGGTCTGTTCCTTGCGCTTGGAACTAGTTTCTCCTACCTATGACACTCATCTCCTCGCATTTAGAGCATTCTTTCTGCTCTCCTTTGAGCTCGTTAAAAACAGTAAGGAGGCCGCAAGTTGACTTTTCTGGACTCGTTAATACTTCACGGGAAAGATATTGAGTTTCTTTAGGCCCAAGTCTGACTCCTCAAAATAGACTTGACTGCCGAGTAAACTTGTCTGTTCAGGCTCGTTAAGAATATGTGAACGGGCATCCGCATTGGTGGTAGGTTATCTCTTTCTCAGACCATGTGGAATAATACGAGAAAGGAACACTCTCTTTTCTTTTGAATTGAGAAGAGTATTCTCAGGCATAGGTTTATCACTTTTCTGGACCTAAGGGACTAAACTTACAGAAAAGGAACCCCCGGTATGAGCTTAGTTTTCTCTTTTTTCGTGCTCTGGACCAAAACATGAAAAAGATTCCGAGTGTACTTTATGTCTTTGTCATGCTCGTTAAACCCTAAAGAACAAAGCATCGAGTTTATTGTTGTAAGCCCCATTTCTCGTAATCAAATGGATCTTTCCGAGTGATATTGTCTTCCTTCACACTCATAAAACTCAGGCTATATGCTGCTTTTGAAGGAGCGTTGAGTAGGTGGTAATTTAACCTTTTTCGGACCTTCCTGACTAAGTACGAAAAAGGTGCGCCTTTTCTTCTTCGAAAGTTAAGAGAGTTCTTCTTTGGTATGTTTTATACTTTTTCGGCCTCAGGAGACTAAATTGTATGAAAAAGGACCCCCCTGGAGTCTTCTTTGGAGTTTTCAGACTCTCTAAACTATGAAAACACCGTCGAGCATGTACTAGTTCGGGCTCGTAAAATCCACGAATCAGTATTTTATCAAGCATTCTTCTTTCTTTTCTTGGAGCTTGCCAAAAATGAAGATGGTCCCGAGTTTGCTTTCTTGGACTCGTTAAACCTTTACAAGAAAGAGGGGAAGGGAAGTTCATTCACATGTTTTTTACATCATGGCAGCAAGTATTGTTTCCTTGAACAAAGCACCAGTTTTGAGTCTATCAATAGTTGGGTCCTAGTATTTTGACATTATCCTGATTCAGAGTTTTCTTACTCCTCCAGTTGGTCTATTTTCCAATTATATGGGGAATCTGTCAATGTCTCCTACATTGTAGATTTGTTTCGTTGGTCCTTTTTGTGTTAAAATATGCCTAAGTCACTTTTGTGTCGTGCTCACTATTCAAGGATTAAACCTTTTTCGGCCATTCTGCAGTTGCCTTGACCTTTTGTGTCGGCCATTCCCTGGTATCAGTTCATTACAGCATGTCTTCAGCGTTCCTTATCGTGAAATTCAATACCAATTCCAGATCCAATTAGTCTTTGACTTACCTCGTGTTGGATGATGAAGGATGCCTTAATGCCTTCCTTCCAACAGATCTCTTCCTATCGACTGCAACACATCTTCCTCTGGGAACGAGATTTAGAGTTTATGACAGTACCTTGGGGATTGTTGTCATCAGTGGCAATTTCCCTCGCTATTGGGTAGTGGGGATACCTTAATGTCTCATACTCGATGGATTCTTCAAGTGTTCGACTTCAAGTCCTTGTAATCACACTTGTTAGAATGTACTAGGTACCTTGGGGACCATTTTCATTAATGATGGTTTCCCTCGTGTTTGTTAACGGTTCTCATTATTGACCGTTAATCAAACGGTTTCCTCCATGTTTGACTTCAACTCTCTTTATTCGCATGGTTAGGATTCGTACCTTTTTTGGGTGGTTTGGATTGAAGACCTTGGGCCGACAGTAGCATTGTCATCATTTTGCTATTGCCCAAGTTGCGCAAGACCTTGTTACATTTTATATGACATTTTGCTGAGACATAGATCCACCTTGTATTTTTTGTGGCTATGATCAATTGTCGAGTATGGATCCACCTTGTTCATTTGTGGCCATGACTCCTTTAGATTTGATATGGTGCCTTTTTGCATATTGAGCGACCATGATAGTTTCATCAGTTATACATATGTTGGATCCACCTGTGTCTTTATGGCTCTATTTTGTATATGGACATGTATGTCCTAGAGATCAGTTTTTCTGACATTTATCTCTCTTACAGGTACCTTTGTTCGAGCCTTTCGATCTTGGATTCTCTGCTCTCTCCATACTCAGCTGTTTCCTTTATAATGTATTTCGGCTATCGTCTTCCCCTCTAACCTCATACATTAGGGGGCATCTTTTATAGCTCAAAATGACACATCTCTTCCTGTGACCACTTTCCCATGATTCCATCGCATGTTGACACTTCCATGATGACACTTCATGAAAGTCACTGAAAAAACACCTATCTTGGAGGACCCATATCTTGAGTTTTGTAACTCTGTTTGACCTCATCTCTACACCGTTGGAAAGGTATTTCAATTAGCTAAAACTTTCCATAAGACACCAAATCTGAAAATGCCTAGAAATGCCCTTAAAATGAGTTTTTTTCCTATCCGCGACTTGCCTTAAGGCAAACCCGCGGATGATACGTGAGTTGCTCTCTTTCGTACCCGTGGATGTAAAAATTTTCTCATATCTGTGACTTTCTGTATTAGCAACCCGCGTATACTTTTCGTATCCGCGACTATCCAGTTTTGCAACCCGCGAATGCCTTTTAAAAATATCAAAAAACGCACCTTTTGAATTTTGGTTAGTTTGGGTAGTTATGCAACTGACTTCTTCAATTGTAACCACTTTGTCTTCGCCCCTAACTCTTCCCTTAGCATATAAATAGAGGTAGGGAGGTCCATGAGGAGGGACTTGAATTTTTGCATTGTTATGCTGGAGGAATTGGAGCTCTCTTTGCCCACACCTTTGCCCTGGCAGTCATCCCCTTGTGTTGTAGAGCTTGGAGGCTGAGTTCTTTGGAGAAGAGAAGCAGCAGAACCAGATCAAGGTTTCGTGAGGTGCCGAACTTGAAGAGAAGGTATACTTGTACTTGTTTTCAAGATTAATAAAGATGTGATGTCCTTCTTCTTCCCAAATCATTGTTCAATGTTTGATTGAATCTCTGTTTATGATCATATGATGATGTTATTCAGATCATTATTTCATGTTTATTTGATTATCATTGTTTTATATGTGGTCATAATGGTTTGAGGAAGGTATAATTCGTTTTGCAGGTCTCTTGGAGCGAGAGGAGCAAGAAGTGGATTGAAGAGAAAGCTTGGACCAGCCTTCATTTAGTCAGGTGTGGACCTTTCTCATCTTTGATCTTGCTTGTATTTACTTGCAGAACCATATGCATCTCTCTTTCAACCCCAGTATGTTGATGGCCTCTTAAACCCTAGCCATAGGACACTTTCCTTTACAACAATAAGGTGGAGGAAATATTTAGATAATGCCCAAATAATATCTTTATTAACATGGAATTGAGAGTCATCAGTACAATAGGTGGACACTAGTTTAACCCTTGAGAAAGGGAGGCTTCGGAGACCCTACGCAATTCTCAACAACTCAAATTCATCTGAGTGAAATTGAACTTACGCAAATTCATAGTGAACAGTCATCACAAATACATAGTTATGTGATCTTACGCAAATTCATAGTGAACAGTCATCACAGATATATTCATTACTTGACATACATCATTCATACAGTCATCCCTTTAAAGCACAATAACCAATCAATCATTGACACAGTAAATATGCACTTGTCTAAGCTATTCAACATTCACACATATACACAACATGTAACGTGGAAACCCATCTGGGCAAAAACTACAAGGCGCTCTTCATTTGGCAATGACATGAGAAAATAGATGCACCTTTTGTTCGTACATAAGCTACAAACTATGTTCAAGATATTCTCTTCTATCTCTACAGACTTCTTTTCCCTCTCATGCTCTTTGTTCTTCACTATCGTTATCACTCTACTCCTACTCAGCGATCTGCACATAGCCTGGATCGAATCGACCTTCTCTATTTCTCTGTGCACTCAGTTGCAGATCCACTTACTCTAATGCACTCAATGATCCAAAGTTACCTACTCAAAATTGTTGTATCCTCTACTCTGCTCAAAAAGCGTCTAAACAAGAACTAGCTAATAGGATAATTGATTGACTGGCTAACCCATGTACAGTTTAGGTTTCTCCTTTTATAGCCTTATTACAGACTCGATATATTCCAATACATGCTTGTTATAGACTCAATCATGAATTGATACAGACTCTAACAGACTCATCTACAGTCGCTATCTCAGCTGACTTACTATCTTCATCCTATAGGCTGTCTTTCCTATTGTAGAAAAATATGACCAAAGAGGTGCTATCGACCTGACTTACAAAAATGCCATTGCACATGTGATTTCTACCAGCTCCAAACGAGCTCGTACCCATGATCGCTAAGGATTGTTGCTTCTCTGCATCATGCCTTACTGTCACTTTATGGCCGTTACCTTATTTGCATGCCTACTTTCATGAATATTCTTCCATGTCATCACATCTCCCACTCTGTACTTTCATCGTGAATTACAAAACTGGCATAACTTCCTCCTCCTACTCCTTCTCTTTTCCTTTCTCCTTTTCTTCCCTCTTCTGTCACAACATCCTTTCCTTTTTTCTTGATGTTGTTTACTATGTCGCAACTCCTTCTTCTTCTCCCTTGTACTCTTTTTCCCTTACTTATGCAGAATTCCATATGAATTATGCCCTTCTATCCTGGGCCCAATAGAGCCCCAACACTCACCTGTGGCTCATCCCGAGCCACGCAAGCTATTGGTCCATAAATTGACTTACGCGAATTTTGGTCTGAAAATCCTCCACAATTTTCAACAGCTTCTCTTTTTCTATGCGCACTTCTTCCTCAACTTTCTGGATGTGTTCCACCAAGTCGGAACTGATGTGTTCTAGCATGTTGCTTTCCACTGAGGTCACGACGTCACGCTCCTTGTGGTGCACAGGATGAATTAGCCCTATGACCCTTTTCGCTTCTGCTATCTTTTCCTCGCATTGTTTCTGTTGTGCACACAGCGAAGTGGTTCTCTGTTTCAGGCTACACATTTCTGCGATTTTGACATTTTTTTGCTCCAAGGGCAACTGCTTTATCTCATTCCATAGGTGTAACAAGTTCTCTCCCACTGCACCCATGGCAAGACATAGTGGTCCTTGTGGTCTCCCCATAGAAACTGAAAGTATAATTTGCAAGGTCATTCTAGAATACCTTTTAGAACTATGTCAGTTTAATCCAATATACCAGAGATTACCTCTAGACCTGATTTTACTAATACCAACCTACCTAATATTGAAATCCATTTGTGAGTCCATGTCTAAAGTCTTTTTTCTCCAACTTGCCACTTAACCACATCTAGTCCTCCTTCCTATAATTGTTGGGGTTTAAATAGAATCCCAAGTGTTTTAGTAATGCTTCAAAATATATTCACTAGAGATATATTTCCTCATCCTATTCCACATTTGGGCATAAGAAGGATGATTTCCTTTCATTGATGGCCATCACAATCGTTTGGTTATAAAGTTCTAGAATATTGACCAATTTATTCACATCACATTGGGATCCATTACAAAATGTAAGAATATCATCTACAAACAATAAATGAGAAATATGCAATAGGGGGGATTATAATTCCTTTGAAGCTACCATTCATTTTTTCCTCCCTCAATGAACAACATAGTCCTTCTCCAACCAAAAGAAATAGGAGGGGAGATGAGGGGAATCCTTATCTCATGCCTCTTTCAACATCAAAAAAGGGAATGCATCCCCATTAATTAAAATTCCAAAGGATACAATCATTATATGGCTCATCACCCAATTGATGAAAGCTATCTCGAACCCCATATGAGCTATAAGAATAAAAATGTAGATCCAGTTTAGCAGATTGAAAGCTTTTGAGAGATCGATTTTTTGCCATAACTCCTTTAATGTTCCTAGTTCTAATGTTATGTGGATCTTCTTGGGTGACTCCAATGGCTTCATGGATCTTCCAACCATCCAGGAATCTAAACAGATCATAGGATATTTCTCCAAAAATAATTGACTTGATTGTCCTAGAGATCACCTTTGCCACTACCTTGTATATCCCATTGCATAGAGATATTACCCAAAAGTCATCAAAAGGATTGGGATTATCTATCTTGGGGATAAGGGCTATAAAGGTGGAGTTGAAAGGGGCATGGATAGCCCCTAATCTGCGAGATTCTTCTACAACCCTTAAAATATTTTCCCCCAGAAGATCAAACATACCAAGGTAGAATTCTATTGCCATCCGTCTAGCCCAAGGATCTTGCCTTTTTCTAAGTTGTAGATATTTTCAGAAAGTTCATCTTCAATGAACTCCACCATTGATTCTTTGTTATCATCTTTGTCAACAAATCTAGGGAAGAGTTGGGCTATATCTTCACAAAAGAGGTTCCCTCCTAGGCTCTAAACATAGACTATAAGTGACCTCTTCCCATTCCATACAGGACTTCAAAAGATAGACCGAACCACCATTTTAATCATCCAATCTACAAATAGTGTTGCTCATTTGATGACGATGAACATAGGCCTAGAATAATTTTGTGTTTTTGTCCCCACATTCTAGCCAGATTGTTATGCTTTTCAATCTCCAGGAAACATGTTTTCCCTCCATGAGTTTCTTACTTCTTCCCTACAACCTCCGAAGATGATCCATTGAATCATTCGACCTATACCCCCCCTTATGAATCGTAGGGTGTCTAAAGATCCCCTTCTACCTCCTTCATCTCCCTCTCTTCTCTCTCATTTTTCCAGTGCGCCTAGACGATGGTCTTCTACTTGAATTTTTTGAGATTGGATGCAAACTATATTGCAACTTTCCCATTAAAATCTAGATCAAAATAAGTCTAGAGATTTCTCACCAAGGATAAGAAAGACTCGTCTTTAAGCCAGCTTTGGTTGAATTTAAATGGGCTTGTCATGTTTTTACCTCTCACCTTCATATCTAAGATGATAGGGAAAATCTCTAAATTGCCCCCAATGTTCACCCATTGTCTCATGAGAAGAGATATATTGACTAAGAATTTCGATACCATAAACTGGTCTATCCTTTTCTCTATGCAGGCTTTCCCTATCCTCTTTTTCCTCCAAGTCGAATTCAGCTTAACTAGTTCAATATCCAAAATCCCTTTCTCCATAAACTTATGTATGTAAGGGGATCATGTTGTGCCCTAATCCCCCATAATTCAATGGCACTTAATGACAGATTCAAGTATTCCCCTAATATGAGAATAATCAAGTTCATAAAGGATTTGAGCATAAAATAATCCCATAAAGTAATTCGATCTAAGTATGGCCTATAAATATTTAGAACCAATAATTCCATACCAAAGTATTCTAAGAAAGCTTCCACCCTAAGCCTAAATACAAGCTCCATTTTTTTTTTAATTTAATCGACCATGTGTTCCATCCTATTGCCATCCCCCCCAATTGGCCCCTCACATCCATAGTTAGAAAATATGAACCTTTCAATAAGGATTTGAGAGTATTTGAGACAACTTCTTGTTCCCCCAACATTTCCTGGAGGATGAAAAAATCCATAAATATAGATTCTACCATTTTTTGGAGTGACAATTTTTTTGATAACCTCGCCAGACCCATACAATTAAAAGATACAATCTTCATTTATGATCTCCTTTAAGTGCCTTCATTGTTCTAAGTGCCTTGTTGATTAAGTATTATTTACCTTCTTTCATATCAATTCAAGATTTGTCTTGAGCTTGGATAGGAGAGGTCTTATACCACAAGCAAACTACCAGGATTGGAATCCAAACCCAATTCTGACTTAAGGCCATGGGTCAAAAAAGACACTATTTTGTTTCTCAAGGAGTAAAGAACAACTTTTTCTTCCAAGTCCTTCAAGGATTCTAGTTCTGTTGAGATAATGGATGGAAGGGTTGTGAACTCCCATTTTTTTACAACACTATACACAGCGGGGGACAGGAGGATGGAGATAAATTTTTGCTCATAGGGGAGGGAAGTGAGTGACTGAGATCACTTTTAGATTATAAATAAATGTTCTGTGAAGAGAGATGGTGTGTTGACAAATTACCTCTAATAAATGTTGTATCTAGGCCTAACTCATAATCCAAAGACCTCCTTCTTTGCATGGATCGCCACTTATTGCATGAGAGGGCCTTGGAACTTCCACTTGAGGAGGATATTAAGATTAATATTGAATAAGGGTATTCTACTCGACATAAATTCCCATCCACACTCCCCCATACTTTCCAAAATTTACATCCATAACAACTTCTCCTTATCCTTCTAAGGAACACTATGCTTCTTTGGAGAGGGAAAGTCCTTTGTAGCTCATAAATGGAGGTGGTAATGCTCTGTGATGTGTCCAAATGCATGGAATCTCCGACATCATAACGGTGTACCTTCATAGTCTAGACTTTGAATATGATATCTTTTACCCTTTGAAATTTCAATTTCTTCTGCTAGGACTTCCCTTACATCTAACTTGACCAAAATGTGAGACAACAATATTTCCCTAGTGGCTTTGAAAGACGTATCAACTTCCAAAAAAACACCCAAGAGTTACATGTATCCTTGAATACTTCCAATGAATAGAACTCCATTAGAATTCCTAGAAGATGGACCCATATAGGTGCACCACATCAAATCTTTCTCATCTAGCGTCAAATAGAGGGTCCACATTTTCAATGCCATCATAGTTGCATCTACACTCCAATTTCAACAAAGAAATGGGCATCCTCAGTTGAATTCAATAGAAAACCAAGCAAACCCTAGGCAAAAATTAGAACCGTTAGTGAATAACCCAACTTATTTTCCCACAATTCCTCCACACATCCCTCAAGTGTTTTAATCTCAAATAAATTACCACGCACCCTTCCCGTAATTTCCCTATCTGCCATATCAGCTACTTTGTGCATTTGAATGTCTTCCCCAAAAAACAAATTGATAGCCTTACCTTTGGATTTGATGCACTTATTCCTTTTTCTCCTCTGTTTGTGAGAACTGTTAGCTGACTTCAAACCTTGAGGATACTCAAATTGGGCACCCACAATTCCTGTTGTTAAAGTTCAATGATGGAATGCTTCCTCTTTTTCCCTCAATCAACTAAGCCCAACTTGAACCTGACAAGGCCCAATATTTCCACTTCCCAAAGACACAGGAAATTCCTTTGACCCTGCTGAATATGTACTTAAGGTCCCTATACTAAGCCTATTGATTCCCAAACCTAGAAAATGGGATTAAAACCTAATGGAGGGATTCAAACCCTAACACCTAAAAAGGGAGTCCTTCTTCCCTTGAAAACCTTAGGTGGTCTATATGCGGGTTCATCCCCTGAGAGAATGACTGAAAAGGATCAAGGACGATAAAGGGAATCACCACTTAGAAGGCAAGGAAATACGATAGCTCTACCTCGATAGAAACCAGACCTAACCCCCCAAATGTGATCTCTAGTCTTTGATCGTATACATAAACTAGGCCCATTAAGTGTGCCCCAAAATAGGATGAGTTGACAATGCCATTTCCTCTTTCTTGTGGTAGGTGGCCCCAAGACACAGCCTCTTAATCTATTCTAAAAAAACAATCTGGCTACTTCCTAACATCTAGTGAAGCCCAAATGTGTTGACCTTCATAGGGATCACTAGAGTAGTCCACACACTCTTCCTCTAAATCAATACTGACAGCTGCTAGCCCTAACAATCTATGTCGGGCCTAAAATATAGTAAATTCTCCAAACCATAGAGGAACCGTAGAGTCATCCTTCTAAAGATCCTCAATTATTATTATTATTATGTAAGTAATATTTCACATTAATTATAGATAATAAAAAAATAGATATACATGGAGTGTCAACCTAATCATCACTGTTGTATCTATAATTCCACTATAATCTACTGCATCTATCCTCTATGATTTTAATGAAAGGAAACAAAGAAAGCTCCTCCCCTAATGGAGAAAATAGAGAGAAAACAAGAAGTATCCCAATCATCTTTAAAATGACCCCTCCTCAACAGAGGAAAACAAGGTCAATCAAAATAAAATATTTTTAAAAAAGTCTAACTTACTAGATGCTAACATAATCATAAAAACATTAACATAAACGTAACTACTAAGTGGAAAAAAGAAAGCATTGTCTATGAACCAAACCACTACTTGAACTTCATGTACCAACATTCTCTTGATGATTGTTGTGACCATCAGTCCTATGCACGCCTCCATCATGATCTGAGCAATATGGCTATGGGAAAAAAGGAAATCCCAAGGAGTGGACGATGGTGTTAAAAATAACTAATCCCCCCTTTTCCCACATAGTCTATTTGTTCATTTTCTTAGCTTAGGAGGTCTTCATCACTTCACTAGTGCATGGGGGACACACCTAGAGGCCACCTACCACTTAATATGATTGTTTTCATGAGTTTGGGAGCTCCAAGGATCAATCCCTATATTTTAAGAACCCACTCTGACTGCCACCACCAATCTCCAACAGTTGACTCTAGTAGGTACTTAGTTATGTTCACTTATGCTCTGATCCCCATCAGGTATTTCAGTCCTAGTCACTCTTACGCCAGTTTCCATGATTCAATGGAGGTTGGGAGCATTTACTCACCTACCCTATTTAGTTAACTTATTGTAGATTGAATCAGTGATCTCGAGTTGCATTAGTGAGCTCTAGTGGTGATTTTCCCACACAGAGTTAGCACCAGAGTCAGTTTGAGTTAGTGAATTTGAATCCTCTCCAAGGCATTCGAATTCTCCCTATTGTATGACTATTGTATTACAGAGACATCAATGATACTCAATTTAATGATATTCTAACCATTTTTTGCCTCATGTTTGTATAATTTATGTCATGAATCTATTGATCAGTTTACATTGAATTGTTAATTCTTATGCAACCTTCTTTTCATATAGCTTTCAATCATGCCTTAGGATCCATGCTTCACTAAAATTAACATGGTATCAGAGCAGGTATTTATGCCAACAACAAACCTCATAAAATTCCATTGATGCACCAGAAGCAATTGGGTTCAACATAAATCCTGGAATTATTCCCTTGCTCCCTCTGGATTCTATCTAGAGAAGTCTATCCAGGAGCAATGCACCCAGAGAAAGTGCACATGTCAAAGTGGAGAGTGTTTGATCTGAATTGTTAGCGAACTGAAGTGTTTTGCATTGTTTTTGCTAGTACATTCAAATATTTCTTGAAGAATTTGTTGTTCTTAAAGCTATTAAATGGAGAATTCAACAACTTTGTAATATCCCAAATCCTGATATTTTCTATTTCTATACAAATATGCTGATACAACGGGGCATGCAAACTGCCAAGCAAAAATCCCTATTTTATAGGAAAAATTAGGGTTAGGGTTTACAAGATAGAATGAACACTTACCACTAATAAGCCGGCTGAACTGCTACGGAGAAAGTATGCAAGCACTCGATACTGGATCGGAAATAAGTGGATCTCCTCTGCTCCAGGTGAACCCCAGCAACAAGACGCCCCAGTCAGAAAAGGGTGACGCCCTCAAGGAAGGAGGTGTCCGATGGAACTACGAATTTGCCGGGTCGATAGGTTTTCAGTGCCGGAGAGAATGCCTGATTCATGTGGAGGTTCTGAGACCTCTAGGTAGGGTAGCGAATTGCTTCAGAGAGGTAGCTACTCACGTCTGGATCCCCGAAACTGCTAATAACTGCTTCGGATGAGCCTTGATGGATCTGATAATCACTGGGTACCGGAGTATGAAGCTGATGATGAGAATGGTGCCTGAGTTTCGGAAGGAAACTAAGATCTGAAGGCCCCACAGCTGATTAGGGCTTTCTGGCTGAAAACCCCCTCTTACGGCTGCACACCTGTCCCTGCAACGATCTATACCACGTACTAGATAACTGATGAATGAATAGAGAACAAGTGGTGAACCTGTATGGCTTACCCGGAATAATACTAGGACAGATGTTTCACTGCTGAAATCCTATTAGCTGAAGACTCCGTCTCCAACCCCAACTATTGTGCTGCACGCTGCTGCTATCCAAGAGCTCCCAAAATAATCATAATCAAAAGTGAAGTCTCCTTTCGCTTTATCCTCTATTTATAAAGTTCAACTATGCAAAACCTAATCTTTGACCTAATTAGGTCACTTTATCTTCTAATTTGTCGTTGACTTGCATGCATGCGGATGGAGACTTAAAGAGTGCATGCATTATTAATTAATGCTAGGATGGCATGGAAGAAGGTGGCCTTTGGCCCCGGTGGCCCTTCTCGACCAACTGATGATGCCCTAGATCTTCTATGGATGGCATCAGTTCTTAGTTGATTCCCTAGCTGTCAGTAACCGCTCGAACCCATAGGAATCACATAGGTTAGCGGTTTTGGGGCCTTAAGGCCTAATTGGAAGAGGACATTATAGTCCTCCCCCCTCGAGATTGCTTGTCCTCAAGCAACTTCAAATTGGGATGCTGCAATACCTGTTCACCTTCCCAGGTGGCATCTTCTGGCGGTAGTTCCTTCCATTGAACTAAGTATTCCCTGATTACCCTGTTCCTGAGCTTCCTCTCTCTAGTCTGAATGATTCGTTCGGGAATCAGTATCAACAGTCCTTCATCATCTAAAGGAGGCAATTCAGTGGATGGAGCAATGTGTTGCCCAAGGGTCTTCTTCAGGCTAGATACATGGAACACGTTGTGAATTTTGCTTTCCTAAGGAAGTTCTAGCTCATATGCCACCTCTCCCACTTTCCGGATTATTTTGTAGGGTCCATAGAAGCGGGGTTTCAACTTCTCTGCTCCTTTCTTCTTAAGCGAGGATTGTCTGTAGGGCTGGAGCCTTAAGTATACTAAATCCCCTACCTTGAAGCTCCGTTCAATCTTGTGTTTGTCGGCATACATCTTCTGTTGATTCTGGGCTGTTTGTAAATTCTCCTTCAGTATTTTTAGTATGTCTTGACTGTCCTGTATCCAATCTTTAGCCTTAGGAGCCCTACTGTCTCCGAATGCCAAATCTGCATAGTCCAAGGCCTCGTATCCATATAATGCCTTAAAAGGAGTCATCCTAATAGACATGTGATAAGTAGTGTTGTAGCAATACTCCCCTAGGTGTAGCCATTTGATCCAGGTCCGCTGCTGTCCTGCTACATAATTCCTTAGATACCCTTCGATCCATTTGTTGACTATTTCTGTTTTCCCGTCACTCTGGGGGTGATAACTCGTACTAGTAGCCAGTTTGGTCCCCACCAACCTGAACAGTTCCTGCCAGAAGGCACCCGTGAACCTGCCATCCCGATCGCTAACAATGGTCTTAGGCAACCCGTGTAACCTGAAATGCTCCCTAAAAAATAACTCTGCTACTTGAGATGCTGAGTAGTCTGATGGTATCGAGAAGAAATGTGCAAACTTGGTCATTCTGTCAACTACTACATATAAACAATCCCAACCTTGGACCTTCGGCAAGCCTCTAATGAATTCCATGGAGATTCTCTCCCACTTCTATTCTGGAATCGGTAGTGGCTGGAGTAACCCTGCGGGGTGGGTGTTCTCAATATTGTTCTATTGACAGATGCTACATTCCCGAACATGCTACATAATCTCCCCCTTAAGGCCCTTCCAAGAGAACCTCTCTTTGATCTGCCTGCAGGTCTTTAAGAAACCTTGATGCCCTGATAAAGGACAATCGTGGGTTGTCTGAATGATTTTCTTGCTGAATGTGGATTCTGGAACGATGTATATTCTGTCCTTGTAATAGATGATGTCATCCACAATCCTGTACCTGTCATCCTGAATTTGCCCGTCCAATAATTCGCAAGCGAATTTATTTTTGGAGTATTCCACTAAGAGAAGTGCCCTCCAATCCGTGGATATACTACTGAGAGATAATGGGGAAGGATGCCTGGATAATGCATCAGGTACTACATTATTCTTACCTTTCACATACTCGATCTCGAAATCATAGGCTTGTACCTTGCTGACCCATTTCTGTTGTCGCTCATTCAATTCCTTCTGTTCCAAGAAATACTTGAGGCTGTTATGATCTTTTTTGATTTTGAACTTACTGCCCACCAGGTACTGTCTGAATTTTGTGAGAGCATGCAAGACGGCCAGCATCTCCTTGTCATATATGGAGTAATGGCGCTCGTAGTTCTTCAGTTTACGGCTCTCAAATGCAAGAGGGTGATGATTCTGCAAGAGGGTGATGATTCAAGTATTCCCCTAATATGAGAATAATCAAGTTCATAAAGGATTTGAGCATAAAATAATACCATAAAGTAATTCGATCTAAGTATGGCCTATAAATATTTAGAACCAATAATTCCATACCAAAGTATTCTAAGAAAGCTTCCACCCTAAGCCTAAATACAAGCTCCAAATTTTTTTTAATTTAATCGACCATGTGTTCCATCCTATTGCCATCCCCCCCAATTGGCCCCTCACATCCATAGTTAGAAAATATGAACCTTTCAATAAGGATTTGAGAGTATTTGAGACAACCTCTTGTTCCCCCAACATTTCCTGGAGGATGAAAAAATCCATAAATATAGATTCTACCATTTTTTGGAGTGACAATTTTTTTGATAACCTCGCTAGACCCATACAATTAAAAGATACAATCTTCATTTATGATCTCCTTTAAGTGCCTTCATTGTTCTAAGTGCCTTGTTGATTAAGGATTATTTACCTTCTTTCATATCAATTCAAGCTTTGTCTTGAGCTTGGATAGGAGAGGTCTTCTACCACAAGCAAACTACCAGGATTGGAATCCAAACCCCATTCTGACTTAAGGCCATGGGTCAAAAAAGACACTATTTTGTTTCTCAAGGAGTAAAGAACAACTTTTTCTTCCAAGTCCTTCGAGGATTCTAGTTCTGTTGAGATAATGGATGGAAGGGTTGTGAACTCCCATTTTTTTACAACACTATACACAGCGGGGGACAGGAGGAAGGAGATAAATTTTTGCTCATAGGGGAGGGAAGTGAGTGACTGAGATCACTTTTAGATTATAAATAAATGTTCTGTGAAGAGAGATGGTGTGTTGACAAATTACCTCTAATAAATGTTGGATCTAGGCCTAACTCATAATCCAAAGACCTCTTTCTTTGCATGGATCGCCACTTATTGCGTGAGAGGGCCTTGGAACTTCCACTTGAGGAGGATATTAAGATTAATACTGAATAAGGGTATTCTACTCGACATAAATTCCCATCCACACTCCCCCATACTTTCCAAAATTTACATCCATAACAACTTCTCCTTATCCTTCTAAGGAACACTATGCTTCTTTGGAGAGGGAAAGTCCTTTGTAGCTCATAACTGGAGGTGGTAATGCTCTGTGATGTGTCCAAATGCATGGCATCTCCGACATCATAACAGTGTACCTTCATAGTCTATGCTTTGAATATGATATCTTTTACCCTTTGAAATTTCAATTTCTTCTGCTAGGACTTCCCTTACATCTAACTTGACCAAAATGTGAGACAACAATATTTCCCTAGTGGCTTTGAAAGACGTATCAACTTCCAAAAAAACACCCAAGAGTTACATGTATCCTTGAATACTTCCAATGAATAGAACTCCATTAGAATTCCTAGAAGATGGACCCATATAGGTGCACCACATCAAATCTTTCTCATCTAGCGTCAAATAGAGGGGTCCACATTTTCAATGTCATCATAGTTGCATCTACACTCCAATTTCAACAAAGAAATGGGCATCCTCAGTTGAATTCAATAGAAAACCAAGCAAACCCTAGGCAAAAATTAGAACCGTTAGTGAATAACCCAACTTATTTTCCCACAATTCCTCCACACATCCCTCAAGTGTTTTAATCTCAAATAAATTACCACGCACCCTTCCCGTAATTTCCCTATCTGCCATATCAGCTACGTTGTGCATTTGAATGTCTTCCCCAAAAAACAAATCGATAGCCTTACCTTTGGATTTGATGCACTTATTCCTTTTTCTCCTCTGTTTGTGAGAACTGTTAGCTGACTTCAACCCTTGAGGATACTCAAATTGGGCACCCGCAATTCCTGTTGTTAAAGTTCAATGATGGAATGCTTCCTCTTTTTCCCTCAATCAACTAAGCCCAACTTGAACCTGACAAGGCCCAATATTTCCACTTCCCAAAGACACAGGAAATGCCTTTGACCCTGCTGAATATGTACTTAAGGTCCCTATACTAAGCCTATTGATTCCCAAACCTAGAAAATGGGATTAAAACCTCATGGAGGGATTCAAACCCTAACACCTAAAAAGGGAGTCCTTCTTCCCTTGAAAACCTTAGGTGGTCTATATGTGGGTTCATCCCCTGAGAGAATGACTGAAAAGGATCAAGGACGATAAAGGGAATCACCACCTAGAAGGCAAGGAAATACGATAGCTCTACCTCGATAGAAACCAGACCTAACCCCCCAAATGTGATCTCTAGTCTTTGATCGTATACATAAACTAGGCCCATTAAGTGTGCCCCAAAATAGGATGAGTTGACAATGCCATTTCCTCTTTCTTGTGGTAGGTGGCCCCAAGACACAGCCTCTTAATCTATTCTAAAAAAACAATCTGGCTACTTCCTAACATCTAGTGAAGCCCAAATGTGTTGACCTTCATAGGGATCACTAGAGTAGTCCACACACTCTTCCTCTAAATCAATACTGACAACTGCTAGCCCTAACAATCTATGTCGGGCCTAAAATATAGTAAATTCTCCAAACCATAGAGGAACCGTAGAGTCATCCTTCTGAAGATCCTCAATTATTATTATTATTATGTAAGTAATATTTCACATTAATTATAGATAATAAAATAATAGATATACATGGAGTGTCAACCTAATCATCACTGTTGTATCTATAATTCCACTATAATCTACTGCATCTATCCTCTATGATTTTAATGAAAGGAAACAAAGAAAGCTCCTCCCCTAATGGAGAAAATAGAGAGAAAACAAGAAGTATCCCAATCATCTTTAAAATGACCCCTCCTCAACAGAGGAAAACAAGGTCAATCAAAATAAAATATTTTTAAAAATGTCTAACTTACTAGATGCTAACATAATCATAAAAACATTAACATAAACGTAACTACTAAGTGGAAAAAAGAAAGCATTGTCTATGAAACAAACCACTACTTGAACTTCATGTACCAAGATTCTCTTGATGATTGTTGTGACCATCAGTCCTATGCACGCCTCCATCATGATCTGAGCAATATGGCTATGGGAAAAAAGGAAATCCCAAGGAGTGGACGATGGTGTTAAAAATAACTAATCCCCCCTTTTCCCACATACTCTATTTGTTCATTTTCTTAGCTTAGGAGGTCTTCATCACTTCACTAGTGCATGGGGGACACACCTAGAGGCCACCTACCACTTAATATGATTGTTTTCATGAGTTTGGGAGCTCCAAGGATCAATCCCTATATTTTAAGAACCCACTCTGACTGCCACCACCAATCTCCAACAGTTGACTCTAGTAGGTACTTAGTTATGTTCACTTATGCTCTGATCCCCATCAGGTATTTCAGTCCTAGTCACTCTTACGCCAGTTTCCATGATTCAATGGAGGTTGGGAGCATTTACTCACCTACCCTATTTAGTTAACTTATTGTAGATTGAATCAGTGATCTCGAGTTGCATTAGTGAGCTCTAGTGGTGATTTTCCCACACAGAGTTAGCACCAGAGTCAGTTTGAGTTAGTGAATTTGAATCCTCTCCAAGGCATTCGAATTCTCCCTATTGTATGACTATTGTATTACAGAGACATCAATGATACTCAATTTAATGATATTCTAACCATTTTTTGCCTCATGTTTGTATAATTTATGTCATGAATCTATTGATCAGTTTACATTGAATTGTTAATTCTTATGCAACCTTCTTTTCATATAGCTTTCAATCATGCCTTAGGATCCATGCTTCACTAAAATTAACATGGTATTAGAGCAGGTATTTATGCCAACAACAAACCTCATAAAATTCCATTGATGCACCAGAAGCAATTGGGTTCAACATAAATCCTGGAATTATTCCCTTGCTCCCTCTGGATTCTATCTAGAGAAGTCTATCCAGGAGCAATGCACCCAGAGAAAGTGCACATGTCAAAGTGGAGAGTGTTTGATCTGAATTGTTAGCGAACTGAAGTGTTTTGCATTGTTTTTGCAAGTACATTCAAATATTTCTTGAAGAATTTGTTGTTCTTAAAGCTATGAAATGGAGAATTCAACAACTTTGTAATATCCCAAATCCTGATATTTTCTATTTCTATACAAATATACTGATACAACGGGGCATGCAAACTGCCAAGCAAAAATCCCTATTTTATAGGAAAAATTAGGGTTAGGGTTTACAAGATAGAATGAACACTTACCACTAATAAGCCGGCTGAACTACTACGGGGAAAGTATGCAAGCACTCGATACTGGATCGGAAATAAGTGGATCTCCTCTGCTCCAGGTGAACCCCAGCAACAAGACGCCCCAGTCAGAAAAGGGTGACGCCCTCAAGGAAGGAGGTGTCCGATGGAACTACGAATTTGCCGGGTCGATAGGTTTTCAGTGCCGGAGAGAATTCCTAATTCATGTGGAGGTTCTGAGACCTCTAGGCAGGGTAGCGAATTGCTTCAAAGAGGCAGCTACTCACGTCCTGGATCCCCAAAACTGCTAATAACTGCTTCGGATGAGCCCTGATGGATCTGATAATCACTGGGTACCGGAGTATGAAGCTGATGATGAGAATGGTGCCTGAGTTTCGGAAGGAAACTAAGATCTGAAGGCCCCACAGCTGATTAGGGATTTCTGGCTGAAAACCCCCTCTTACAGCTGCACACATGTCCCTGCAACGATCTATACCACGTACTAGATAACTGATGAATGAATAGAGAACAAGTGGTGAACCTGTATGGCTTACCCGGAATAAGACTAGGACAGATGTTTCACTGCCGAAATCCTGTTAGCTGAAGACTCCATCTCCAACCCCAACTGTTGTGCTGCACGCTGCTGCTATCCAAGAGCTCCCAAAATAATCATAATCAAAAGTGAAGTCTCCTTTCGCTTTATCCTCTATTTATAAAGTTCAACTATGCAAAACCTAATCTTTGACCTAATTAGGTCACTTTATCTTCTAATTTGTCGTTGACTTGCATGCATGCGGATGGAGACTTAAAGAGTGCATGCATTATTAAATAATGCTAGGATGGCATGCACGAAGGTGGCCTTTGGCCCCGGTGGCCCTTCTCGACCAACTGATGATGCCCTAGATCTTCTATGGATGGCATCAGTTCTTAGTTGATTCCCTAGCTGTCAGTAACTGCTCGAACCCATAGGAATCACATAGGTTAGCGGTTTTGGGGCCTTAAGGCCTAATTGGAAGAGGACATTATAGTCCTCCCCCCTCGAGATTGCTTGTCCTCAAGCAACTTCAAATTGGGATGCTGCAATACCTGTTCACCTTCCCAGGTGGCATCTTCTGGCGGTAGTTCCTTCCATTGAACTAAGTATTCCCTGATTACCCTGTTCCTGAGCTTCCTCTCTCTAGTCTGAATGATTCGTTAGGGAATCAATATCAACAGTCCTTCATCATCTAAAGGAGGCAATTCAGTGGATGGAGCAATGTGTTGCCCAAGGGTCTTCTTCAGGCTAGATACATGGAACACGTTGTGAATTTTGCTTTCCTAAGGAAGTTCTAGCTCATATTCCACCTCTCCCACTTTCCGGATTATTTTGTAGGGTCCATAGAAGCGGGGTTTCAACTTCTCTGCTCCTTTCTTCTTAAGCGAGGATTGTCTGTAGGGCTGGAGCCTTAAGTATACTAAATCCCCTACCTCGAAGCTCCGTTCAATCCTGTGTTTGTCGGCATACATCTTCTGTTGATTCTGGGCTGTTTGTAAATTCTCCTTCAGTATTTTCAGTATGTCTTGATTGTCCTATATCCAATCTTTAGCCTTAGGAGCCCTACTGTCTCCGAATTGCAAATATGCATATTCCAAGGCCTCGTATCCATATAATGCCTTAAAAGGAGTCATCCTAATAGACATGTGATAAGTAGTGTTGTAGCAATACTCCCCTAGGTGTAGCCATTTGATCCAGGTCCGCTGATGTCTTGCTACATAATTCCTTAGATACCCTTCGATCCATTTGTTGACTATTTCTGTTTTCCCGTCACTCTGGGGGTGATAACTCGTACTAGTAGCCAGTTTGGTCCCCACCAACCTGAACAGTTCCTTCCAGAAGGCACCCGTGAACCTACTATCCCGATTGCTGACAATGGTCTTAGGCAACCCATTTAACCTGAAAACCTCCCTAAAAAATAACTCTGCTACTTGAGATGCTGAGTAGTCTGATGGTATCGAGAAGAAATGTGCAAACTTGGTCATTCTGTCAACTACTACATATAAACAATCCTGACCTTGGACCTTCGGCAATCCTGTAATGAATTCCATGGAGATGCTCTCCCACTTCTATTCTGGAATCGGTAGTGGCTGGAGTAACCCTGCGGGGTGGGTGTTCTCAATATTGTTCTGTTGACAGATGCTACATTCCCGAACATGCTACATAATCTCCCCCTTGAGGCCCTTCCAAGAGAACCTCTCTTTGATCTACCTGCAGGTCTTTAAGAAACCTTGATGCCCTGATAAAGGACAATCGTGGGCTGTCTGAATGATTTTCTTCCTCAATGTGGATTCTGGAACGATGTATATTCTTTCCTTGTAATAGATGATGTCATCCACAATCCTGTACCTGTCATCCTGAATTTGCCCGTCCAATAATTCGCAAGCAAATTTATTTTTGGAGTATTCCACTAAGAGAAGTGCCCTCCAATCCGTGGATATACTACTAAGAGATAATGGGGAAGGACACCTGGATAATGCATCAGCTACTACATTATTCTTACCTTTCACATACTCGATCTCAAAATCATAGGCTTGTACCTTGCTGACCCATTTCTGTTGTCGCTCATTCAATTCCTTCTGTTCCAAGAAATACTTGAGGCTGTTATGATCTTTTTTGATTTTGAACTTACTGCCCACCAGGTACTGTCTGAATTTTGTGAGAGCATGCAAGATGGCCAGCATCTCCTTGTCATATATGGAGTAATGGCGCTCGTAGTTCTTCAGTTTACGGCTCTCAAATGCAAGAGGGTGATGATTCTGCATCAACACTGCTCCTAACCCTTCCCCTGAGGCATCACATTCTACCACAAAATGTTGTGAGAAATCTGGTAATGCCAGAACTGGACAAAAACTCATAATAACCTTCATCTCCTCGAAAGTTTTATGTGCTATGTCTGTCCAAGTGAACGCTCCTTTCTTGGTGAGATCTATGAGGGGTGCTGTAAATTGGGAGAATCCCTTAACGTACCGCCGGTAATAAGTACATGGACCTAGGAACCCTCTCAACTCTGTAACTATTTTTGGCACAAGCCAATCTCTGATAGCCCTGATTTTCTCCATGTCAACCTGTACTCCTTCTGCATTGATTACGTGTCCTAAGTACAACATTTCTTTCATGCCAAACTCACACTTGGACATTTTTGCATATAGTGAATGCTCTTCTAAAATACTCAATGTTTCGTCCAGGTGTTTCAGATGTTCTTCCCAGGTTTTGCTGTAAATCAGGATGTCATCAAAGAATACCAGTAAAAATTTACGTAGCTGTGCTCAGAAGGTATGGTTCATGCATGACTGAAAAGTGGCCGGAGCATTAGTCAGTCCGAAGGGCATGACCAAAAACTCATAGTGACCATAATGACAGCGGAAAGCTGTTTTGGAGATGTCCTGGTCCCTTACCCTGATCTGATGGTACCCCGAGCGAAGATCGATCTTGGAGAAGTATTGAGCTCCCCGAAGTTCATCCATGAGTTCGTCAATTCTGGGAATGGGATACATGTTCTTGATGGTGTTTTTGTTAAGTGCTCGATAATCGATGCACATACACAGAGTACCATCCTTCTTCTTAACCGGAACTACTGAAGATGCAAAGGGGCTAGAACTGGGTCGTATATAACCAAGCTCCAGTAATTCTTTGATGGTTTTCTCAATCTCATCCTTGTACCTCTTGGGATGCCTGTAAGGAGTGGTGATGACTGCTTGTGTTCCCTCCTCTAGCTTGATGATGTGTTCAAAACCCCAGTCTGGTGGTCTGCCTGATGGAAGGTCCCAAAAAACCTTTTCGTGTTTCTGTAGCAAGGCTTGAATGTCATTGGGGTGTTGTGAGCTGGTCTCTGGGGGTTTCCTGAAGGTGAAAAAACATTCTGCAGCCAATTCTATATCATCCGGTCGGAGCACTGCCTCCATTCTCTATGATGAGACCGGTTTTGGGGGATAAGTGTTCATGCCCCTCAAAACTACCCATTTGTCGTCTGGCCCCTGGAACTCCATTTCCATTGCCCTATAGTCTGTAGTGTATTTCCCTATAGAGTAAAGCCACTGAACACCCAATACCACATGAGTATCCGCTACATCCACTACATAGAAAGAGTCTATTATCTGGTAGTTACCTAAGGCAACATTCAGTTTTGGGATCCAGTAGTTGCACTCCATGCTAGAGTTCCCGGCTACTGCTACAGTGAATCCCTTGAAATTCTCGGTCTGAATACCTCTCTTGGCTACCCAAGCGGAGTCAATGAAATTGTGGGTGGCTCCCCCATCAATCAGTACTCCTACTCTGTGACCCTGCACTACTCCCCTGACCCCGAGAGTATGGAATCTTGGTACTCCAGACAATGTAGCAATGACTCCCTCTGGTGTATCACCCTGGTGTGATTCCTCTTCTGTGGCCTCCTGCTCATCGTCATCCTCATCACTGTCTGAATACACCTCAATGTAGTGTGCCTTCGCCTTCCCTGTGCACCTATGTCCTGGTACCCATGGTTCCTAGCAGGTGAAGCACAGCTTCTTCTCAAATCTTTCCTGGTGTCCTCATCTAACCAGGTTTTCTTGGGCACATCCTGTTGGAAAGGTTTCCTATCCTTGTCCCTAACAGGAAAATTGGTTTTCAGAGGGAATTTGTTTTTATGGACTGAATCCTGAAGATCCCTTGCCCGGCTAATAGCATCCTGCAAAGTGGGGGGGTTGTAGGCTTTCACCCATTCCCATAGTGGCTCTATGAGGGCCTCAGTGAATAACATAGTCAATCTGCTCTCTGAAACATCTGTTACCATAACGGCTAGCCTCTGAAATTCTAAAATGAAAGATTTTGCACTACCAGTCTGCTTGAGTTGAGCCAACTCCCTGAAATGGATCTCTGGATCTTTCCTGTCAAACCTCTCCATGAGTTTCTGAGTGAACTCACCGTAAGAATGTATGGTGTTGTGACCCAATGTCACCAATCTGTGGTACCACCATTCGTGAGCTTCTCCATCCAGGTGAAGTGTAGCCAACTTAATGGCGTCTGTCTCTGTCATGGGGTTGAGTTGGAAATAGGTATCCAACTTTTGGACCCATGTTCTCGCTGATCCTCCGCGAGTCCCATCAAAGTTTGGGATGGTTAACATGCCCAAGGTCTTCTACAACTCACAGATGTGATTGAAACCCTTGTTGAAATTCCTGGGCCTGTTCCTACTCTTCATGTTGCAAAAGTCTGAGAAAGACATGGCAGCATGAAACTCATCCCCTAAGTCTCTGTACTCCTGCAAATAATCCCCAAAAGGCTCGCTGGGTTCTACCTGCATGACAGGGCCCCCTACTGTATCTGCACAGAAGTGAGGCATGGTAGGCCTGATAGTAGGTCTGATGTATATGTGCGGAGTGTTCTGGATGTTGGTGTACACCATCTTTCCACTGCTACTTGAAGATCCCCGCTCTACCGGTGAGGGAGGTGTACTGCTGATACCTGGTTCCGGTTTCGCTGACAGTCTGTTGATTGCATTGAGGACTTATTTTTGTCCTTTGGCTAAGTCTTGCAATGCAGAGACCAAGCTATGAAACTCCATCCGATCCTCCTCTTCTCCCGTTCCTTTTCCCCTATCCGAATGTATACCTATCTGTTCCATGTCTGAATTGGTATCTTCTAGTTGGATATCTTCAAATTCTTCTGTGTATCTACTTTTCCTCCTCCTATAGTTTACAAAAGGATCTCCTTCTGTATTCATCTACTTTTCATCTCTTAAGCCCACATCTGGCCAAGAAAATAGCTCTGATACCACTGTAATATCCCAAATCCCGGTATTTTCTATTTCTATACAAATATGCTGATACAACGGGGCATGCAAATTGCCAAGCGAAAATCCCTATTTTATAGGAAAAATTAGGGTTAGGGTTTGCAAGATAGAATGAACACTTACAACTGATAAGCCGGTTGAACTGCTCCAGAGAAAGTATGCAAGCACCGGATACTGGATCGGAAATAGGTGGATCTCCTCTGCTCCAGGTGAATCCCGGCAACAAGACGCCCCAGTCAGAAAAGGGTGACGCCCTCAAGGAAGGAGGTGTCCGATGGAACTGCGAATTTTCTAGGTCGATAGGTTTTCAGTTCTAGAGAGAATTCCTTATGCATGCGGAGGTTTTGACACCTCTAGGCAGGGTAGCGAATTGCTTCAAAGAGGCAGCTACTCATGCCCTGGAACCCCTAAACTGCTAATAACTGCTTCGGATGAGCCCTGATGGATATGATAATCACTGGGTACCGAAGTATGAAGCTGATGATGAGAATGGTGCCTGAGTTTCAAAAGGAAACTGAGATCTGACGGCCCCACAGCTGATTAGGGCTTTTTGGCTGAAAACCCCCATCTTACGGCTGCACACGTGTCCCTACAGCGATCTATACCATGTACTAGATAACTGATGAATGAATAGAGAACAAGTGGTGAACCTGTATGTCTTACCCGGAATAAGACTAGGACAAATGTTTCACTGCCGAAATTTTGTTAGCTGGAGACTCCGTCTCCAACCCCAACTGTTGTGCTGCACGCTGTGCTGCTATCCAAGAGCTCCCAAAATAATCATAATCAAAAGTGAAGTCTCCTTTCACTTTATCCTCTATTTATAAAGTTCAACTACGCAAAACCTAATCTTTGACCTAATTAGGTCACTTTATCTTCTAATTTGTCGTTGACTTGCATGCATGCGGATGGAGACTTAAAGAGTGCATGCATTATTAAATAATGCTAGGATGGCATGCACGAAGGTGGCCTTTGGCCCCGATGGCCCTTCTCGACCAAATGATGATGCCCTAGATCTTCTATGGATGGCATCAGTTCTTAGCTGATTCCCTAGCTGTCAGTAACCGCTCGAACCCACAGGAATCACATAGGTTAGCGGTTTTGGGGCCTTAAGGCCTAATTGGAAGAGGACATTACAAACTTTGACTCCTAGAATCATTACACCCTATTGGGCCTAGGGACAGTACGGCATAATTCAGTCAGAATTCTGCCTAAGTATGGAGAAGAGCTAAAGGAGAAGAAGAAGGAGCTACAACTGAGGTAGCAGCATAAAGGCAAGAAGAGAAAGGAAGTTGTGATATAGGAAGTGAAAGAGAGGAAGAAGAAGAGGAATTTGTGCTAGAAGAGGAAGTTGCACCAGTTGAGAAAGTTGAGAAAGTCGAGAAAAAATGAAGGAGTGCGACAGAATATCAACAGCAGAAGGCGTGCAAGTAGTATAACGGCTGGAAAATGACAGTAAGGCGTAATGTTGAGAAAGTGACAGGCCTTAATGATCGTGGTTACAAGCTCGGATAGAGCCAGTGGAAACCACATGCGTGAAGGCATCTCTATAAGTCAGGACGTTAGTGCCTCCCGTTAGGTGTTACCAGAATAGGAAAGACAACCTATTGGTTGGATATAGAAGGTCGATTGAGAAAGCAATAGAAAATGAGTTTGTATTGAGTATGTATTGAGTCTATATCAATTATGTATGGAATTTGTATCGAGTTTGTAAAGGGCTATAAAAGATGGAACCCAATTTGTATGTGGGTTAGCCTCCCCATGGTCAGTATTTACAGTTAGATCTGAATTGTTAAACTCTCAAGTTGGACTTCAATTAGAGAAAGGAAGACTCTCGTTAGTTGAAGAGCATGAGCTTCTGGTTGATGGATCTGTGTTTTGTTTGTTAGTATTGCTGAGTGCATATGAAGGGTTGTGTTTTTTCTGTTAGTATTGTTTAGTGCGCAGAAGAGTAGGAAGGGTTGAGTTGATCTAGGTTGTGTGTGGATTGTCATCAAAGTAAAGTAGGAAGAGAATAGAGAGGAGATCAGAGAGCATGAGTGGGAGGGAGTGTCTGTGAAGGTATAGAAGAAGATCTTAAGGAAAATCTACAGCTTAGTGTGCAAACAAAAGGTGCATCTATTTTCTCATGCCACATGAAGAGCACCTTGTGGTTTTTTCCTGGATGGGTTTCCACGTTATATCTTGTGTATATGTGTGAATGTTGAATGTGTTTGACATACTTGTGTAAATGTTGCATTGAGTGAATGATTGTATATTTTCTTACGAATGAATGAAAGCATATTAGTCGCATTATATTGGTTGAATATGATTATGCTGCATGTTTATTGTTTATTTAATAAGTTTCATAAGAAAAATTGGGGCGCAGCCTAGCTGTTGAAGCACAGTGAACCTAACTAATCCACCCCCAGACTTTGTTGAGAGCCTTGGTAAAGGGCCAAGGTACTAGACATCCCTAACCTAACTATGGAAATGTGGCTCTGGCAGTTACCCATCTAAGAAAGATATCTCAGGTGAGACGGTATCTGCGTCACAGGTGCTACCGACTAAGCTCTGCTCTGTCAGGCTGATATCTTCGGCTTTGTTGCATTGAGTAGAAGGGACTAAACCTGGGTCGGGATCCCTAGAGAAGAGACAAAATCCAACAAATGGTTTCATTGTTGGTACCCGAATCATTGTGGTGAGGGATATGTTGTGGCAACCAACGAAATCGGAGATCCAAGATTAGGTGGAATTCAAAGAGTTAGAATTTGCACAAAAATAAAGCGAAGGATCTCGGTGGAACCCAATAGAGTGGTTGGGTCGATACATCTATACATAAATTCATGATATTTTATTTTATAGGTTTCCCATTGTATTGCATGAATGGTTGTGTAAGTTAGCAACCCAACAAAGAAATTTTCAAGGCGAATAACCAAGGGAGTGGAATCCTCAGTTAATTGAACGACTGGAAGGAGTAAGAAACCCTGTGTCGAGGGCTACATATTTTTGGATAGACAATATCCTAGAGTTATATATTAATGAGTTTGTTGTTGACACAATAACCTCATATAGTGAGGTAGAGCGGAAATTTTTTCAAGGATCACACATTATATATCTGTCATCTTTGAAGACGTGGATAAAAATGCTAGTGTGTGAAAGAGGTATTCTGCAAATGTAACAAGACTGTATATAAATAGAGTGGATATGTCTCAGTAGAACCCTAAAGTGAGATGTTCCCAAGAGATAATGGAACTGAACTAGAGTTAGGATTTTTAAGAAGCAAAATAAAATTCATATCCGGTAAGCAAAGAAAGACTCTGTTAGGAAGAGGGAGTTGCAGCACGAATAGAGAAGAAGAAGGCTACGAGCTTGCATCATACTTGGAAGAAGGGTCTTGCGACGAAGAAGAAAAATACCAGTCGATCTCTGAAGGAGGCGAAGAGTCAGAAGAGTGTATTGAAGCCATAGAACGAGAACATGGTTACAACTCACCTACATCACTGCATACTTCTCCAAATGTAAGATCTAGAGACTATTCTCCAAGTACATCTATAAATACAAGAAGTACTAATGCTATAAATGGAGGACAAGGAAGTCCAGCTAGCCAAACTTTTGTTCCGATTGTACCAACAATAAATATTCAATGGAAATGGGTTGGAGGACCCATAACAACATTGGTTCCTCTGTGAAGCTGTGTGGACTGTGCGGCAGATCCAAGATGAGAATATTAAGAAAGCACATATGATCACAACTCTGCGAGGTGGTGCGCTTGATTGGTACATGAAATTTTCCATAGTGCCACTAGGAGTTGTCCAGAAAACACTCAATTAGATTCGAGTGGGTATGATAAATGAGTTCATAAAGACAAAATATGAATCACATAGCATCACTAAAATCAAAGAAATTAAGCAGCTACCAACATAATCTGTTTGGGACTTTGACCAGAGAGTTAAGACATTGATGGAAAAGCGAGATTCCAAAAGTTGGATGTACAACACAAGGAATGATTTATTGTAGCCTTATTACCACATATTTGAACCCTGTTGATGCAATAGAAGATTCTGTCATAGACAGAAGCTATGGAGATAGAAATGAAGTTAGAGTCCTCGCCGATTGGAGAATCTAGCATGCGAATGATGAAAATTCACCCGCAACTGGACAAATTTACGGTGCAGCTCCAGGACATTAAACGAGGCAAGGAAATTCAAGAAGAACTATGGTGCACAAGATGTAGAATAGATAGACACCATAAACACAATTTCCCAACGCTCATGAACTACATCGCAACAGGAGCGTTCAATCCATTAAACACCGAAGGAATGCCTTGGTGTAGAATATGCAAGACAAGGGGCCACAAGTCTGAAGAATGTTTGTACTTATAGAAGATTATAAGTGCACCAGCTAGTCTGTATTGTAAATTTTGTAGATCAGTAGGTCATGATGAAAAGGAATCCAAATCATTTCAGCTACAATAAGAAAAGATGATGGATACCTACTTAATGAAAAATTATGAGCAAATGCAAGTTGAACGAGTACAGCCTCAGTATCAGCCTGCTCAATATCAAAAATCACAGTACCCTTAGCCGCAATACCAGCAGAATCAGTATCCATAACAACAACAATACCCTCCGCAAAGGGGGGGGGTGGAAACTTTAGAGGCCGAGGACAATAACAAGGGGGAGGATTTGGTCAAGGAAGAGGCCAAGTCATATGTTATAACTATGGGAAGCCAGGACATTTTTCCTGAGATTGTTAAAGTCCTGCAAAAACTTGTACATACTGTAAAGCATTTGATCACACTGTTGAATAGTGTCCGCAACTAATTGCGAAATGGAAGGCTAGAGCTGTCATAAATCCCAACCCTATACAGAATCAAAGTCCAAATCCCAATCAAAACATTCTCTATCAAACCAAGAGAACCTCACATTGTTGTAGTCATGATATGAGGTGCTACAACAGGTGTAGACCAGAATACACAGCAAGGAAAACCGCGGGTGAGACCTGCAGCACAAAAGAAAGACCTACTAGATGTCCAAAAGGAGAAAGAAGTCTTCTTGGAGGTGCAACCAGAATTTGTTGATGCTAATCAATCATCGACATATGGACTAGTCAAGACCATGCCCGAATGATTTGAACAGCTAATCAAGAAGCCACCAATGAAAAATGTTAGTAAGATTAAAGAATTTTTCAAAAGTTGTTTAGCACTAATCAATGATAAAGATGTTATTACAGAACTGACAGCACTAATAGAAGAAACCCCAGATGACCTGCGACCTGAAAAAAGAGTTAACCATATCGGGAAGAGACTAAAAACAAGCTGAGAACTGTGAATGACTGCGCAGATAGGAAACTATGATATGGATTATATCATATTAGATTTGGGCTCATATGTTAATTTATTGACAATAAAAACATGGGAGAGCATGAATAAACCATGACTATACCGGTCTCCCATCCAATTAAGGATTGCAAACCAGTCAAAGGTTCTACCAATTAGTAGACTGACTCAAGTACCTGTCAAATTCAAAGGCTTAAGAACATATGTCAACTTTGAATTAATTGACATTGTTGATGACACAAATCCATATCTTGCACTTATGGGAATTCATTGGGAAATAGACAACCAAACCATTATAAACTTCAAGAAAAGGATCTTATCATTTGAAGATTCTAAAATGAGGGTGGTTGCACCAATTGGTCTGTTCAAAGGACAGAGATATGTTGAGCCTGTAAATAGTGAAGGTCAAGGCAATGATCTAGATTAGTTGTATAATATCATGTCTTCAAAATAATATTATATTAATCCAAAAACTGATGGGAAACTAAGTTGGTGGAATGTAAGTTCGTGCACATCCGACTCAGGTGATGCCATGAAAAATTGGTGGAACAGGCTACATGAAGTCTCCATGAGAAGATGTGAAAGAATCACAAGGGTTGTTCGAAGGGTAGGACTCAAAGAAAACGTGTTGCCTACATATGAAGTATTACCTAACCTTGCATCTTTTCTAGTGGAATTTGAAGAAAAAGTCACAGAATTGCAGTGATTGTCCGCTCTGGACTATATGCTGAAATCTACGCTCGCTCGATGGTGCGGTACACACAAATAGTCTATCTCCAAATGGCCACAATGTAGAAGATTAATGGAGATCATATTTGGGGAAGAAATTAGTTACCCTAATCAGAAGTATACATGACTGACAGATCATGTGGAACATATTGAGCATTGTCGCAAGAACTTGCAAGAATATACGCGACATGAGTGGGTCCATCGATTCATCCACACTTTGGAAATGGTACCAAGAAATTGGTACACATCCGTGGATATGTGATGAGGAATTGTCAAATGGGAAATATTAGTTGTAAGATTCACCTAGACATTTGATTTCACAAGTTAACACCCGACAGTTAACGCTGCGCTACAAATAATAAAGGAAAATATATTTGAAGAAATATCAGTCGCAGCCATGAATTTCCATCAATGCACCATGACATGAGTACACAACTGGATGGAGTGCTACATATTACAGTAAAACTAGATGATGATGACCCACTTAATATAAATATACCCAAGTTATAAGGTATGCATGCAGTAAAAAGAGTTGGTATGTGTGAAGATACACCTTACCCTGCTCGCTACGACCCGATCAGATAAAAAAAATAAAAATGATGACGACAAGATTTTTGGTACCATCTGGATTTATGACAATAACTACCATTTAAAGTGACAGATAATTCATGACATAGCATAAAAATATTCGATTAATGAGCTCAGAGTATGCCTATGTGCCTGAAAGGACATATTCCTTTCTGATTACTTGTTCGCGCGTGCAAAGAACGACTAGGGAAAATTAAGGTATATTATCATACTTCGCCACCAAGAATACTTTAATACTACATGCGAAAGAAGAACACTACTAATTCCTATGTTAGAAAATTAATCCAACCCCTTAGTACCTTATTCTAAGTCCCTAGTCAATTTTATTGCATTAGTACACTATGGCTTAGACTAGGAAGCTTAATTGGGCATAATAACCAGTTAAATTGGGGATTTCACACCTACATGAGCACTCCTTATTAGTAAAACCTCCACATTTGCACCTTCATCATTGCTAGTGTGCTCCCATTCATTGAATGTGGACATTGTGGTTGACTAGGAGTGCTAGAGGTGGATTTTGCCTAATTTGGACTGTTTTGGAGCATTTAATGCCACCTAGAGCCCCTCACTCACCTTATTTTGCACACCCATGTATGCCAAGGAGTCATGATTGTTCCAATTCACTTCAACCACGTCCACACCTCCATTTGTGACCATTTGGGCTGAGTTGGAGCGAGTTTGGCCCACTTATGGGGGATTGAGGCCAATTTGGCCAATTTCACATGTACAGTCATTTTGGGATTCCTAAGCATCACAAACCACTTCAGATGTAATATAAACCTATTACTAACATATTCACATCTTAGACAGTCAAATAATATCTGGTTTCAGTTCACATTGCATGTGTAAAATTATTCTCTTTTAATGATTTTTTGTTGGTTTTACATGAAATTCGATTTGTGAGTTTCTCTAAGGCTCCTAGATATTTTTGTAGATAAAAACTATCACATGGTATCAGATATGAGTGTATTTTAGTGATTTGCATATCAATATTGAGTGTTTGAGCTACATTTTTTTAGAGAAATTCTAGATAAAATCGAGTGGTTTTTGCAGGACTTTCAGCAAATTTATCACCATTAGCGCAGGATGAAATGGAAGCAACCCACATATTTCTTACCCCCTTCAATTTCTTCCATTGGAAGGTAGAAATGGTTATTCAATTGAGATCCAAGGGTCTCTATAGAGTTACGATGGGCACAAAGGTGGAGCCAAACTCTGTTGTGGAGAAAGCCAAATACTTCAATAGACTTGATGAATCCTATGGATTGCTATACCTAAGTATCTCAAGAGAGCTCTTTTTTCATATAGACAGTTTGAAAACCCCAAATGAAGTCTGGGTTAAACTAGAATCACTCTTTGAGAAAACTGATGAACTGAGAGGACATTAGCTTGAAAACAAGCTCATAAGCCTGATCCCAACGCATTTTGAAACTATTCAGGAGTTCTTCACTATGTTAGAGTCTCTAGTGCTTGAGCTAAAGCAATGTGGGATTGAGAAGAAAGAGGATCAGTTGATACTGTCCATCCTTTTGAAGTAGGGGCTAGAATTCTCATTGTTTGTAAGCACCTTTCATTCCTGCAAAATGACACTTTGAAACTGGCAAATGCCAACACTAGATAGCTTCATGGAATCCCTCACCTAAGATCAAGACAAGCTAGTTCAAATGGGAACCATAAAAGGTAAGGATCAAGATTTTTCCATGGGTTTTTCGAATGCCTCCAAGGGAAAGCAGAATCCAAAGAATTCGAAGCAGACAAAGAAGAGGAAATCATAAAAACCCAAATCCAATGATGGGGGTTCGAATCCTCCTAAGGAGAAGGACAAGAGGGGGGAATAGAAAACAAAATGCACATATTTCCACAAGGGATGGAATCCAGAGAGCTAATGCATGAATAAAAACATTGACCAGATGGCACGGCTATTGGAGAAAAACAACATCCCTGTCCCAGATGGCGCAAGAAAGAAAGATGGCACCTCTAGTTTAGAAAACAAGGAGAAATGTTATGCCTTTGTAGTAGGTACTTCTAATTCCTCAACCTTAATCATTGATTCAGGGGCTTCTAGACACATGGTTTCCACCAAAGAGCTCTTCTCCTCCATACATTCGAATGCTGGCCCAACAATTCAAATGGGAGATCACTCTGAAATCCAGACCAAGGGAATTGGTAGGATTGATTTGGAGCATGGTTACTTTAGTGATGTGCTCTATTTACCAGACTTGACTGCAAATTTGATTTCATTCTATGAAATGACTCATATGGGAGAATCCAAGAGAGTGACATTCACTCTTGACTTGGTAGAGATTGCAGAAATATCATCAAACCAAGTTGTGGCAGCTGGGTATGCAGACCACCTGGAGAGGATGTATAAGTTCTCGAATTTCCTCCCTAGTTCCAATGACCAAGAGATCCTCTCTCATTCCAATGATACTTCCAAGCTATGGCATTAAAGGTTTGGACACATGAACTACAAGTATCTCCAAGCATTGCACAAAGATGATATGGTGGAAGGACTTCCTCAAATCAAATCATCAAATAAAGATTGCATCGGGTGTGTAGTTGGGGAGCATCTAGAGCACAGCTATGAGAAGAGGAAGGCAAGGAGAGCCGCATAGCCTCTTTGGTTGGTACATTCATATCTGATTAGTCCTCTACCCACTCCATCCTAATGGTGGATCAAGGTATGTACTCACATTCATTGATGACTACTCGAGATTCTGCTGGGTGTACTTCCTTAAATTGAAATCTGAAGTTTTTGAGCAATTGAAGATTTGGAAGGCCTTAGTAGAGAATAAAAGTGGGCATAGGATAAAAATCCTTAGGAATGTTAATGGGAAGGAGTATGTCAACAAAAATCTGCAGCAACTTTGTGAGGAATGCGGCATTCAAATGCAACATTCAACTCCCTACACACTGCAACAAAATGGTGTGGCGGATATGAAAAATAGATCTCTCAAGGAGATGGCCACATGCATGATTGAGGCAAGGGATCTAAGTCCCAAGCTATGGGATGAGGCCATTAATTGTGCTGCACATATACAAAACATGGAATTTCACAAATCAGTCAAAGGAAAAAATCCCTACGAGGCATGGTTTGGCCATAAACCAAATGTCTCAAATTTCAGGATTTTTGGATCAAGAGCAAGGGCTCAAATTCCTTCAAGAAAAGAGGAATTCCTTGCAGCCACAAAGCAAGGAATGAATCATGGTTGGTTATGGTGAATATAAAAAAGGTTACAAAATATTTGACACATCCACACTCAGTAATTTCATTGAGAGGAGTGTGCAATTCGAAGAGGAACCAATACCAGATTTTGAGCTTGCACCGAGGGAATGCTCTTCTCCCCAACACCTTGATGAAGTAAGTGATGATTCATGCTCTGTATTTTCTGATATTTCTTATAATTCTATGGATTTATATGACATTTTTGTATATGAGTCACCATCAAGGCCCTATTGGGATGAAAAAATCATACAAGCTGCAGGGGAATTGTCAGGCAATCCCCAAAAGCCTACGAAGACTAGATCTCAGTCTAGCAATGATTCCTTTGCAAGTGAAAGTGCTCTTGATGAGAACTGTTATATGCTGATTGGATCTGATCCACATTAATATCAGTAAAATTTTCATGACCCAAGATGGCAATCAGAAATGGAAGAAGAATTCCATTCTCTCCAAGAGAATGAAACATGGGAATTGGTTCCCCTCCCTCCCAAGAGGAAGCTTGTTCAATGCAAGTGGATATTTCAAACCAAACCTGTTGTTGATGGTTCAGATGTGAAGTAAAAAGCCATATTATTTGCTAAGGTCTACTCTCAAGTCAATGGTGTGGACTACACTGAAACCTTTGCACCGGTTGCAAAGATGGATTCCATAAGACTAGTTCTAGCAATTGCAGCTAGTAAGGGTTGCATTAGAGGAAATTTCAACTCAAAATGGGCCTTTTAACTTTTATTCAAATTCCATGTCATCATGTGTTAGCCAATGCAA
>LPNX010340246.1:171236-186026 GCA_001517045.1 Pseudotsuga menziesii | reverse complement strand
CTACTGGGTCCTTAACTTCAGTTGATGACTAGTCAAGCCAAGTTAGGAGTCAGTTACATTCAGTTAAATAATGGTTTAATTAATTGCACACATGTGGGGATCTTTTCTCACCTACCAAAGTTAGTTAACCATTATTTAATACTAAATGTAACAGTTGGTTTTGTTTTAAGAACTCCAATTGTGATTTAGACATGCTAGCTGGATTTTCTTATTCGGATTGAAATGGAGATTCCACTGAAAGAAAATCAACTTCAGGTTTTTTTTTCATGCTTTCTGAAGGTCCTATTTGTTGGTCTAGTAAGAAACAACATGCCATTTCTCTTTCTTTAGCAGAGGCTGATTGCAGGGTAGCATTGAATACAGCCACATGGTGTGTTTGGTTGCAAGGAATTCTTCGGGAATTTAGTGTTGTTATTGATTCTCCTACCAACATTTGGGTGGACAGTCAAAGTTCCATAAATATATCTACTGATCTAGTTCAAAGGCAGAGAACAAAGCATATTGAGATCCATATGCACTACATCCAGGGCTTAGTGCATGACAAAGTGATTTCCTTGCAGTATTGCCCATCCACTGAGCAAACTGTCGACATATTCACCAATACTTTTAGTAAGAAGACCTTCGCTCACTTGAGAAATTTGCTTGGAGTGAGTGATGGATGGTGATTTTTGCTATCTTTTGTAGGTTTCATCCCCATCTCCATTCTTGAGGGAAGGTTTTGTCCCATGTGGTTTTCCTTCTTTTCCTCACTTCATATGGACAAATAAAATTTGTGTTATGTATTGACGTGACTTGAGCCTTTGTTGCCAAGGCCTCCTACTATATTTCATGAGCTGTAGTAAGTTTTTGGTTAAGGGGGGGTGTTAGAACAGTAATCCAACCCCGTAGTACCTTAGTATAAGTCCCTAGTCAATTTTATTGCATTTTTGCATTAATACACTATGGTTTCGACTTATGTAGCTTAATTGGGCATAATAAACAGTTAAATTGGGGCTTTCACACCTACATGAGCACTCCAGCTCAGTAAAACCTCCATATGTGTGCCCTCATCATTTCTGGTGAGCTCCCATTCACTGAATGTGGACATTGTGGTTGATTAGGAGCGCTAGAGGTGGATTTTGCCCAATTTTGGATTGTTTTGGAGCATTTAATTCCACCTAGAGTGTTATTCAGGACAATACACCCTTGTAACCTAGAGTCTCTAGGGTTACCAACTTACTAATACACTTGCAGAAAATTGGATTATCTAGAAAATGAAATAGGAATAGCAAGAAGGCTTGACTTACTCGGTTTATGACGCTTGATCCAAGCTTGATATTCTCCTCTTTTGATCTCCTTTAAAGCTTCCAGGGCTCTCCCAATTCACCTGTGAAAGACAAATTCTTCAAGCAATATCTCATATATATATTCAAAGATTAGTAAAATGCATATTCATCATAACATAATTGAAATCATTCATAATCCATTATACATGAGAAACCAACAATACAAAGATTGGAAGAAGAACTTTCTTTATTCATAAACAGAGAATGGTAAGATTACAACCCAGCTTCTGAGACAAGGACTCCTCTACAAACAGAGGACACTGAGTTCTACTGCTCCAAGAGGTCTTAGGCATACCACCAGCATAACTTTTCTCTTTCAAGAATGATTGATTAGCCCCATCCCATGCCCTCTATGTATACATGGGAAAATAGACAGGTTTCGAAGGTTAGGATGGTTGAGATAGTTGAGATAGTTATGGATTAAGGCCCAACTAATCTCATCTAATAATTATTTATATTTTTTAATGTCAAATTAAGGTAAATGCGATTATTTATATAAGCAAGGCACATGTGACACGTGTCTTGCTCAAAGTAAACTTGCGTGTTCAATGTACACGCGGGTTGTAATGCAAATACTCACGTGTGACATGCGAGTTGCAATGAAAAAAGGAGCGTGTGAAACCCTAAACTCAGAATAAAAATATATCAGGCTGGTCTGGAGATCATGCATCAATTGTCATTCACATCTATAGTGTTTTGGCCACTTCAATCCTATTTGTCCTTTTGTGTACTGACATAATGAATGTCAGCACTCGAATGGAGAAGTGTCATTTTGGTTGATAACAGATGCCCCCTAATGTATGAGGTCAGAGGGAAGTGATCGTCGAAATACATTACAATCTTTTAATCTTGGAGAACTCAAATGTCCAAGGCAGTAGAGGAAGTACCTAAAACAAATACATATCAATGTGATATACAAAATCATATCCGACGATGCCATGTTCAATATAATGGAACACTAGCTCCTTTACAATATTTTATTACATCATATGATACATGTACTAGTCCAGGTATATTACAAAGGCGGATCAAAGCCACAATATACAATGATGAGTCTTCAAAATCTGGAAGCCGTGTAACTAATCATAACATAGTCTTGTGCAACTTAGGTTATAAGTGTAAACCTAAGGTCTTCATCGAAATCCAAAGGAACCAATACAATCCTTATCATGTGAATAAAAGTGTTCAAGCCGAACATGGAAAGGACTCAATAGAATGTCAGATAATGAGTGAAACTGACAACTGAAGCAAAGGAATCCACCAATGATGATAGTGAATCCTAAGGTACCATCATCAAATCTCTAGGTATTTGTCTTTGGGAAGTACTAATGAGAAACCATACTGTGATGAGGAAGGAAATTGATCCTCCAACGGATCACAAGAGTGACTAGGAACTGGATAGGGGAAGGTAGGCACAAGTAATACTCAGATAGGATAATGATGGAATCAGGCTAGTAGTCAGATGAAGGGATAAATCCTTGAATAGTGAGAACGCCACAAAGATTACCCAAGGCAGATTTTAACTTGCAGATAGAACAACTAGACTTATATGTCATGTAGGAGACATGATCATATTCCCCAAGTATAAAGGACAAGTGGAGGAGTAAAAACTCGAAGTGATAGCTGAGTTGAAAGTGTAAACTGAAACATGAGTATCAGAAAGTTCAAAAAGTGTTATGTTCAAGGATGACATGCTGCCACTATTTATAACCCAAAGAGAGTACTTCTTCCTTATCTTTCCTGTTAAATTTTAACAAGTCCAGGAAAGTCAACTTGGGTCTCTATTCATTTTTTACAAGCTTTAAGAGGGGAGAGAATAATGCTGGATAAGGTCACTAATTCGTGGATTTTGCAAGCCCAAACTAGTACATGCTCGTTGGTGTTTTCATATTTAGAGACTCTAAAAACTCCAAAGAAGAGTCCAAGGGGGTGCTTTTTCGTCCAATTTAGTCTCATGAGGCTAGAAAAGTATAAAACATACCACAGAAGAACTCTCTTAGCTTCCAAAGAAGTAAGGTGCACATTTTGTGTACTTAGTCAGGGAGGTCCGAAAAAGGTTAAATTACCACCTACCCAACGCCCCTTCAAAAGCAGCATATAGCTTGATTTTTACAAGTGTGAAGGAAAGCAAGATCACTCGGAAAGATCCATTTGGTTACGAGAAATGGGGCTTACAACAGTAAACTCGATGCTTTGTTCTTTAGGGTGTAACGAGCATGACAAAGGCATAAATTACGCTCTAAATATTTTTCATGTTTAGGTCCAGAGCACAAAAAAGAGAAAACTAAGCTCATACCGGGTGCTCATTTTCCGTAAATTTAGTCCCTCGGGTCAAAAAAAGCGATAAACCTATACCTGAGAATACTCTTCGCAGTTCCAAAGAAAAGAGAGTGCTCCTTTTTCGTATCATTCCACATGGTCCAAAAAAGCGATAAACTACCACCAATGTGGATGCCCATTCACATATTCTTAACGAGCCTGAATGGACAAGTTTACTCGACAGTCAAGTCTATTTTGAGGAGTTAGACATGGTCCTAAAGAAACTCCATAAGGGCGGGGAGCCTTATAAAAAGTGATAGCTTGTAAAAAGAGACCAAAATGAGGCTCAATTTGGTGTGAAAAATAGCTGAGAAGGCTCCCCTAAACCTATGACAAATGCGGCATGAGTACCAAAAGACAACAAAGTGTTCTAAACTAGGGTACTCATGGAAGGGAGGCTCTATCCATGGAAGAACAATGATGTAGACGGGGTAAAAATGGTTAAACACCATAGTTCGTGGTCAAAGAAGTCATCCTAAGGTTAAGAGTGGATAACGTATAAATGCATAATGAAATATGAAAGACTCGAATCCTAACCTCTATGAGCGGATAACGAATTTTAAAAGACTTTGAACCTGTTGCAATAGGGAAAAAGGATATGGTACTAGTTCAACTATATAAATAATTTTCAAACGATATGTTAAAAACCCACAAATTGAAATTTTCTCTATATATAGTTCAAAAATAGAATTAAAACATACCATTTCATGTTTTTACCCAATTTAGCAATATCTTACCTCTGACTTGGATTGCTCATCACGGACAAACCGGTGGACGATTTCGAACTCCGCAAGTGTCAGGTTAGCTAGCTTTCTCCTCTCTTGTATTTCAACCATTTAAATTTTCAATTCCATGCCAATTTTTTATGTTTTGGGCTTGCCCTAGGCATGTTGCGTGGTACACATGGGTAGGAAACTTATACAATCGGGTACACGCGTTGTACACATGACTTGCCCGAAGGCAACCTGCATGTACTGCGCAACATAAGAATTTTTAAAATATGGCCAAAATTATAAGAAAATGATATTTTCTAATGATTAATAATGATCATATGGGTAGGTTCAAACAAGGTTTTGGAATGGAGGGAGCAAGAACATGAGGATATGGACCACGAGGCTCTCCGTAATGCCCCCACTGTTCATGCACTACGACAATGCAGGTTAATAAAGTTCTTCTGCGCATCTCCAATGCAGGCCAATGTTCGCTTGCTTGAACATTTGATTAGCTACTGGGACCATGACCTAGGTGTTTTCAATCTTCAGGGTGAAATCTTGGAGATATCCTTGGAAGGCATATACTTCATCATGAGATTGTCTCGACAAGGAATTCCTATCAACCTCGAAGGTACTGGAAGGGGCGGGGACCCCATGAGTGTCCAAGATTATGTGGACACTTACTACATGCCTAGGAGTCAGAAAAAGGGATCATGCATCCCAATAGTTCATATTTCTAACTTCCCACTTTAGGTAGTGGTAAGTACTATAGTATGGGTTGTAGGATCTTCGTCATTACATCTTGCCACTCAGACACAAATGAGGGTGGCAGTGGAGTGTTTACAGGGGACTGTGTTTTACTGGTGCTCGGGGATTATCCCGATCATGAAGAAACAACTCTCTAACTGTAAGAGAGGTCCTCACAAGAATTTTGGGTATTCGAGTGTGATAGTGGCCTTCTTTTTTGAGAGAGTGCTCACAATCAGCCCTGCAGTATCACCTCCGGCTTTCTCTCCTCACCAACCTAGGTTGACTAGGTAGGGAGAAGTCTTCCTTCGCCAAGGAGGTGGAGGATCAGTCCAAGGTGTGTACGATGATGACTTCTATGTGTGGTAGGGATGACAGTTACCAGCACTTGAGCAATTTCCTTTTATAGGTTTAGAATTTCGAGGAGACAATGATATCGTCCTCCCGCAAGGAGGAACGTGGGGGAGAGCTAGGTATTTTTCTTTTTCTTTTTTAATTTTTTATGAATTTTGTCATAAAATTATATGCATGTGTATCAAATTTTTTCATCCATTTTAATGTTTAAAAATGCAGATGTTGGACCTATCCGCCCTGATGGGCATCCCAAGATGTATGTACGACCTATACCAAGTGGGGATCGGGGTTTGATGAGGATGCTCGAGGGGAAGCTGGACAATATTACCCAAAGAGTTCCCACTATACGGATTGAGCAAATTCTTGTTGTTATGTAGGAATTTGTTGTAGGGATCCCACCTATCTGGATACACCTCATGAGGAGGGTAGCCAGGGCCGTCCTGGTTTATATAGAAGTCAAAGAGGTTGTTGCAGCTGAAGAAGCTGGTAATCAAGATGACGCTGGTGATGCAGGAGATCGGGCCTAGATCTATAGACATTTTATGGATTGTGGTCCAAATTTTTGTATATTTACACAGTTATGACTGGATCTTAGGATCAAAACTCGACCTATCTATGGACATATTTTTACAACCACACACACACACACACACACATATATATATATATATATTGCCTGGTTATTTACATGTGTTCCAAATGTATCTCTTGTGTATATTTTACAAAATGTGTGTTAAGTGCCTATCGAGAATATAGTTCGCATATGCATCAGTTAATGTATTTTCATTACATGGAATATAATTAAATAAAATATAATCGAAATTTATTTCAAGTAATCTCACTTGCAAAAACTGACGTAACAAGGTAGGGGTTCACACCTGATAAGCTCCATTGAGCTGGGAAACTACAAGTTGAGAGTTAAGTCTGACTTCCAACTGAGTGATACCACATGACAAGGCATCCCATAGTAACTCAATAATAACCCTGTATTCTACCACATTATTGGTAGCAGGACCTAGACAAGCGCCTCCAGAGGCAACTAGATGTCCTAAGGGTGAATAAATGACCCATGTGGCTGAAGCCAGGTTACAAGTATGATGACTAGCTCCATCTGCAAAACCTATGAACCACTCAGCTGACATCTATAACAATCACCAGATGATATAAGAACACTAACTAGAAAGCTATTGTACATAAAATTACTTACAATAAAAATACAAGAAAAAACACTAAGACTAGGCATAGTACTTCTTCAGGTAGAGCCCATTTCTAGGCTCGGGTAGCTTGTTTCCATCAAAGTCAATTAACTCATATGCCCCTTTTTTCAAGACCTTCGACACAATGAAGGGTCCTAACCACATGGACTTGAACTTTCGTACCCCCGGGGGTTCTTTCTCTTGATCCTAGAGCAAGACAAGCTCCCCTTTAGAGAAAATTCTAGGTTTGACTGATTTATCATATTGGTTTTTAACCCTATTTTTATGAGCCTCATTTGTTGTTAACACATCTCTGCGTTGTTCATCTAGATGTTCCAAATGTAGCAAACGTTCTTCTAATTCAGTCGTGTCTGGTAGCACATGAATAGCAATTTTAAGTGATGGAATTTCACATTCAACTGGAGTTACTGCTTCCACTCCATGAACGAGTTGGAAAGGTGAAAAGCTCGTGGCAGTTTTAACATTGGTCTAGTATGCCCAAAGTGCAGGATATAGCATAATGTGCTAATTTGACTGGGTTGCATTGATAGTACGCTTCATAATGGTCTTCAATGTCTTATTGACTGCCTCGACTTGATCATTTGCATGCAGGTAGAAGGAAGACGAGTGATCTTGCTTAAACCCTAGCATAGTAGCCAATTCGGTCATCATGCTATTCTGGAAATGACTGCCATGGTCAGTGAAAATATCCTTTGGAATTCCGAAACTAGTGATAATTTGGTTAAATATGAAAAAAGTTATAGTTTCATCGCCAGCCCTGAAGGTAGGCATTACCTTTTCCCACTTGGTGAAGTAATCAATAGCGACAATGGTATATTTGTATCCCCCAGCCGAAACTGGGTTTCATGTCATGTAATCCACCCCCCATTTAGTGAAGGGGCCCACCATGATGACGAGAAACAAAGAGCAGGATGCGACCGCATTTTCCTGGTGTAGAGATGACATGGATGACAACGCTTCACAGCCTCCACACAATCTTTAAAGATTGTGGGCCATAAATAACCGACACGCAAAATATTATGGGTCGTTGCTAACCCAGATTAATCACCCCCGCATGCTTCGCTATGGGAATCATTTAGGACACGCTCGGCCCCCTCGTGGGTGAGGCACTGACGCAAAATAGAATCTACCCCTCTGTGGTACAAAGTATCCCCGATGATAAGGTAGTTGTTTGCATGTATGCGCAGTTTGTGCTACTCTTCCTTCAAGAAGGCTACAGGACACTTCAAATTATGGAGATATATGAGTATATCTCCATACCAAGGATCAGAGGTTGAAATTAGAAAAATGTACTCATCTAGGAATGAGTCTTCCTCAACTACTACATTCTCTTCTGTTGGAAATTCTGCAATAAGTTTTGTAAAAACTAAGGACTTTTAGATTTGGCATATTGAAAATCCAAGTCAAACTCCTGGAGAATGACTATCCATTCATTGAATTTGCCCCCAATTATTCGTCGAGACAAAACATACTGAAAGGGATTAACATCTACCACTACTGTAGTGGTCCTCGGCAGAATGTAGTGACGTAACCTCTGTACATCATAAATAACTACTAAATCCAACTTCTCAACGTGGGAGTATCAAATTTCAGGACTAGCCAACATGCGACTAAGGTAATAGACAACGTGCTCTTGGAGCTTGTCATCTTCCTGGACTAATACTACCCCAATGGTTGATTCCGATGCAGCCAAATACAATATAAAATCCCTAGAGTAATCTGGAGGACGTAATAAAGGAGCCGACAACAAAGATTTCTTTAATGCCTCGAAATCAAGTTGTGTGGTTTCATCCCATACAAATGGAATGCCCTGCTTTAACAAGCACATGAAACCTTTAGTGATCTTGGCATAATTCACGATAAAACGTCGAAGGAAGTTAGACTTTCCTTGCAGGCTTTGAAGTTTCATGATAGAACAAGCAGGAGAAAGATTTACAATGGCATCTACTTTCAAAGGATCCACCTGAATACCTTTGTTTGAAACTATGAACCCGAGCAGCCATCCTGACTCGACGCAGAAAACACACTTGTGAGTATTCAAGCATATTTTATAATGTCTACATCATTTGAAAATCAAGCGGAGATGATCTGGATGATCAATCCTCTTACGAGAATGAGCAGGCAAATCATCAAGGTACGACTCGACAATGTTCTTAATATCATGGAAGGTAAAATTCATTGCCCGCTGAAAGGTAGCCCCTGCATTTTTCAATCCAAAAGGCATTTTTCTATACGTGAACGTACCCCAAGGACAAATAAAATCCTTTTTATGCTAGTCTTCCGGCTTAATTTGGATTTGATTGTACCCAGAAAAACCATCCATAAACAAAAAAACTTCACTCCCCGCACAAGCATCAATGATTTGATCTATGAAAGGTGTAGGGTAATTACCCTTAGGACATGCTTTGTTCAAGTCATGAAAATTTGTACATACATGTATCGCCCCTTGCTTCTTATCAACGTGAATAGGATTGGACACCCATTCCTTCAAAGCAATCAGGTAAATGAAACCATCTTTCAATGGTTTTTCCACTTCAGCCTTAACGGCTGCCACCTTACGCGAGTCAACAGGTCTGAGCTTTTGTTGAACTGGTTTGGCATCAAGATAGGTTCGGATTTCATGTTCAACAATTGATGGATCTATGCATGGCATCTCCTCATATGACCAAGAAAACATGTTGCGAAACTCCTTAAATAAGGTAGTATAGATAGCAATCTCCTCCAGAGAGCATTTTTCCCCAATATGTACATTTTCAACGGCGTCTAGGTTTGCAGAGATGTTAATAGGAATGGTTGCGAAAATGTTTGCCATATTCCCCTCAGGAAAAATTCCCTCCCTTGGGAAGGGATTGATTGGTAGATCAACATCATCTTCTAGTCTCACATCAAACTCTTGATTTTCGATTCTACTCAGTTCTAGAAGGAAGTAGGATCTATGGTGAAGATCTTTGCAGGTCTTATCTTTCCCACTCATGGCTTCCAAAATGGCTTCATCCAAAGGCAAAACCATGTCTAAGCAGTCAACTGAATATAACGAGTTCTCTGCCCAAGCAGGTAGATAAGCTTCCTCCGGCTCCTCTGAGACTGTAGAAGGAGTCGAAATCAGATCAACAGTGGTGTTAACGATAGCTTGGTAAGCCACTTCTACTATAGATAAGGGCACCTGAGGTTCATGACAGGTATGAAGGACCCAAGGATCAGTTCTATCGACAACTGTCACGATAGACTTACCTACACTCGTGGAACCTAGATAATTTATTGGGGTTGGGATATCAAAAGCGCCCATCAAAGATGAATACATACCAGCCCCCAAGCTCTCTGTAGCAGGATTGACCTAATCAACCAATGGTACTGTGGACTCATTCATTTCCAAACGGCCCCTTCGAGTAAAATTGAGTTGGTCAACAGTAACCAGCTTTCCTTCATGTGGAAAAACCACTACTCAAAGAACAGCCGAAGCAATCACGCACATAGTGTAAGTCCATCTTCTCCCTAGAAGCAAGTTATAGTCCAATGGGGAATCAATCACCTCCACTTCAACAGACACTGCTTTCCCTACCAACTTTATCTCGAAAGCTAGTAGGATACTATGTGGGAAGAAAGACCTCCCATTGAAAGCAGTAAGCAAGGTGTTTGATGAAACTAGCTCCAGGGAACCCAAAGCCTTCCAGCAAGAAAGAGACATGACACATGTGGAAGCACCCTCATCAACAATTGTGCATCCAATGCTTTTGCCACCATGGATGAAATATATTGATAAGGCCACATGATATGGTAGGCAGATCTTAACATCTAATATATTGAACTTTTCCATCTGATTTGAAGAATCCATGCTTCCTAAAGCTGCTAAAAGGGCATCCCACTGAGCGGGACAACTCTGGAGCACTTCCAACATGGGCATCGCACAAGGGGTTTGGGCCAAATATTCCACTACAGATTAATTAGAAGCAGCCCAAGATTTCAGGTTGTGAAATGCCTTTTTAAATATACCTTTCGGTATTTTGGGCATTGGATCAACAGGTTTCTCGATTGTGAGAGGGTTAGAGGTTTCACCAACATATTTTCCCTTCTCAAGAGCCTCCGTCTCATCATTTTTGTTTCTTGTCTGGAACAAGGTACTAGATCGTACCATGTTGATATAATTTTGGTCAGGAGGAACACTCGAAATGCCCCCAGCTACATTAGAAACAGAAGATGAATTCTGTCCTTGGGGAAAAGGATCCTTCAAGACAACCGGTTGTTGAGTCTTAAGCAGCTTCTGATCTTGTTCCATGAGAGGGAATTGATGAGTCAAATGATCTTCCTGGCACAACTTACAAGGAAATTTCACTTTCTTCTTATCTTTCTTTCCCCCATCAACATTGTTTGTGGGTTTAGGCTTATTTTGGTTTCCCTCACCTTTATTCCCCTTCGTCGTCTTCCCACCAAGTTTTTGATTGCCCTTTTGAGAGGATTGAGCAAAAACATTTGCATTTTGGGGTGAGGGGGAAGCCTTAGTTATCTCCACTGTAGACTGCTTAACGAAAAACTCATGGAGTTGCTTGACTAAAGATTCTACAGTGGGAGAATTCACTGAACCAACCACACCATCGGCATGGGGTCCAGGCTTGGGTTTCTCAACACTATGGGTAGACCGCGGTGCCTCAGGTATGATTTCATACAGTATCCCAGACTGAGCATATATCAAATCCAACTGCTAGGCCCTAAGGATGGCCTCTTCTTCAGTATTCACCCCCGAAGTGGATACATCCTTAGATATATAAGGCAATAAAGACTTAAGGAACCACTCTAATAAAAACTCAAGGAGAATGGTGGCTTTTATAAGCCTCTTCTGTCTTCGCCACTCTTGGATATGATTCAAAATGTGAGTGGCTTTATCTTGCTTAAAGATAGATAAGAGGTTTGTGCCAGCATCATACCAGACAGAAAGCTGGAAGTGGTTCAAGAATACCTCCGCTAAGTCCCAAAAACTATCAAACGCAGCAGAGGGCAATTCAATATACCAATTTGTTGCAACACCAATTAGAGTTCTTTGGAATAGCCTCAACCAAACGGTGTCATCATTCAGTGAGTTGGAAGAGCACCATAAATGGAAAGTGGTGACATGGGCCCCTAGATCCTCCCCAGTTTTTGCCTCGAACTTGGGAATGTCCAAAGGTAACTTGGTTAGAACAAGTGGCCACATAGCATTATGTTTCACCGGGTCATTCATCAACTTGTTCAAATCTGGAAAGTTCAAAGTTGCCAAGAACGGAAGTTTAGGCCTAACTGGAGCCTGAAAAGTATGAGTTTGGGAAGTAGAAGGACTTGCCCCCTGGTTCCAAAATGTAAATGTGGGGTTGCCCCCAGCTGCCGGTTGCGAAGTAGTTGGACTACTTTGAAATGGATTCCAACCATAAGCCAGTGGATTATTTTTGTGCAGTGCGGTATAAGTAGTTTGAGCTCCTCCAGATGAAACAAGAGTCTGAAAGACTGGAGCGGGTATCCCTTCGCTAAAAAGTGAGAAAGGAGAGCTCGTAAACGGAGTTGAAACCAGAGTTTGGAAACCTTGACCATAGGTGTTTGTATTTCCGAACTACATCCCCACATATGCAAGTGTAGGGCCCACATAAGGAGTGGATGGGGGAATGTGCCCCCCATTCCATGGAAATCCCTGAACAAAGGAAGAGGATCCCACAGGACCACTCTGAGCAGTATGCATAAAAGAGGGTGAAGCAAAAGGCGCACTGTGAATATCAGTGACAACCCCACTAGAAGGACCACCCAACTACTAGGTTATAAAGGTGCAGCAGGTGCACTTGGTATAGGAGTACCTATAGGGGGAGGTGGCACTCCTCCAGCCAATCCGGCTGAGGTGGGGGCAGATATACCCTCCACAGAGCTTTCCATAAAGTTGCTCACGGCAACACCAATCATAGGTGAAGTAAATGGAAGAACCTGGACAAGAACATGATCGTTTAAGTCAGTAAGACGGGGGTTAAAGTTTCTTGCAAACTTGTCATCTTGCAAGTCCTCAATCTCTACTGTGGTTTTATTAACCTGGTTTGTCCTAAGTTCTAGTTCACCTGAAACTTTGCTTACTCCTACCGGTTCAAAAGAACCATCTGTATCTAATATCCACCTTTGAGGGGGCGGTGGAGGCTCCACTGTAGTAGCTGGAGGGAGGTTTTTCAACCTTCTTGACCTTCTGAGAGGTTGGTCCTCCATGGTTGAAAATTGACTCTTCACACACCCTAAGGCCGACTAAACACAAAAAAACCACACAGCACTCACTAAAAAGTTACATAAAGCCAGATAGATAAGTGGGTATAAGATGTGTCTTCCAGAAGAAAGCTGATAGATGGTTACTCAGCGTCCCTCTAGATGTTCTTGGGCACAAGCGGAGGAATCACCCACCACCCTCCCACACCTTCTATCGGGGTTACCTTCCAAGCTTGTCCAATGTAGACCAAAAATAGCCTTCTGGTATACTTGTGTATGAACCCTAGATTTCAAATAGTCCAAAGGCTACCACAACTATACCGACAGTCTGGGGGGACAATAGCAATCCTGATTCATACGCATGGGTAGGGTAGCAAATATCGAAACCTTGTTAACACCGGCACCTCATGGGGCCCAAGAGGTGGTATTGATAGAATTCCCCAGATGCGTAAAAATCTTGGTCTATGCTCGAACAAGGAATCAGAGGGTTATCTCCTCAGTCCAAGTCCTCACGCGGCCTCGTGCTTAACTCCCATTTGAGAGAAGCTTCCCAGATACAATCAACATAGAAGAGCATTTACCTAGTGATTGGTCAACTACGTCTGAAATCAAATACTTGTGGAGAGTTGAAACTCCCTAATCCACAAATCTAGCCTAAGATAGTTGGTGTAGGAGCCTAAAAAATAAAACTTGCTAATAATTTTTAATTATATCGTTCATTTTAAAAGGTTGTTTTTTAGTCAGAGGCAAATGGCATGAAACTCATGTGGTGTTATAGACTCGATAAAAGAAATGAAAATGATGCATAAAAGTAAATTCAAAGTAAATTGTAACTACTAAGCCAACTTTTCTTTTTCTTTTATAAATGCAAGTTAAGGAACATAAAGCTAAGTATGAGAAACTACAAGACTTTTTAATAATTTTTGAATTTTTTTTTTTGAAATAACGAAAAGCAATACTACATGCAACCTAATGCAAAATATTTGTGTCTTTTCTTTTCAAATAACTTCAAAAACTAAAATGAAAATAAATGCAACATGATCAATTTGACTGATCTAAACATATAAGCTGTGAAATGAGGTAAAAGGATCCCAAAAGTGACCTACTTCAACCAAGAGGAAGAAGACTAAAACAAACCTTGACTTGGAGAAACTAACCAACTTAAAAAGTTTGCTAGATACACAAAGAAAAAGTGACAAACTAAGAATACAAGAAGCAGTACAGAGTATAAAGCATTCAAGGACCTGATCACTGACCTGGAACACAAGCACTCAGACTTATAAACCAAGCAGGAGGACCACCTACACTGACTAATGCAAGAAAATCAAACACCAAAAGCTCAATAACTTGATAGAATCAAGCGAGAGATGTGACATACAGACCTCATACTCATAGAGTCAAGTTATAAACAAAACCTCACAAGCAATCAAAAACCAAAAACTAGGGACAAGCAAACCCTACAAGGCCAAAAGACTGCTACGGGAAACACACGACTGTCTATGCAGACAACCCGCATACAACACGTGACTTTCCAAGAGGAAACCCACGTGTACACAGTGAAACACGCGACTGTGTAGGTATACAACCCGCATGTGCTGCTAAAAAAATTTCAAAGAAAAAAGATTAACAACAAGGTTCTAAAGAAGAAAAAACTATAAATCAAAGGCCACAAATAGACTGAACACACCTAGAATCAAAAAGAAGCAAAGGTTGGTAAGGGGACCTAATGAATGGACCCACAACAGGCTGGACTCCCCAGCGGAGTTGCTAGTTTTGTTGTTCAGGACAATGCACCCTTATAACCTAGGGTCTCTAGGGTTACCAACTTACTAAGACACTTGCAGATAATCAGCTTATCTAGAAAATGAAATAGGAATAGGAAGAAGGCTTGACTTACCCGGTTTATGATGGTTG
>LPNX010340246.1:145068-171023 GCA_001517045.1 Pseudotsuga menziesii | reverse complement strand
TATATATATCAAATATTAGTAAAATGCATATTCATCGTAACATAATTGAAATCATTCATAATCCATTATACATGAGAAAGCAACAATACAACTATTGGAAGAAGAAATTTCTTTATTCATAAACAGAGAATTGTAAGATTACAACCCAGCTTCTGAGACAAAGACTCCTCTGCAAACCGAGGGCACTGAGTTCTAATTCTCCAATAGGTCTTAGGCATACTACCAACATAACTTTTCTCTTTCAAGAATGATTGATTAGCCCCATCCCATGCCCTCTATTTATACATGGGGAAATAGAGAGGTTTCGAAGGTTAGGATGGTTGAGACAGTTGGGATAGTTATGGATTAAGGCCCAACTAATCTCATCTAATCGTGATTTATATTTTTTAATGTTGAATTAAGGTCGCGTGAGTAAATATATAAGCAAGGCGTGTGTGACACACGTGTTGCTCAAAGGAAACTCACGTGTTCAATGTACACACGGGTTGCAATGCAAAAAGGAGCGTGTGCAACCTTAAACTCAGAATAAAAATATATCAGGCTAGTCTAGAGATCATGCATCAATGGTCATGCACATCTATAGTGTTTTGGCCACTTCAATCCTATTTGTCCTTTTGTGTACTTACATAATGAATGTCAACACTCGGACGGAGAAGTGCCATTTTGGTTGATAACATAGAGCCTCTCACTCACCTTATTTTTCACACCCACGCATGTCAAGGAGTCATGATTTCTCCAAGTCACTTCATCCACATCCACACCTCCATTCGTGGCCATTTGGGCTGAGTTGGAGCAAGTTTGACCCACCTAGTGGGGTTGAGGCCAATTTGGCCAATTTCACATGTACAGTCATTTTGGGCTTCCTAAAACTCATGAACCACTTCAAATGTAATATAAACCTATTACTAAGATATTCACATGTTAGATAGTCAAATAATATCCAGTTTTAGTTCACATTGCATGTGTAAAATTGTTCTCTTTTAACGGTTTTTTGTTGGTTTTGCATGAAATTCGATTTGTGAGTTTCTCTAAGGATCCTAGATCTTGATGTAGATCAAAATTATCACAGCCTGCAACCCTGAGAGTCAAACTGGTGTGGTTATAGTATGGTCATCTCCATTTCTAGCACAAGTACAGTTGAGTTCGAGCCTGCATCACCTACCCCTATTATGGAAGACACTATTGGTTACATCCCACCACAGATGGCACCAACTAATGCACAGACTAATCCAGGAGTATATTCAAACACAAATAAACTATCTGGAAAAGAAATACCAGGTTTGTCCTGGATCAAATGGGGAAACGCACCGGTAATAGAAAAATAAAGGGAAAAGCATCAACGCCTCCAGCACCAACCCCACCAGTATAGGAAGATTTTGAGACAAGAAATTTGATACCACCTTATGTCCCTTGAAGACACGGGGATGCACCGAGAGTTATAATTCCAAAAAGGATAGGGGGGCCACTGATAGTGCCATTGGTACCCAAAGGAGTGAAGGTGTTGAAAGATATTTTTTTAATGTAAGGAAATTATGTTATGTCGATCATGATACAAAAATCCAAACAGACTGGGACTGTCAAAACTACATGGACATTATGCAAGACACACCCGAGGCACCTAAACAATTTGTTGCAAAGGAATGGGCCAGGGGATTGGAGCAGTCCAGCATACTATCGTTGCTATATATGCCACATTTTGGCCAAAGTACACCGATAAACACATGTGTTAAGCAGTTACTAGTATTTTTTCATGGAGGGGTTCTATGGTTAGGAAAGCCTATACATGTAGATATTCAACTGATTGCAACCATCATAGGCCTACCATCCACAAGAACGGACCCAACGCTATTTCTAAAAAAGGATCAAGAAGCGACAATAGCTACGTGGATGAAGAAAAAATATGACGCAATAAGAAGTAAAAGGGGATTTCTGATTGAGTCCATTAATAATGACAATGTTTGCTTTGCTATAAAAGTGTAAGAATCCAAGTTACTCCGCAAAATGCGTCTGGACCAGTGCACTGCGGGAGCAATTGCACTTGCGAAACTTTACGAGGAAGGAGTTCAGATCAATTGGTGTCAATTCTTATTGAATAAGCTTGTACAAGATGCAATTGATGCACAGGAAAAGGGAAGGGCATTTCACTACTCATGGCTATTAATTTTAATTTCATTTATAGCATGGTCCAATCCACAAAACTACCAAGGGGTGGACCTGCCAGTCAACTGCAGGGGAGTGAGATATCAAGATCTTTGGTTTGAAAAGGACCTAAAATATCAACAGGAACAAAATAATATTGAATTCTTTATGCATGAGAGGCTATAAGACACCAAGTAAGGAACATGTACATATTAAATGATGCCACTATTCAGCGATTTCATCAGATTGTTAGATTTGAGATTAGTGTGCACCATATTAACATACAACCACACCAACAACAACAACGTCAAACTTTACCAATAAAATTCATAATGACTAAGGAAGAAGTTGAGGAAATTTTTAATTATTGGCTGAAGGAATGGTGTGTTCCATTCCCAGAAGATTGGCTTCGACAAGAGGAAGAACAATTACAACAAGAGAACTCAGATAACGCAGAGGAAGAAGAATACCCACCGGAGGAATTGGAATCTGCAGAGAGTCATTCCACCTCGATACCAATAGACCCAAAAATAGAAAATGAAGGGGGGGGGACCTCATAAAGAACAAGTACTGTCACATACCCCAATTTTGTAAAATAATGTTAATTGTTTTTATTATATTCCTAAGACATTATGTTAAATTTAATGTAAAGTAGGAACTGATGACTCAGCAGATTCAAAAGAAGTGGAATGTAATTCTGAATATTTTATTATTAATAAATAAAAAGTGGAGACAACAGCATTGGGAGAGCTGTTAATAAGAGGTTACTGGTCAAACTGGTGGATGGAACTAGGTGGAGGGCAAAAGAAAAGTGGCAGCATCCTCAAACACTTCCTAAGTTGCAGGTGGCAACTTCCCTATAATTGGGGTCATGATCCCCCAAGAAAGTGGGATCAGAGAAGGTGGCTCATTAAATGACAACTAACCCAAAAAGACCTAGGCAATCTTTTAAAAGTATCCAATGAATAGAGCTGAGGTTGCTCAGATATTTTCCAGAGAGGCATCATTCAGGTGAATGATATTCAGGAAATTCATTGGGGAAAAAGGGAAGAACAGTAAGGAAGATGTTCTGAGAGGAATGTTGCAGTAACTTGGTTTGTTACAGCTTGTTAGCTGGGAGAACTTACTGATAAGTTCAAATTTGGTACTGAGGTTGAAGACTGGTATTGACTACTGCTGCACCTAGTTCCAGCCAGGGAGTCGTTGTTTGAGCGCTCTCCAGGAATTGGTAGGGAGGAACGGCCTCCCATTGCTGTTGTTGTCCAAAGTCCAAGCAGGTTTTGTTACTTAACTGTCTTTGTTTTAAAAATTATGAATGGTTGAATGTTATGTTTGTAGCTTATGATATAAGATTTAGCTGGTTTAGTGATGTAAATGTTTTAGTTTAACAGTAATAGAATCTCTTGATGAAAAATAAAGACCCACTGTGTTTTTCCACATCTGGATTTACCAGACTGTACTCCAGCACAGGGGTAAAAATTATAGAGAAAAATGATATGATGATAATATAACATAGAATATGAACGGAATTTCAGAGTGTTTCTTTGTATGGTTTTTAAAAAGAAACATCTTAGGTATCAGGAATTGTATTAACCTGTAACGAAGATTGTTAAGTTATTTAGAAATAGAGAAATAAATGTTATTGTTCACTGATAGTAGTATGTCCAATAAGAGAAACAGTCTTGATATTATAGTTATTCTTTTTGTTTGCTATGTGATATTTGAATAGAAAAGAAGAGTATAATAGTCCACTAAAGTAGAATTCAGTTAGAAAAAGATGTTGTACAGTTTATTTATTTACAGAATAAATCACTGTAAATATAGTATTCAACTCAAAGAAATAATAGCTAGAACCTTTATTTGTTCTTACAGATACTTAGCTACTAACAGAATTTACCTTGGAAAGTAATATCATTTCTTTATTTATTTATGTTCTATTTAGTTAAGTTCTAACAAAACATACAAATGCTACTTATACTTTTAAGCTGTTAACAATATAGGATTTGTTTAGTTCTCTGATTTTCTTTATATTATAGTTAACCAGATAATATGGGACATAGAGAATATGTCTACAAAGTAAATAGAACAGTAAGTATAACGATAATACAACAGTAAAAATATTAAGTTCATTTACATCATGAATAAACATAGGATAAGGGTATCAGCTTTATAATAACACTTACAATTCTTTTATATAAATAAACTAAGTAAAAGTAACAATAGAAAATATAGTACTTACAGGTAAGACAATAGTCTTACATTATATCCTCTCTATTATATTATATTCTTGTATATTGTTGCATGGATTAAGCATGCAGAATATTTGCTAATTACAGAAAAACAGTATCATTTTAATTTCAGTCTTATTAAATAAAAATAATAACTTATGTACCTAAAGAAGAGAAGTAACTATTAGTTACTTAAGTATTCTATATAGGGCTTCAAGTGTTTATTTTATTCTATAGTAAATTATATATAATAACCTTGACAGGTTTTATAAAACACACTGAATATAAGAATGATATACAGGAAAGACCCTAATAATAACTTATGAAACTATTATGAAAATAAAATCAAGTATACTAATGTACTGTCATTATCTTAACAAAGCGACAGAATGATCAGTTTATTAAGCTTAAGCACAAATTTAAACAACTACAACCCCATAATTGAACAGAGGTAAAATATAAGGAAAGGATAAATGATGTAAACATTATATGGTCGCCGAGCCTCATTTACCAGTTATAAAATGAACAAGTATATACATTTTAGCGCTGTAACATAAACAAGGAATCTAGAAAGGAAAATAGTATTAATAACTATTATGATGATCTTAGGGTAGAAACCCTGCAAAAATTTATGATTACAGCAAAAGTAGAAGTTACGGGTTGTAAACCCTTTTCAAGATAGGCTCACAGCCTCAAGCTTTACACAGTATCGTATAAGAAATTCGAACGGCTCTTCTAAGCCCTCGGTCTTTACAAGTATTTTGAAGGGTATGGCATTTTTGTCTTAGTTTTGTTTCCCTTCGCATACAGTGCTTCAAAACACAAAAGAACTAATTTCTATAGTCACGGCCGAAGCCGAAGAAGCCCTGCAATAAAGCAAGGGTCTTAACCATCTAAGAAAAACAGCGAAGAAAACAACCAAAAACAAACAAAACCCATGAGGGTCTAATAGGCCGCAGTGACCAACCCTTAACTTTCCACGAATGTTTGCACAAGATGGGACGGCCATGGAAAAGTCCAGGCTTACCGGAGGATAGCAACTATTTCCTTTCCCACGCTGCTTCCCTCAAACGTTGAAGCTGTCACCTGTAACAAGGGAAGACTAATGTTAATATGTTACTTGCGAAATGATTCATATAAATGTAAAGAAATCGATTTATGAAATACTGTAAGTATTAACAGCTCCTTACCTAAAATCTGAAGGATGCGTAACCTCCTAAGAACAGACAAACAACCACCAAAGTCAAAAGAAGGAGACCCTTCATCGTGGAAAAAGGGTAGGGAAGAGTTATTGACAGAGTTAAGAGCCACAGCGACTGAGTGCAAGCTGAGTGCAAGGATTACGCAGGAAAATTTCACATTAATAACCCAGAGTTTAGCAGAGACGACTACATTGCTCCCTAACGAGCCGCAGAAGGAATAATACCCACACAGTAAAGAATTGTCTGGAGAAAAGCAAACAACGAGGGTGAAGCATGCAGGAAAGCAATTGCAGCTTACTCACAGCGACGAGCGAAGAGAAGACTCACAGTCAAACGACAGGAGTCGAAAGCAATGGAGCAGGAGACCGGGGAAACAATGACGAGCTAGGGTTAGAGCTGGCCTTTTAACCTCATGATGCTTGGCCAACATTCTGCCACGTCTCCTCATAAATAATTTGCACACGGTGGGTAAATTTCTATAGTCGATCAAAAACAGACATGAGGAACGGTTCATACAATCATTTAGCTTATTTAAGAAGGTTCGACTATAATCTTCAGCGAAGTCAACCTATCAATTGCCATATGATCACAAGAACTTGTTAATATACATATTTATACCTTGCATCATAGTTCATTATTGGTGTTTAAACAATTCATTTGATTACTTTATGATATACTATCAATTATATTGTTGCTTTCCACGTTATAATTCTATGATCATCATGGGTATAGCTAGCGTTATGACATAGAACTTTGTGACATGTTACCCTTACCTTATAAACAATTGATAGAAGGGTAAACTATATCTAGAATGATAAATGCATAATATAACCTTATGTACAAGCTTGGAATGTACGAGATAAAGGTCTATGAGAGTTTTCCCTTAGAGTTGATCCATAACTTGTTTTGTCATGGTCTTATTCATGACCTCTCCATCCAAGTGAATGACTATTTTTTCATTCAACATTTACATTCTTAAATAAAATAAGTTTTGTGATAATGTTATGAAAGGAAAATATAATATCTATGTTTAAAGTGACGATAATACTTATACAAGTATCCACTTAACATCTATATTATAATTAGAATATACTAATGGTCAATTTTTAGGGTGTTGTAAAACCAACTATGGCAAGTATCTTGTTGATGAATGTTCTAAACCTAGAAGTTATAACATACAAGGATGAAGCCATTAATCCCTTAATAGAATATTTATCAACGTAATTGCCAGACCTTAAAACTCTTATGTTGTACATTCTTTTAAGGATAATAATCCAATAAAAATAAGTCCTTTACCTTTTTATAAATAAAGGGATAAAATAAAAACCAGTAACAGTAGGTTTTCTATCAGACCTAAGATGAGCTTTAGTATGCTTGATTCAGTTGTAGTGTAAATGAGACTTAGTGCTTCAGCTAGAGTATATTCCTTTTAGCGGGTAATTTGAAAATGAAAACAGTAATAAGTAAACCCCTCATAAATGCACATTACAATGTAAGTGTATGTGTGTACTTGGAAGGTAAACTGTAAATTCTATAACTCTGCCTTTTCCTACTTTATTTGCAAAGAGTTTAATTAAAGTCTTTTTTATACTTGGCATCTATGACAAGTATCGAATAATACAGTAATATTTAAGAATCATAAGGTTACTCCCACTAAAAAGATGGACAGTTATTGATTTTACCTCAGCAAGTATTGAAAATGGTTTAACAATTATCTTCCTACTGAACTTTTATGTTGCGACGTACTTGTATTTATAAACACTTTAGAATTTCGACAGGCTGCCAACCGAACTTCTTACCTGTAGTCTGTAAGAACAGGAAAATGAACTGCATTAGCTCAAAATCTAAGTAAGCCCAGTTTTTGCATGACATCCCACCTTGTGGTCGCAAAAAGAAAACAAGTCAGTAATCTGAAAAAGAACGGTTCTATCATTAAACACAAATTTAACAGATAATTTAATTAATGAGATGATAACATATAACTAATTAAATGGTTAGTTAACAACATTTATGTTAATGATATGCAAAATTTTAAATTTTAAATTTTTTAGAAAATTTGGGGTTTTGACATGTGGTATCAGAGCATGGTTCAAATACTAGGCCTTGATGCGGCCCAACTAGTTTCCATAGAACAGTAAAATAATGTACTAACCTATATTATGTTTTATGTAAAGAACGAAAAAATTCTTTTTCTGAATCTAACAGGAAGGTATGGAGAAGCTAGGAGAATATGCTCAGGAGGAGTCTCCAAACACCGAGACAAGACAATTGTCCAGAGAACCTATGTTAGAAGAGATAACTGCTCACTCCTCAGAGCTGATGCAGACTATAAAGGATTTGAATACTGAAATGGAATCAGTCAAGAAGGACAATGAGAAGATTTTGAAGACTCACGAAGAGTTGAACCAAATTTTGATGGAAAAATTCCAGACTTAAGGGAGGAGCAAAAGATCTGAATCTGAGGAAGCTAGCCATCAGAAAGGATCTAAAAAGATGAAGTTGAAAAAAGCTGAAAGCAGTTCATCATCTGAAGGGTTCAGGGAACAACAAAGCTACCACACTACTAGTGACAGTAGCGAGGCTGAGTTGTATGACAGAAAGAAGAAGTACAGACCATATGAAGAGATTTCCAGGGAGTTTAAAAAAATAAAACCCCCAACTTTCAACGGAGAGACCGAAAAAGGGGAAGAAGCAGAGTCCTGGTTATCCGGGATGAGGAATTATTTTCAGATATACAACTATTCAAATCAGCTGAAGGCAAGAATGGAAATCTATAATCTCTCTGGAAAAGCAGACATATGGTGGCAAGATCTGAAAAGAGTCAAGGGGATCAAGGAAAAAGAAGTTAATTGGAGTACCTTTAAAAGGTACTTTAAGAAGAAATTTCTGTCCGAACAATATTATGAAGAAAAAGCTAAAGAATTTTACGAATTGAAGTTAGGATCCATGACTAAGAAGGATTTAAACAGTAAATTCTTAAGCTTGTTGAGGTATGTACCTTATTTAGTCGATGAGAAACCTAAAGTGCGGCGGTTTCTCAGTTGTCTGCCATATCATATCAAGGACAAAATTGAGTATGATAACCCGAAGACTCTGGAGGAAGCCATGTGGAAGGCTAATTTATGTTTTGAACAGAACAAGAAGAAAGAAGGCATAGCCAACTGGAAGGCTAAGAAAAACAACAGTCAGCCTGAGTTCAAGAAAAAGGAATTTGTACCCCAGAAGAATTTCAAGAATAATAAGAACAGAAATTATTCTAACAGTAAGAATTTCCAAGGAAATAGAAATGGTGCTTCTAATAATTCTAATAATTCCAGTAACTTTAAAGGCAAGGAAGCTGCAAACAATCATGGGAATTTCACTAAGAATTTTGAACGAAAGGATCCTGTTAAGTGCTGGGAATGTAATGGCCCGCACTATGCCTCAGTTTGCCCAAACCGGAAAAATGCAGTCAGCAATATTCACACTGTGCAGGAGGAAATGACTGTTGGAGAGCTTGCCAGGACTATGCCCAGAATAAATGCAGCGTTGGAGAACCGCCAAGCTGACTATCAGACTTCCATGGTGGAAGTGGAAGGTATGGTTAACCAAACCCCTGTAACCATTTTAATTGATCCAGGAGCTAGTCTTAGTTACATTGCAGCTCAGATAGTGGAAAAGTGTAAATTGTCTGTTGAAAAGTTTGATAGGCTAAGATGAATGAACATCTCACAATAACAGGATGCTATAAAAAACTGACGAAAGACCCAAGTAACAAGATCATTAGAGAGATTAAAAAAGCCATAAATGAGTCGTCATTAGATAATAACCTAAAAAAGAGACTAGCCCCGAAAGACCCTATCATCCCAAGAATTTATGGACTCCCTAAGATTCATAAGGATGGTGTACCACTAAGACCAATTGTGAACACCATTGGGTCACCAACGTATAATCTAGCCAAATACCTAGCAAAAACCCTAAAACCATTGGTTGGCCACACATTTTCATACATTAAAGATTCAACACATTTTGTGGAAAACATTAGGGACCTCAAAGTTGATGATAATGATATGCTTGTAAGTTTTGATGTAACCCAACTCTACACAAAAATCCCTCTGGAAGAAGCAATCAAGGTAGTGGAGGAGATAACTAGTAAAGATATAACCAACCTAGTAAGAAGTTGTTTAAAATCTACCTATTTTACCTTTCGTGGAGAAATGTACGAGCAAACTAGTGGGGTCGCAATGGGTTCCCCCCTTTCCCCAGTGATAGCCAACCTGTACATGGAACATTTTGAGAAAAAACCCTTAGATTCTTACTCGCTTAAACCAAAAGAGTGGAAACGATTTGTGGATGATACCAATTTATTTTGGCCACATGGCAGGGAGAAATTAGATGACTTCCTAAGGCACATGAACAATCAATCTCAACACATAAAATTTACCATGGAAATCCAAGAAAACAACTCCCTTCCTTTTCTTGATGTTCTGATCACTAAGAAAGAAGACGGTTCCTTAGCCCACCAGGTGTATCGTAAGAAAACCCATACAGACACATACTTACATGCCAACTCACACCATCACCCTTCACAAAAACTAGGAATATTACACACACTCGCCACACGAGCTGTCAGAATCTCCGATAAAGAACACCTTGATGAGGAATTGAAACACCTTGAGATAACCCTCCAAAACAATGGTTATGATAAAAAAGATATCAACAAAGCTTTCAGAAGGGCAAGAAGTATGGAAACTAAAAATTGTAATAATGAACAAGAAGACCGAGGAAGAACTTTTCTCCCATATATCCAAGGTACAACTGATAAAATTGCCAAAGTTTTGAAGAAGAAGAAGATCAAGACAATATTTTTCCCTCCAAACTCCCTAAGAAATTTGCTAGACAAAGCAAAATACCCCATCAACCCAAAACTAAGGAAAGGTGTTTATTCATTTCCATGCTCATGTGAAGACGTATACATAGGTGAGACAGGACGCTCAATTCAGACAAGGTTAAAGGAGCATTGTGCAAATGTTACCCATGGAAGAATTAAGAAATCAGCAATAGCTGAGCACTCATCAAAGACTAACCACCATGTATGCATTGAAGAAGCAAGAGTCTTAGCAATTGAGGAGAATTACAACAAGAGACGCATACGGGAAGCAATTGAGATTGAGAAACACCCAAGAAACTTCAATAGGGATGATGGCCTTACCCTTTGTGACTCATGGAAACCGATCATTCACTCCCTACAAAACATAAAAATTATTAGATAATATACATATATACATTAATTATTAATGAGTATTGACTTAGATACATTTAATTAATAAAATTTATATATACATTGACACATTAATGAATTAAAGTCGGCTCTCAAAAATTAAACTGAAGATCATAAACACAGCAATATAAATAATGTAAAAATTCGTGCAGCTTTTAATTGAGATATGTTTTCTCCTGAAGATGGACTCAACTATGCAGTCCGAAACACGTCGAGAACTAAAACTCTACACAGGTATCCAATCCCCCTTGAAAAGTTCCTGGTTAGTTCAATTAGCCACTGGGGCAAAAAGGAAAGTAACCTGTTATGTGAAAGAATGTGCTTTAACTATGGATGATTTTAAAACTACAGTTAAGCTTAATGTGTTGCCACTTGGCTCGTATGATTTATTGATTGGTATGGATTGGTTAGAGCAGCACAAGGTAGTTTTAAACTGTTTTGATAAAACCTTTACGTGCGTAAATAATAATGAACAACCAGTAACGGTTAAGGGTATTCCTAGGAACACTGTAATCAAGAAGATCTCTGCTTTACAACTTAAAAGAGCAGTCGGGAAAGGGTGTAAAGCCTATGCTGTAATTATTACAGATGAGGCAAGTAAATCTGAAATGGATAAGTTAAAAATAGAAGATATTCCTGTTTTAAATGAATTTACTAATGTTTTCCCAGAAGAAATTCCAGGATTACCTCCTAGGAGGGAACTGGATTTCACTATTGAGCTGGTGCCAGGTGCTGTACCTAGCTCGAAAGATCTATATTGTATGAATATTTTAGAACTTAATGAGCTAAAATCACAGCTAAAAGAATTAATAGATAAGAAGTACATTTGACCTAGTGTATCCCCTTGGGGAGCACCAGTCATCTTTGTCAAAAAGAAAGACGGAACTATGCGACTATGCATGGATTACCGTCAACTAAATAAGGTGACTATTAAAAACAGATATCCGTTGCCCCGCATAGATGATCTGTTTGATCAGCTATGTGGAGCTACGGTGTTCTCAAAGATAGACCTGAGATCAGGATATCATCAGGTAATAATTAAAGATGAGGACATATTCAAGACAACCTTCAGAACAAGGTATGGACATTACGAATTTGTCGTAATGCCATTTGGGCTTACCAACGCCCCAGCTGTCTTTATGTGCCTAATGAATAATACAATGCATAAATACTTAGATAAATTCGTTGTCGTGTTTATCGATGACATATTAATTTACTCTAAAACTGAAGCAGAACATAAAGAACACCTAAGGATAGTTTTACAAGAGTTGCGAGAGCAACAGCTCTTCGCGAAGTTTAGCAAGTGTGACTTCTTTAAGGATGAAATCCAGTACTTAGGTCACGTAGTGACTAAGGAAGGGATTTCAGTCGATCCTGAAAAGATTCGGGCAATCGAAGATTGGCAAATTCCAAAGGATGTAACAGATGTTAGGTCATTTATGGGAATTACCGGTTATTACAGGAGATTTATTGAAGGCTTTTCAAAAATAGCTAATCCGATCACTTCTTTGCAAAAGAAAGGCAAGAAATTCGATTGGAACTTAAAGTGTGAAGAAAGTTTTAAGAAATTAAAAACCTTATTAACAAGTGTGCCTATTCTAAGAATAGAAGATCCTAATAAGGATTTCGTGGTATGCACAGATGCCTGTAATGATGGTTTAGGCGGTGTGCTGACTCAAGACGGGCATGTCATTGCCTATGAGTCCAGGAAGTTAAAGATCCATGAAAAGAATTATGTAAATTATGACTTAGAACTTGCTGCTGTTATACATGCCTTAAAAATGTGGTGACATCATTTAATAGGCAGAAAGTTTATTTTAATGACTGATAATAAAGGACTAAAATACCTTTTAGATCAGCCAAACTTAAATGCAAGACAAGCAAGGTGGTTAGCCTTCTTGAGTGAATACGATTTTGAAATCCAACACATAAAAGGAAAAGAAAATAAGGTGGTTGATGCTTTAAGCAGAAATGCAAAGCTGAACTTTATAGCAGCAATCAGCACTTATGCTTCTGATTTAAATGAACAGCTTACAGAAGGGGTAAAACAGGATGAAATTTATCAAAAATTACAAGTTACAGCGAAAGAAGAACCTATAGAAAGCTTAATAAAAGGTTATAGTCTAAATAAAGATGGATTTTTATTGTTTAAGGACAAATTGTATGTGACTAATGTTCCTAAGGTCAAGTTGTTGATTCTGGACGAAGTTCATAAAACACCTTACTCAGGACATCCAGGTTACAAAAATACTGTAACCATGTTAAGGAAATAATATTTTCTGGCCTAATATGAAATCGGAAGTAGCTGAATACATAGCTAGATGTTTGGACTGTCAACAAGTGAAAACCGAACACCAACATCCAGCTGGTTTACTGCAACCATTGCCTATTCCTAGTTGGAAATGGGAGATAATCAGCTTAGATTTTATTACTGGATTGCCCAGAAATCAAAATCAAAATGATTCAATTATGGTGGTGGTAGATAAATTAAGTAAAGCAGCACATTTCATTCCTATTAAAACTACTTACAAGGCTGCAAACATAGCTGACATATTCTTAAAGCAGATTTTTCGGTTACATGGTGTACCGAAGGTTATCATTTCGGACAGGGATCCTAAATTCACAGGAAATTTCTGGAAATCCTTGTTTAAGGGATTAAATACAACACTGAATTTCAGCACCTCCTTCCATCCTCAAACAGATGGACAGACAGAAAGAGTGAATTAGGTGCTGGAAGATTTGTTAAGGATGTATGTTAAAGATCAGCCAGGTAAGTGGGAAGACTACTTGCATTTAGCAGAATTTGCATATAATAACAACTATCAGTCATCAGCTAAGTTCAGTCCATTTGAAATTCTGTATGGGCGTAAATGCAACACTCCTATCTCCTGGAATAATCCAGTAGATAGATTAGTGTTAGGACCAGAATTATTGAAGGAAATGGAACAGATTGTGAAACAAGTGCGGGAAAATTTGAAGGTGGCACAGGATCGGCAAAAGAGACAAGCAGATTTAAAAATAACTTCCAAAGAGTTCCAGGTAGGTGAGCACGTGTTTATAAAGGTAAGACCAAAGAAAATATCTCTAAGATTGGGGAGTTGTGCAAAGCTAGCACCACGTTATTGTGGTCCGTTTGAAATTTTATCCAGAATTGGTCAAGTTGCATATCAGCTAGCGTTACCACCTAATTTGAAAGTGCATAATGTTTTTCATATTTCTGTTCTAAAAAAGTATGTTCATGATGCTACTCATGTGATTGATTGGAATGTTGTACAGGTGGAACCAGAAGGAGAAATTCTGGTGGAACCGGACTGTATCCTCGGGAGGAGGGAAATTACTATGCGAAACCGCACCATTGGACAGGTGAAGGTGCAATGGAAGCACCTTAGTCCTGAAGAGGCTACCTGGGAACTGGAAAGTAAGATGTGGGAAGCATACCCGAATCTGTTCCAGGAGGTTGCAGAGGATGAAGAATAAGTAACATCAAGGACGATGTTACATTTTAAGGGGGTGTGTATGTCACATACCCCAATTTTGTAAAATAATGTTAATTGTTTTTATTATATTCCTGAGACATTATGTTAAATTTAATGTAAAGTAGGAACTGATGACTCAGCAGAGTCAAAAGAAGTGGAATGTAATTCTGAATATTTTATTATTAATAAATAAAAAGTGGAGACAACAACATTGGGAGAGCTGTTAATAAGAGGTTACTGGTCAAACTGGTGGATGGAACTAGGTGGAGGGCAAAAGACAAGTGGCAGCATCCTCAAACACTTCCTAATTTTCAGGTGGCAACTTCCCTATAATTGGGGTCATGATCCCCCAAGAAAGTGGGATCGGAGCAAGTGGCTTATTAAATGACAACTAACCCAAAAAGACCTAGGCAATCTTTTAAAAGTACCCAATGAATAGAGCTGAGATTGCTCAGATATTTTCCAGAGAGGAATCATTCAGGTGAATGATATTCAGGAAACTCATTAGGGAAAAAGGGAAGAACAGTAAGGAAGTTGTTCTGAGAGGAATGCTGCAGTAACTTGGTTTATTACAGCTTGTTAGCTGGGAGAACTTACTGATAAGTTCAGATTTGGTACTGAGGTTGAAGACTGGTATTGACTACTGATGCACCTAGTTCCAGCCAGGGAGACCAGAGCAAGCTCGGGGGTCCTGAGGAGTCATTGTTTGAGCGCTCTCCAAGAATTGGTAGGGAGGAACGGCCTCCCATTGCTGTTGTTGTCCAAAGTCCAAGCAGGTTCTGTTACTTAACTATCTTTGTTTTAAAAATTATGAATGGTTGAATGTTATGTTTGTAGGTTATGATATAAGATTTAGCTGGTTTAGTGATGTAAATGTTTTAGTTTAACAGTAATAGAATCTCTTGATGAAAAATAAAGACCCACTGTGTTTTTCCACATCTGGGTTTACCAAACCGTACTCCAGCACAGGGGTAAAAATTATAGAGAAAAATGATATGATGATAATATAACATAGAATATGAATGGAATTTCAGAGTGTTTCTTTGTATGGTTTTTAAAAAGAAACATCTTCGGTATCAGGAATTGTATTAACCTGTAACGAAGACTGTTAAGTTATTTAGAAACAGAGAAATAAATGTTATTGTTCACTGATAGTAGTATGTTCAATAAGAGAAACAGTCTTGATATTATAGTTATTCTTTTTGTTTGCTATGTGATATTTGAATAGAAAAGAAGAGTATAATAGTCCACTAAAGTAGAGTTCAGTTAGAAAAAGATGTTGTACAGTTTATTTATTTACAGACTAAATCACTATATATATATTATTCAACTGAAAGAAAGAATAGCTAGAACCTTTATTTGTTCTTACAGATACTTAGCTACTAACAGAATTTACCTTGGAAAGTAATATCATTTCTTTATTTATTTATGTTCTATTTAGTTAAGTTCTAACAAAACATACAAATGCTACTTATACTTTTAAGCTGTTAACAATATAGGATTTGTTTAGTTCTCTGATTTTCTTTATATTATAGTTAACCAGATAATATGGGACATAGAGAATATGTATACAAAGTAAATAGAACAGTAACTATAACGATAATACAGCAGTAAAAATATTAAGTTCATTTACATCATGAATAAACATAGGATAAGGGTATCAGCTTTATAATAACACTTACAATTCTTTTATATAAATAAACTAAGTAAAAGTAACAATAGAAAATATAGTACTTACAGGTAAGACAATAGTCTTACATTATATCCTCTCTATTATATTATATTCTTGTATATTGTTGCATGGATTAAGCATGCAGAATATGTGCTAATTACAGAAAAACAGTATCATTTTAATTTCAGTATTATTAAATAAAAATAATAACTTATGTACCTAAAGAATAGAAGTAACTATTAGTTACTTAAGTATTCTAGATAGGGCTTCAAGTGTTTATTTTATTCTATAGTAAATTATATATAATAACCTTGACAGGTTTTATAAAACACACTGAATATAAGAATGATATACAGGAAAGACCCTAATAATAACTTATGAAACTATTATGAAAATAAAATCAAGTATACTAATGTACTGTCATTATCTTAACAAAGCGACAGAATGATCAGTTTATTAAGCTTAAGCAAAAATTTAAACAACTACAACCCCATAATTGAACAGAGGTAAAATATAAGGAAAGGATAAATGTTGTAAACATTATATGGTCGCCGAGCCTCATTTACCAGTTATAAAATGAACAAGTATATACATTTTAACGCTGTAACATAAACAAGGAATTTAGAAAGGAAAATAGTATTAATAACTATTATGATGATCTTAGGGTGGAAACCCTGCAAAAATTTATGATTACAGCAAAAGTAGAAGTTACGGGTTGTAAACCCTTTTCAAGATAGGCTCATGGCCTCAAGCTTTACACAGTATCCTATCAGAAATTTGAACGGCTCTTCTAAGCCCTCAGTCTTTACAAGTATTTTGAAGGGTATGGCATTTTTGCCTTAGTTTTGTTTCCCTTCGCATACAACGCTTCAAAACACAAAAGAACTAATTTCTATAGTCACGGCCGAAGCCGAAGAAGCCCTGCAGTAAAGCAAGGGTCTTAACCAGCTAAGAAAAATAGCGAAGAAAACAACCAAAACCCATGAGGGTCTAATAGGCTGTAGTGACCAACCCTTAACTTTCCACGAAGGTTTGCACAAGATGGGACGGCCATGGAAAAGTCTAGGCTTACCGGAGGATAGCAACTATTTCCTTTCCCACGCTGCTTCCCTCGAACGTTGAAGCTGTCACCTGTAACAAGGGCAAACTAATGTTAATATCTTACTTGCGAAACGATTCATATAAATGTAAAGAAATCGATTTATGAAATACTGTAAGTATTAACATCTCTTTACCTAAAATCTGAAGGATGCGTGACCTCCTAAGAATAGACAAACAACCACCAAAGCGAAAAGAAGGAGACCCTTCATCGCGGAAAAAGGGTAGGGAAGAGTTATTGACAGAGTTACAAGTCGCAGCGACTGAGTGCAAGCTGAGTGCAAGGATTATGCAGGAAACTTTCACAATAATAACCCAGAGTTTAGCAGAGACGGCTACATTGCTCCCTAACGAGCCACAAAAGGAATAATACCCACATAGTAAAGAATTGTCTGGAGAAAAGCAAACAACAAGGGTGAAGCATGCAGGAAAGCAATTGCAGCTTACTCACAGCGACGAGCGAAGAGAAGACTCACAGTCAAACAACAGGAGCTGAAAGCAATGGAGCAGGAGACCGGGGAAACAATGACGAGCTAGGGTTAGAGCTGGCCTTTTAACCTCATGACGCTTGGCCAACATTCTGCCACGTCTCCTCATAAATAATTTGCACACGGTGGGTAAATTTCTATAGTCGATCAGAAACAGACATGAGGAACGGTTCATACAATCATTTAGCTGATTTAAGAAGGTTCGACTATAATCTTCAGCGAAGTCAACCTATCAATTGCCATATGATCACAAGAACTTGTTAATATACATATTTATACCTTGCATCATAGTTCATTATTGGTGTTTAAACAATTCATTTGATTACTTTATGATATACTATCAATTATATTGTTGCTTTCCACGTTATAATTCTATGATCATCATGGGTATAGCTAGCGTTATGACATAGAACTTTGTGACATGTTACCCTTACCTTATAAACAATTGATAAAAGGGTAAACTATATCTAGAATGATAAATGCATAATATAACCTTATGTACAAGCTTGGAATGTACGAGATAAAGGTCTATGAGAGTTTTCCCTTAGAGTTGATCCATGACTTGTTTTGTCATGGTCTTATTCATGACCTCTCCATCCAAGTGAATGACTATTTTGTCATTCAACATTTACATTCTTAAATAAAATAAGTTTTGTGATAATGTTATGGAAGGAAAATATAATATCTATGTTTAAAGTGACGATAATACTTATACAAGTATCCACTTAACATCTATATTATAATTAGAATATACTAATGGTCAATTTTTAGGGTGTTGTAAAACCAACTATGGCAAGTATCTTGTTGATGAATGTTCTTAACCTAGAAGTTATAACATACAAGGATGAAGCCATTAATCCCTCAATAGAAGATTTATCAACGTAATTTCCAGACCTTAAAACTCTTATGTTGTACATTCTTTTAAGGATAATAATCCAATAAAAATAAGTCCTTTACCTTTTTATAAATAAAGGGATAAAATAAAAACCAGTCACAAAACCAGTCACAGTAGGTTTTCTATCAGACCTAAGATGAGCTTTAGTATGCTTGATTCAGTTGTAGTGTAAATGAGACTTAGTGCTTCAGCTAGAGTATATTCCTTTTAGCGGGTAATTTGAAAATGAAAACAGTAATAAGTAAACCCCTCATAAATGCACATTACAATGTAAGTGTATGTGTGTACTTGGAAGGTAAATTGTAAATTCTATAACTCTGCCTTTTCCTACTTTATTTGCAAAGAGTTTAATTAAAGTCTTTTTTATACTTGGCATCTATGACAAGTATCGAATAATACAGTAATATTTAAGATTCATAAGGTTACTCCCACTAAAAATATGGACAGTTATTGATTTTACCTCAGCAAGTATTGAAAATGGTTTAACAATTATCTTCCTACTGAACTTTTATGTTGCGACGTACTTGTATTTATAAACACTTTAGAATTTCGACAGGCTGCCAACCGAACTTCTTACCTATAGTCTGTAAGAATAGGAAAGCGTTCTGCATTAGCTCAAAAGCTAAGTAAGCCCAGTTTTTGCATGACATCCCACCTTGTGGTCGCAAAAAGAAAACAAGTCAGTAATCTGAAAAAGAACGGTTCTATCATTAAACACAAATTCAACAGATAATTTAATTAATGAGATGATAACATATAACTAATTAAATGGTTAGTTAACAACATTTATGTTAATGATATGCAAAATTTTAAATTTTAAATTTTTTAGAAAATTTGGGGTTTTGACAAGTACAACTGGGAAGAAAGAAAAATAAGATGAGGGCTGACAGAAATGCAAATACCATTAGCTTGGACAATGAATATTTGCAAATGATGACTGAGGCAATAACTGAAGTAGTGCATACCAGCTTCAAGACCATAGAAGAGTGATAAGAAGAACTTTTAGGTACAGTTACTAATTTGCTTAAAGTTTTGTGTAAAGTGGTTGAAGATGTTAAAAGTGTTGCTGACTGTCCAATCCCAACAATGGAGTCACAAGATCCATCAGAAATTTCAAGAATGCAACAAACTGTGATACATGTTCCAGTCCCACCAATAAAGGTGGAAGTGTCTGGAGTAGTTTTTGATCTAGGAACTTGGGAGTTTAATGATGTTTTCAGGGACATCGGCTAGATCACCATAGATTTCTCATCCATGAACATAACAAATATATATGCAATACAAAGTGTTGTAAATGCATAAATAAAGCTGCGTGAGCGTACCTTGGCCACGCAAGTGAAGGATGCAAATAAAGATATCAATAAAATGAAACTAGAAGTTCAAGAAACTGAACAAAAGACAAAGGAATGGGAAGGAAACTATCATAAAATCAGCAAAGTAGTAACCCTGACATGTAAGAACTTTGCAGCAGAGGGAGTAACAGAGGAAATGGCAGTAGATGCCAAAGTAGCTCAACTAGCTGAAATAGTGGCTGACCTTAGGAGGAAATTTAAAAATCTAGCAGAACAAGTAAGACCAAGCACACCTACAGAACTGTTGGAGAATAGAAGAGAAGTAGCGATTGAACTACGAAGAAAATAGAAGAAGCAGAAGAAATATGTGCCAAGGTTGTCAACCAAGTCTCCCAGACTTGGGAAGCCCTAATGGATGATGAGCAATCACAAAAGATTGCAAATAAGCAATCACTATGTTTGAAGTAAACATTATGCAAATAAGGAATGATATGAAGTAGCTACCCTTAGCATAGAAAATGGCTAAGGTGACGGAGATGAGAAAATTGCAGCAACAAATGGTTGTGATGTGCACACAACAACAACACCGTGAGGAGAAAGTGGAAGAGTTGTAGGCATCATTCATCCTGTACATCAGAAGGTGCACGATCTAGCGGCATCAATGGAGAAAGTCATGCTGAAACATGTCAGTTCTGACCTGGTGGAGCAAATGCGAAAGACAGAGGAAGAAGTGTGCAAAGAAGGAGAGAGAGTGGTGAAAATCGTGGAATATTTTTAGAACAAAATCAACGCAAGTAAAAACATGGAGGGATAGCTTCAAGTCGCTTGGGATGAGCCATAGGTGAGTGTTGGGGGCATGTTGGGCCTAGGGAGTAAGGCATAATTCATACAGAATTATGCCTAAGTATGGAGAAGAGTTAAAGGAGAAGAGCTAAAGGATAAGAAGGAGCTATGACTGAGGTAGGAGCATAAAGGCAAGAAGAGAAAGGAAGTTGTGATAGAGAAAGTGAAAGAGAGGAAGAGGAGGAGGAGGAGGCACCAGAAGGGGAAGTTGCGCCACATAAGGAAGCCGCGGCAGAAAGATGGAGTGTGACATAAGAAGGTACGACAAAATATCAGCAATAGAATTCGTGCAAGTAGCATAACGGTTGGGAAACGACAGTAAGACATAATGTTGAGAACGTGGCAGGCCCTAACGATCGTGGGTATGAGCTCTGCTAGAGCCGTCAGAAACCACATGTGTGAAGGAATCTATGTAATTCAGGACATTAGTGCCTCCCGATTAGGTGTTACTAGAATAAGAAAGACATCTTATCGGTTGGATATAGAAATTCGACTGAGAAAGCGAGAGAAAATGAGTCGATATTGAGTCTGTATTGAGTCAGTATTGATTCTGTATTGAGTTTGTATCAAGTATGTATGGAATTTGTGTCGATTCTATAATGGGGCTATAAAAGAAGGAACCTCGGCTGTATGCGGGTTAGCCTCCCTATGGTCAGTTTTTACAGTTAGCCTCCTTATGGTCAGTCTTTACGGTTAACTCTGAATTATTAGACTCTCAAGCTAGACTTTGATTATAGAAAGGAAGGCTCTCATTAGCTAAAGAGTGTGAGATCCTGGTTGGTGGCTCTACGTTGCTGAGTGCGTCAGAGTAAAATATCTACAGTTGCATGTGTAGAAGAGTAGGAAATGTCGAGTCAATCATGGCTATGTGCGGATCACTAGTAGAGTAAAGTAGGAAGAGAGCAGAGAGAACATCAGAGAGCATGAGAGGGAAGAAGAGTCTATAAATAAAGAGAAGAAGATCTTAAGGAGAGTATGTAGCTTAGTGCATTGATTAAAGGTGCATCTATTTCCTCATGCTAGATGGGAGCTCTCAAAAATTCCAAGAATCAATCTCTCTTAGCTAGAGAGACTAATAATGCACAAGCAAAGGGGAAGCAAAAAGGTAAAGAGAAGAAGAATTATAATTTCAAGCCTAAAGAGAAGCAAAATCCATTAGATGGAGCCTCTGGTTCCAAGAAGGACAAGCACAAGAAGTTTGACAAAGACAAATGCTCTTACTGTAAGAGAGGATTTCATCCAGAGAACCAGTGTATGAAGAAGACCATCGACCAGATGTATAAGCTCCTTTAATAGAACAACGTTTCCCTTCCTAAAGGTGCAAAGAAGTCTAATGCTAGAAACAAGACTGATGAACATGAGAGGTGTCATGCTTTGAAAGCAAGATTCACTTAGTCAAAGGCCTATATCATTGATTATGAAGCTTCCAACCACATGGTTTCCTCCGAGGAATAATTCACCTCTATGGGTCTCTCTGGAGGACCAAGAATCCATATGGGAGATTATTCATAAATCCCAGCTGTTGAGAAAGGATACATTAAAGTTGAGCATGGAGTATTCCAGAATATGCTCTATGTTCCCTCCCTAGCAGCAAACTTGTTGCCTGTGTACCAGATGACGCATACTGGCTCTCCCAAGAGAATCACATTTGATCATGACACAGTGGATATCTCAAAAGTATCTACTAGAAATGTAATAGCGAAAGGAGTTGCTAAGCATGCCTTCAAGGCATATGATTTTTCTTACTTTCTTCCTAATTCATACTCAAGTGCCTTATTGGCTCATGCCAATAACACAAGAAAGTTGTGGCATGAAATATTTGTCCACCTGAACTTCAAGTATCTCCAGTAGCTGCACAATGAAAATATGGCTGAGGGATTTCCTCTCATCAAATCCTCTGAAGGAGTGTGCACTGGTTGCTTGGTAGGGAAGCATCCAGAGAGAAGGTATGAGGTTAACAAGGCAAGAAGAGTTGCCTCCACACTAGATATAATCCACAATGATGTCTCCAAACCGATTCCTGGAACATCTATGAATGGATCCAAATATTTTCTGACCTTAATTAATGCTTATTCAATGTATTCTTGGGTATACTTTATGAATAAAAATTATGAGGTAGTTGAGACCTTAAAAGTCTTCAAAGCCTTGGTTGAGAACACTCTCAGAAAGAAGATCAAAGCACTTAGATCTAATAATGGTGGTGAGTATGTCAAAGATAATTCCAACAACTTTGTGCATCAGCAGGAATTCAAATGCAGCACTCAGTACCATACACACCACAACATAATGGTGTAGGTGAGAGGAAGAATAGATCCTTGTAAGAGATGGTTACATGCCTCCTAGAAGCAATAAGTCTTCCTCCATATATATGGGCTGAGGTAGCCAATTGTATTTCATATATCCATAACAGGGTGCCCCATAAGTCAGCATTTGGGGATACTCCTTTCAAAGCATTGACAGAACATAAGACCAATGTCTCACATCTAAGATTTTTTGGCTCCAAGGCATGGGCCATAATTCCCATTGACAAGAGAAAATCCTTCCAATCCTAAAGTAGCGATTGCATACTGCTGGGATATGCAGATGATGCTAAGTCATACAAAGTGATGGACCTTGCAAACAAAAAGTGCTTCATAGAGTGCAGTGTGTAGTTTGAAGAAGATCACGTGCATGATCCATAGTCAACCAAAGAAGAATAAGGTATAATTTCTCATCCATTTCCATTTGCAGATGATGACATCTTGAATAATGTTTTAGATTCAGAAGATTGGAACCAATATGATCATGATCTTGATATTGAGATCGAACCTCAAGATGATCCAGATCCATATCCAACATTTATTCCAAATCAAAGGCTTAAATGGGCCCAAAATATTATTGAAGTAGTTGGGAATAAGGCTGGGGATCAAGATGACAGAAGAAGAACAAGGTCCCAGTATCAGGATGAACACGTTGCACTCTCTCATTCCTGTCCACTTCTCCTATATAGGTGTTTCATGATTATGGGATCATTTCCTCAATCATACAAGGAATCTTTCCATGATACAAGATGGAAGACAACTATAGATGATGAGTTTGGTTCGCTACAAGAAAACAAAACTTGGGATCTTGTCACTTTGCCTCCTGGGAGGAAGTTGGTTCAGTGCAAATGGATCTATAAGACCAAGCTAGAAGCTGATGGGACCACAACTAATTACAAGGCTCGATTGGTGGTAAAGGCGTACTCACAAGTCCATGGGTTGGACTATAATTAGACATTCACTCTTGTTGCAAGAAAGGACTTTATAAGACTAGTTTTGGCCATTGCAGCTTCAAAGAGGTGGGAGGTACATCACATGGATGTGAAGAGTGCCTTCCTCCATGGTGACCTGGAATAGGAGATCTATATGAGACATCCTTATGGGTAAATTCAAGATTCATCCTTAGTTTGCAAAATGAGGAAATCTCTTTATGGGCTCAAGCAAGCCCCAAGGGCATGGTATGCCAAGATGGATGCCTTCCTTACGTCATAGAAATTTGAGAGATGCATATATGATGCCAATGTCTACATGCAGTAGAAAGGGGGCTTCTTAATGTTGATAGTTATATATGTGGATGACTCTCTCATTACTAATAGCTTTGTTGTTGGATTGAGAAGCATCAAATCGGCATTGAACGAAGCATTTTCCATGACTAATCTAGTGTTGTTAAGGAAGGCTATTGGTCTCAAAGTTAATCAAAAGGATTTGGTAATTATGATTACACAATCTACATACATTGGGGACTTGCTTAAAATATTCCATGTGAATGGCTGTAAAGCAACACCCTTCCCCTTCCTATCTGGTATAAGGTTAGAAGAAGGTGGTTCCACACCACTGGTTGACAATACACTCTACAGACAAGTTATTGATAGCCTACTGTACCTCACCCATTCGAGGCCATATGTGTCCTATGTTGTGATTGTTGTTGCCAGATACATGCAAGACACACATGATATGCATTGGAAAGCAGCAAAGCACATCTTGCATTATGTACAAGGTACAAGGGAGTTTGGGATCCACTATTCTGCTGGTGCCCAGCTAGATCTAATTGGTTTTACTGATTCAAACTGGGATGGTGATGGTACTGATAGGAAATCTACATTTGGTTTTGTGTTCATGTTGGGATTTGGACCTGGTCAAGCAAGAAACAAACAGGTCTTGGTCTCTCTTCAACTGAAGCAGAGTATCGGGGGGTTGTGAATGCAGCTATATAGGCAATTTGGTTGCATGGAATTCTAACAGAGTTTGGCATTCTCACTTCTCCATTAGTATATCTATATTGTGACAATCATAGTACCATTAAGATATCCAATGATCCAATTTAGAAGCAGTGTACCAAGCATATTGAAGTACACATGCACTGCATTTAGGAACTAGTGCATAGTAAGGCTATTATGTTAGGAACCCATGTCAATCCTTCTCTTTACCGTGTTAGTATATTGTTGTTGGACGCATATGCTTTGTAAGTCGTCCCATAGTAATTGTTGATCCATAGTTTGTGTTATTGTTGTTGGGCGCATATGCTTTGTAAGCCGCCTGTAGTATTTGTTGATCCATAGTTTATATTGGCCCATGGTTTTGACCCATAGTATCAGCGCCTATTTTTAGTATATAAGTGTGTGTTGAGGCCAAGGAAGGCACCGTGAAGTTATTTTGTATTGAGCTTGCTCAAAGGAGGTTGCCCCCTCGAAGTGGCATACGATTAATATAAAAGTTATTTTGAGTTCTACTGCTATATCTTGTATTTTGATTAATTATTTGCTGCAGGGTCCTCACATCTGGTATCAGAGCACTTTCTTGGGCTCGTTGGGTGAAATTTCTGCCCAAATTTTTTTTCGCTTCTATTGCAGGTTCGGATCTGGGAATAATCCTTATCTGCATAACTGTGGGAAGTACTTGGGCATAAGCCCTAAACCTCATTGTGAGGAGTACCACAGGAACCCTGAAGTAGCTGGCCCATTGAGAGGACCTGCCAGCGAAAAGGGCAACGACCCCTACCTGATTGACTAGTTCCCACCCGTGAGGTAAACCAAGAGCTGTCGTTTGTGGCCAAGCGGTTATCAGTTTTACCTGAGCTGTGGAGTGAGGGGTACTGCCCCAATACGCAAGTCGTCAGACAGCATTGGTGGCCGAGTGAATCCCTTGAACCGATAGGAAGCTGCACATACCTGGGGTCCATATCTATTTTCAGTTGCACAATCACAGATTTCCTTTGTCCAAAACTGTTGCCGGTCATTTCTACGCCATTGCAGATCTAATTGTTGCCGATCACTTCCGCGCCGTTGCAGATTCCACTGTTTCTGATCACTTTCGTGCCGTTGCAGATCCCTTCCTGGAAAAAA
>LPNX010340246.1:68013-132878 GCA_001517045.1 Pseudotsuga menziesii | reverse complement strand
CAATAATAATTAAATATCATAGTTCATGAAGTAATGATTGCTTGCATAGATAGTGTAGTCCATCCCAAAATTCCAATAAACTGAAGTGGCTTTCCTCCAGGTGTAGGCCCTCCCTTGATAAGCTATTAGCAACCTAGTTATATTCTATGTAAACATGTGTAAAAGTGATGTTCTAAAACCTTCTTGAAATCTGCTTAGCATGCTCAACAACAACAAGAAGACCAATACGTTGTACTTGTAGTTGTTTTGTCATCCAATTTATAATGAGAAGGAAGTCCCCTAAAACCTCCACAATGCTCAAACCTCTGTCCAAAGAAAAATTTTGAAGAAAAAAATGTTCCTTAAATTCACCCAAGTTATTTGTCTCGTCACCCAATGTCGCTTAGAAGTGAAAGTAATGGGATTTTGAAAGAAGTAAAGTAAAACCAGGATCATAAATCCTTTCATATACTTGATAGGCCCCATTAAAATGACCTTAAGTAATTGTTTTATCCAATTATAGTTCCCTAAGTACACGAGGCACTTCCTTATAAATTGGGATCAATGCAACCACCTATACAGATATTTCAAAAGTAGGGAGAAATTTACCCTCAAATACACAAGTACTCCTCACATGCAAGAGTCCCCACAAGGATGGAAATGGGACTACTCTTATGCTCTTTAACTCCTTTCTAGCAAACCAAGTATGGAAGCAAGCTTCTAATGTCATGCCTCCCCACAGTGTAGGAATTATGAGTGATACTTTAACTTCTTTCCAAACCTTCAAGGAGTAAGTAAAATGTATAAAGACACAAGCATTTGTCTCCTCAAAATATTTTCATATATTACAAATATCGGGACACGCCTTTCCTCCTTTTTGTAACTAATCATAGGTCAATACCTTTTCCAAAAGATCCAACCACAAGTGTAACATAGCTTTAGGATATGCCCTCGCCTTTTAGAGTGCACTCCAACAACCAAATAATTTTACCTTTTGCATGTGTAAAAATTGTTGTATATCCAAGTCTAGCAGTACGAGAACCGCATGTCTTATCCTAGTGGGTTAACACAAGTGGTTGAGTGTTGTGAATTGCAAGTAAGTGGTCACGAGGTCAAGTCCTCAAGCAGTTTTCCTTTGTGAATATTATGGGCCTCACTCAATGTCCTCGCTAGGTTAAATTTCCAAAATTGCAACCAAACTATTTACCCCAAGTACCATCCTCAAAATGATGGGAAGTGGCCAAACTATTTCCCGTGATGTGTATGGTCAATGTCGAAAAAATAAATAAGAACAACCTATTTTATTAAGTTCCCAAATAATTGCATATAGAACCCCCCTCAATCTAATTTCTAACTTTATAAGTTCTACAATATATAGGTTTCATTGTAAAGTTAAATCACCTCTAAGACCCAAGTCAAAGGACTTAAACTAGTCAGCTTGTTTCCACAAAGTACACTCCTCAGGATTAGTGGTTAATTTAGGTATTGTTTCAGCGATTAGATATAAGTGATGAACAAGTGCCTCTATAAGAAAAATATTCTCACTACACCCCGTAATTGCATCAACTTATACTCTCACCTAAGACCCTTCCCCAACTTTCAATTCCAAAGAATGACCAATAACTGGGAAGGTTAAAGTCAAATCCTTCCATTGGTTGGACACATTATGTAAACTCTTATGTTTTGTCCTATTCCATTCCATTAAGGAATCTAGGGATATATATTTCTAAAGTAATATACTTTTCCAAATACTATCGTTTGTTAAGACATTCCACAGTGCCTTAGTTGTAAGAGACTAGCCAAAAAGATGGATATGTTTAAGGCCACAAATCCCCAATGCTTTATGAGATGCCAAATTATTCCATTTGACCTAGTGAGCCCCTTTATACTCATGGATTCCCTGCTAGAGGAAAATGAAACAATACTTAATATTTTCAAGGATACCTTTAGGAATATGAGTCAGAGTACGTCAGTACACATAGATAGCTTCCTTAACTGATTTGACCAGCATCAATCTACCTCCTTGTGACAACTAATGATTTCACCAAAGGGATTTTTTTTCTATCTTGGAAACCAACCATAGCGAATCATACTTCCCATAGCTATTTGGTTCATGAGTGAAGCTTGGGTACTTAACAACATCCAACATATCCAAATGATGATTAGGAAAATATCTTCCAAATTTCTAATATTGTTCCCCATCCATACTTGAAGTTTATAAGGTAGATTTGGTATCATTTATATCCATCCTAGTAACCTTGTTATATAATTTTAGTATCACCTTAAGAGTCGCTCCTTCCCTGTTTGAGCTAAAACATAACAAAAGTACAACATCCATGAATAATATGTGAGACAAGGCTTCACTTCTACCTGCCTACACTCCTTATACAATTCTCAATCTCCTTTATGAACCTGCTAAAACATTTTGCCACCAAAAGAAATAGGTAGGGGGGCAATGTGCACCCCTGCCTAAGCCCTCTCGTAGGCTGAAAGAATTGTGATGTTGAGCAATTTATAAGGACTGCAAAGGAACTAGTAGTGAAACAACTCATAATCCATCTAACCAATGGCAGTGACAAACCAATATGTAATTATAATAACCAAATATACATCTAGGATACCTTATCATAAGCCTTTGAAAGATCCAATTTAACCATTGTTGTAGAGGAGTCAAAATTTCTAATGGAATGGAGTCCTTCTTGTGTTGTACCAATGGCTTCATGAATTTTCCCACCCTCGTGAAACCTAAATTGCTCTATAAATATGTAGGCTAATAGGATTGGCTTCAATCTAACAACTATACCCTTAAAGATGATTTTAAAAATACAGTTACAAAGGGAGATGGGCCTAAAACCCACAAATGACTCATGGCAATAAATCATAGGAATCAAAGATACAAAACTAGCTTTTAATCTTCCTGGAATCATGCTTGAAGTTCTCACCTCCTCCACCAGTAAGTCCTTGCCTAGTTTTCTTGAGAACTCTAAGTAGAATTCCATCGACCAACCATCAGGTCCCAGGCTCCTATATTTTTTGAAAGTGTGAAGTACAAAAACACTCCTCCTTAGTCACATGACTATAGAGATTAACATTAATTTCCTCATTGGCCATTCTAAGAAAGAATGAAACTACTTTTAAGATTTCTACTATATTGTCCCTGTCAGATTCCTTATAGATCTCCTTGAAATATTTGACTCCCAGAGGTGTCAAGTCATTGAACCCTCGAACCCTTGTGTCTTCCTCGTCCTATATTTTCTAGATAATGTTAATATTTCTTCCGTGGTTAGTAAATGAATGAAAAAATGTCATATTTTGGTCCCCCAACTCTAGCCACATATCTCTACTCTTTATCGTCCAGTATATTTCATTTTCCAGCAATAACTTTGTCCTTTTGGCGTGCAAAAGTTTCATTTTATTCAAGGTATCCTCATCAAGAACACCCACCTTTGAGCATACAACCAAATCCTCTAGTTCCCCCTTCATTGAAATAAGTTATGAGTCCCAATTCATGTATCACTCCCTTTCCCAAGCTACCATATTTTCCTTCACAAGTCTTAACGATAGTACAAACTGTTCAAGAGAAGAAGTTTCCAAAGAAAGATCCTAATGAGACCAATTTTCATCGACCAAATTTTTGAACTCCTCTTCAACCATCCATCAGGGATTAAACTTAAATGGAGTATCGAGCTTGGTCTCATCGTGAACTAATTCAAGAAAGATATGGAAATTATTAGAGGATCTACTTGAACTAACCCAAGTCTTAGATCTTGCAACCTTCTATAGTATAACATTATGAACTACAAATATATCTAGCCTTTTGGAGACATCATCCACCCCATACCTATTATTTATCCAAATAGGTTTGAGCTTTAGTTGATCCACATCTACAAGGTCACCCACTTTAAAATGATTATGAAAAAACTCTGCAAGTCTATCCACCCTAACATTTATTCCTCAAATTTCCACTCTACTTAAAGTAATTTTTATATCCCCCCATAATAAAGCTATTATAATTCAAGCATTGGAGATTTAGAAACGTGTTCTAGTATTGTTGCTTACCCTCATAAAGTTCATATACATTGAGAAGCGAGAAAGACAAGTCCATGATTTTAGTACAATATACCTTTATACAAAGACCTGAAGAGATAAAAAAAATGAGTTAGAAACAATGATATCATGGTTCCACCTCGTAGCGATACCATTATACAAACCCTCATAATCGATAGCAATAAAGTCGCAACCACTCAACACTTTCTTCAAAACAATAATAAGTTGTTCATCCTTCATCTTCATTTCTTGTAACATCACAATATCAGGATGATCAAGGTCAATTAACCATTTTAGGGCCAATTTCTTAGATCCCCCTCCCAACCCTCTTATGTTTAAGGATATTATATTCTTGGGGAGGTATTATAGGGGGGTTGGATTACTCCAAGGGACCCATGAATTAATCTATACCAATATTGGTTCACCTCTTGTATAACTACTTCTTGTGCTCATTTAAGGGTTTACTTCCTTCCTACTATCAGGGAGGGGGGGGATCTTTAAATGAAACCATTTTCAAAACCCCAAATCGAGAAGTATACACCGATAAGGATCCCTTCATAGGTCTTATATGGTAGTGACCTCTCCCTTAGACTGAGTGTTTATGTCCCAGTCCCAAAACCAATCAATGGAAGAGAGACCCTAGAAGAGCAAGAGTTGAGATCATTTGCTAGTTCCACAATATCCAACTAATGGATAGATGAAATGGATTGATGCTTCAACCTTTTTGAGTCCAAATATTTTCATGGATACCTTCTCTTAAAACCAAACATACCCATCAAAAATATTTCATCTTGTTGATAGTCGACATGTTTACCATTAATAGGACTAAAATAAATTGGAGTACATAACTTACCAAAAATGAAATGTATTGCTTTCTAGATACATGATCATTATCTATAACAATAACATAATATTGAGGGGTGTGTGAAATGATTGCACCCTCGAGCTGTGATATATAACCTAACTCAATCTCAAGCCCGTTATCCAAGGAATTGAGATATCCCTCACCATGAATTCTTCCATTGGAGTGTGAGAGTTAGTTGTAGGATGCCCATCCCCAATCCCAACCTGAGCTTTTGTTGGGATCAATTTATCACCATATTTCTCTAACTTCAAGGCAGGGGTCAAACTAGAATCAACCTCACTCACCATAGTAGTTGTGTTATCCAACTTATTCCCCATATTTTATTTATAAGGGGCCTTAAGTACTCCTTGTAGACATGCCCATATTCATGACACCTAGAACGCCTAAAGGGGATATTCTAATAGTCCAAAGCTTGTGTGTTTCACTGAACATACCAACCCAACTCTAGGGATTCATAAATACCATGGATTACATCTAGCTCCACAAGAACCCTGGCAATAGAGCAAGAGCAATTTGTTAAGAAATTGTCATCCACAAGTAACATCTTTCCTAACAAATTCCCAATTGCACTCATGGATGGCTTGGACTAATATTCCATTCACAAATTCAGAAAATTCACCCATAAAGGAGTGTTACCAATTAATTCCTCCTTTGCATCAAATAGAGGGTTCTAATGTTTCAAAGAGAGTAATAAGCTATCCAAAAACTAGGAACCTTTTAGTATCATACTTGCTTCCTTCTCATAGTGAAAGAGGACGTCTAACCATCCACATGCTTAAAGATGAAATGTAAGACCATAACCAAGTAAAGGTAACCAAAAATTCCAAAATCCATTTCCGTAACAACTCCATAACCACTCTATGACCAAGGAATTGATGATTTTTAACTTGGTAGTACAATTTTCAGATCTTGATAATTATGTCCTAAAGATTATCGTCCCACTTTTATAATTGCATAATTACAAATTGAAAATTTCAACATACACTTGCAGCGGAAATAAAACAAGGATTACTAAAAGATAACCATTCACAAGAGACACAAGAATTTTTATCCTGGGAAATGAAGCGGTAAAAGCTTATTTAACGCAAGTAAATTCTCTAAAATGCCCATAGGTAATCTTAATCCCACATGTTGGTAAGTAATAGTAAATATTGATAATAGATAAGATGATAAATAGTTACATCGGTTTGGGCTTTATATAAGCCCGTCGTGCACCTTTTCCTAAAAGGGCATGACTATTGACTTTAGATAGTCTTTTAATTAATATTAACATTACTTTATTATTTTATTGTTACACTACCTTCCCCTTAAGGGAAGATTTGTCCTCAAAGCTTCATTGACAACAATGTATGATTTTGCTTGAACTGTCATCTCTGGATCCTTTGTGACACTTGATGAGATAAGACGATACGAGTTACGGATTCCCCAGGAGAATTGTCGCATTGTACTTGTTGTGGTCCATCCCATATCTATTTTGATCGGACCTCTGAGATCGTTTTGGGAAATCAGTCGTCTCAATTGTTACTTAGTATGTTGAACTATTTGCTTGTCAACATAACTCTTTTGTGAATGCTCATTTTGACCCTGTCGTTGGTCAAAATGATGATTATAATTGGGATGTCTATAAGGCGTATGTGTTGTTTGTTTTTATTCTTTTTGAACTATGGCAAGGACTACCTTCACTTCCTCAAATTGACTTTGTTTTTCAGAGAGTCTGGATACTTCTTTCTGGATTTGCGCTATTTTGTTCTCCAGTAGATTGTTTTTACTCTGAATCTTCTCAAACCTTTCGTCTTGTGACTTTTTGTCCTCTTTTAACTTCTCGATTTGTATCTCTAGTTCTTGACTAAGATTCTTTAGGCACTGGTTTTCTTCTTGATTTTCTAGAACTCTTCCTTCGAGGTCTTCATTGGACTATTCCTTCTTGTGACTATGTTTCAGTGTTTTAATCTTCATAATTGATATTTTATTACGATTTCTTAATCGATATATTTCTTCAGTATTACCTGTTAATGTGTTATTAACTTTCTTAATTTCCAACTTGTGCTCTTTTTTTGAGACGTCCTCTTTCTGTAGGAGTTCCTAAATCTATTGTTGAAGGTGACAATTCTCTACTTCTTGGCATTTTACTTTTGTCTAAATTTGCGTGATTTTGTCATCTTTGTCCTTGAAGATTTTGTTTAATCGTTTTATTTCTTCTTTATTCTCGATTGCATCTTTCATGATTTTTCGGTTTTGTAGATTTTGATTGGTATATTTTTTACTCATTAATTCCTCAATTTGAGTAGATAATCTCTCAATACGGATTTTTAGATAATGATTCTCCTGCTCTATTAATCCCTTAGAAATATCCAACTTCGTCATGTAAAATACTTTGTCCAATGCTACTTGTAGTTGGGACCGCAATTCTGATTTAGAATTTGCCATAAGTCCTAACTTCTAGTGTTCTTTGATGATAATTGGTTTTCCTTTTGACCGACTTCTTGTCTTCTTCGNATATATATATATATATATTGAAGGTTGAAATAATTAATTTTCTTCTCCTAAAGACTTCTTGTAGATTGGGTGGTTGAGAGGAATGATTGTTACCTTCGCTGCCTAAGTTCAAATCCCACTTGCTTCTTTTTTGGACAATGTCCTATTTTTTAGGGAAACCCTAATATAGTGGTTAAAAACCCAAGGAACTCTAACTTAGCTCTGATACCAATGAAGCAGTAAAAGCTTCTTTAACGTAGGTAAATTCTCTAAAATGCCAACAGGTAATATGAATCCCACATGTTGGTAAATAATAGTGAATATTGATAATAGATAAGATGATAAATAGTTACATAGGTTTGGGCTTTATATAAGCCCGTAATGCACCTTTTCGTAAAAGGGCATGACTATTGACTTTAGATAGTCTTTTAATTAATAATAAATTAATATTAATATTAATTTATTATTTTATTATTTTATTGTTACAAGAAACCCAATAGGGAGAAAACCCAACAAATTTTCTTAAGAAGATATTTCCAATAATAAAAGTACAAGAATCATAACATGAAGAACCCTAAGTCATAAGGGCATGCCAAACATCACCAAATACATAGAGTGTGCACTTCTTCACAAGAAACCCTAACAAGAGGGCAAACTTCTAGAGATGATAAGTAACCCCAAAATTTCGCTCTTTGATCTTGAATTATGCCCAACTCAAATTGTGCACTAGAGAGAGAGGATGATGTGTTTTTGTGATGTGTCAAAATGAAAATTTTCACTGCTTATTTATACACTACAATCACTTGAATTTCACTTTTGGGTCGACTTGCACTTTTTATCTTCACTTTACATTTTATCTTTAGGGCCGACTTGCTAGCTTGACCACTTCATTGTTAATTCACTAGTTGACCCTTTATTATTGGATTTTCCATCTTTCTTTAGCAAAAAATTTCATAGTGATGATGTTATTCTTCTCCCTGTATTCTTGTATATTCATTCATAGTGTCCTAATGTTGAATAGACCCATTAAGAAGTCCCATACACTTCTTAGATCTTTTCAAATCAACAATAGCCCTCTATCATAGAAAAAATTACTATGAGCCCCATTCTTAATGAATGTTTGCCCGATGCTGCATACTGTAGAAAACATCAACACTCCCTCTCAGGAAGGGAGACATTTTGCATCACGCCAAGCATCACACTTGGTGAGAGTGTCTCTATCTAGAGTCACATACTCCCATCCAAATCACATATTGTGCAACACGTCTAGCCATCTTCACTTTGCCATGGTCTAAGTAAGGCTACACCAAGGCGATTCACCACTAACCATGTGCACATGGTCATTTCCCATGAGTGAATGTATCATTCTCCACTAGTTAAATCACATGGCCCCGTGGTAGTCTACTGGTGAAATCATATGGCCCTGTAGTACTCCACTAACTAGAAGACATGGTCCTATGGTAGTACACTAGCCAAATCCATGACCCCATGGTACTCCACTAACACATGGTACATTTCTCGTGGTAGAACATCTAACCAATGATGTAGAGCCATCCATCACTAGCCAAGTCACATGGTCCCATGGCAGTACACTAACCAAAGCAAATGGCCCCATGGTACTCCACTAACCAATACATGGTCATTTCCCATGAATGGAAGTAACCCATTGTTGCACTTCTATAGGGCCATCCATCACTAGTAAAATCCATGAACCCATGAGTAGAAGTCACCCAAGGCTGTAGGAACATTCACCACTAGCATAACTCTGTGAGTGAATGTCTGCCCCATATTGCTCATTTGTATATCTGGGCGATTCACCACTAGCATAGATCCCTGGGTGAATGTCTGCCCCATGCTTATTATCCATCTCTGTTGAATATCTGTCACTCATTTATTGAGTCATCAACACTCTATATGGGCCATTCACCTCTAGCCATATGACTTAGGCTCATATAGAGTGAATGTCTGCCCAATGCCTGCTCATATGTGAATATATATATTGAAGCTTTGCCGCTTCCTTTTGCACCATGTCTCAAATAAAGTGATATTTGATCTCCATATCAAATAGTCTCATGACAGTTGCTGCAGCATACTCTACTTTTGTTGTACTGAGTGCCACAAAATACCGCTTCCTTTTAATCATAACTAATCTAAGCTAAATCAAGACCCCACGGTGCTATTTCTGTCCACTGCACTCCACTCAGTCATAATTTATATATCTTTGCAGCTTCACTTCATCACTCGAGGCATATCTCAAATGATATCCAACTGTACCACATAGGTGCCTCAACCCATGCTTTGCAACAACCCAATGGAAGAGTCTTGGATCAACCATAAATTGGCTCAAATTACTCATTGCAAAGCAAAATATCTCATCAAGGATCTAATCAACTGTCTATACATCACCAAATATGGATCTGAAGCAAAATCACTTAGCTTCTCTAGATCTACACATCATAGGATCTATCAGATCTGAATCTGAAGCAGAATCACTTAGCTTCTCCAAAGATACCTCCATAGGTTTAGCCATGGACTTGTAGTCCATCATCCTGAATCTCCCAGGATCTCAATTGTGTACTCCCTCTAATTGAGGAATATCCTGGTGCACTTCCTTCACCACCAACAACTTGTGCTACACCTACTCCCTCTATGTGGGAGCACTATGCTCCCTTTGCACCTGAGTATCATGCTCCCTCTACATCTAGACACTCTGCATTTGAGTATCTTGCACATAAGCAATCTATTTCCTTATCCACAATTGATTCATGTGTATTCATATATGTCATCTCCTCACCTGCATGTCTATCCCCACGTAGAGCTCTAATGTTGATTTCACCATACTCTATGAATTTTCAAACACTTCTTAAAACCCATGTCAAATTCAACATCAGATTAGACTTTGTATATTTCATAAGGATATGAGATCTCCTATCAAATAAACGATTCAACTCACTCTAGTCAAAATAGATTACTCCATCACAAAGCACTCCCACATAGAGTATGTAATGTGACCTCTAGCCTTATTCACTCTTAGTCAATACACATGACCAATCAAGGCTAAGCATCTCAAGCCTCATACACAGTTAGTCAATACTCATGACTAATCAGGGCTACGATCTTTGTCCTCTTCTTCCTTGGCATATGGGTGTATTCTAGACAACAAAAGATCCTTTATGGCTTCACTCCTGTGAGTTTCTATTAGGAGTCCTGTTCCCCAATATCCTGGTGAGGACACTTGATCTAAACATAACTGTCATACTATATGCATCTTTCCATAAGAACATGGGTAGATCTTAAGCATAGATCTTCGTCTCCTATTTTATAACACATGACAAAAATGTCTACAAGGGTAAACCAACACTAATTTAAACAATTCTGTTATTTATCAATAAAATAACAATTCAATTTGAATAAATAACACTTATTGCAAAAAAAATTAAGTACTTATATTTGCTTGCTTTGTTTACTCCCTCCTGATCTCTACTTCCTTGTAGAAATTACTGAAGTCCTTAAACACTTTGATCTTCTTCTACGTCAAGTCATGAACTCCTCGAACTTGTTGAAGTCTTCATCTTAGGCCTTCATATCTTTTGGAGAGAATCATACATAGTACAATAAGACATCCAAGGATGCCACTGCCATCAGTCTACATGTATCTGAATGTACTAGGTCCAAGATCCCTTTTGGGCTTATTATCACTACATGAAAGAATTCCTTTGGTATTCTTGTCAAGTATACATCTTTTGCAAAACATATTTGTGTTGAAGCTTTGGAGTACTTAGAAGTACTATTTCTAAAGTTTATATGCACTCCTCATCAAATCTATCTTTTAACAACCACTTCATATCATCTTGTTATGTCACTATCAGTACCATAAATATGTGCTTGAACTTCACACAAAATGAACCCCCATTTCGTAATCTCCAAGTCTGCAATTTCCAGACCTGCTTTTTCAGACCCTATTTTGCAGGGCCTAATTTTTTGGACCTCCCCAAATAAATTTACCCTAATAAGGGAGTTCCATAACACTAATTTCAAGTCTAATATGTGGTCATAAGTGTCCAAACTTGGGATCCCTAGTTTTCAGACTTAGGGTAGAAAACTGATGCAGTGGCTTCTTTCAGTACTGCTCTGATACCATGTTGAATTTTAAACTTAGTGTTAACGTAAAAAATTGCTCACCTAGCTCTACATGGTCTAAACCACATACATACATCATTTTCCTACCATTTTCCCCTTACCTTTGACCTTCACAACTATGGTTTACCTTCATTCTCTCTAAAAAAAGGCCAAAAACCCACAAAAAGGCCAAAAAAGCTCACAAAAGGGCTAAAAACACATAAAAGGGTTAAAAACACAAAAAATGGCTTTAAAAACAAAAAAGGGCATAAAACCCTAACTAGGGTTCCAAAACCCTAAAAGAGAGAAAAGGACAAAAAACCTAAACAACTTATTATAAAAATAGTGTGAAGGACTCCATCAACAAGATTCTTATCCTCTTTTTCCATTATTCTATTCCGTGAGTACGGTGAGAAACCATTATTCTCAAAGTATTCACACCATTTTTTCCAATGATTCCACAGCCCCACCATCTCCCATCCAGTACATTGAGACATCCTCTATACCAACCAGCCTGTGGAGAGGCGGTCCATTTCCTACATCAAGCACGGTGACCCATTTTCAAGAGAAAGAAGGTATATTTGTCATGTCTTTGTTTTTATTTAGTCTAGCCATATTTGCTTATTGATTTCGTTTTACTAATATCATTTATTGTTGTAGCTTTCTTCCATGAACTCTACTCTCCTGTCCCATTGACATAAGGGAGGTGCTTTTGCACGTAGCAGGGGTGAAAACCTTGCTACAGTTTTGGCAACCATACTGGGTCGATCCTCATGGATCCCTTGTTTTGCAGATGTTTATTTTGTTTTTACTCACAACCGTCACTATTCAGACACCCACACGGCCGATCTAAACCTGTACGGCACCACTGCCTACCCCCCGGCCCTAGTCGATTCAATTTTTTGAAAAATTTCCAGTTTCGGCCCAAGTTGCACCTTTCGGGCCAAAATTCGCAACCCAGTCGCACATTTTTGCCTGTTAGGTGCGACCCAGGTCGGGACCTTAGCCCCGTAAAGTGCGACTTACCTCATAAGGCCAAGTCGCGCCTATTTCTGCTATTTGAGCGACTCAGACGCCTCTGTTTTGCATGTTTGAGTGACCCAATCGTGACTGTCCACTTGTGAAGTGCGACATGTTTGTTTCTGAGCCGATTTGCTTCTATCCTACTTTGTTTGCATTTTATAAGTTGAAAATTAACCTACTTATTTGGCCCCTCCTCCTCTACTCGGTCATTGCCCCCCGGGGTCTTCTGAGATACGACGTGGGGTTGAGTAAGTTTAGTAATAGGCATCCACTTCACTATTGTCCTCTTCAATTAAAAACAAGTGACTTTGGAGGCTACGGGGAGTGGTAGACCATTGGGGGTCTCACAGCGTTAGCATCCTCCTTGTTGAGCACTGGACACTTGGGGTTTAACCTATGGATATACGGGTGGACTTGTTTCCACTTTGTTGAGAGCCCAACAATCCCTCTTTGATTTGAAGGATACAAAGTTGGGGTAGTCACACTACCGGTTTGCAAACATAATAGTCACTCACCTATTTTCAAACCCTTGTATGTCTTGCACTTTGTTCAGATCTGCTTTTACCTTTCAGACCTACTTTGGTACAACCCTTTGCTTGTTTCTTGCAAGAAATCCATTGTTATTTATTTATTTCATATTTGAAAGTAAAATTTTAATACACAAGTGCACACATACTCACACCAATAATCAAACAAGCTCGGTTCATGACCCCGAGCAAAACCTTAAAAGTAACCAAATTTACTTAATAACATTCGGTTTGGGACATAAGTCTCATCCGCAACAACTGTGGGAAGTACTTGGCCTTTTCCCTAAAACTCATTGTGAGGAGTACCACAGGAACCCCAAAGTAGATGGCCATTGAGAGGACCTTCCAAGTGAAACGGGAAACGACCCCCACTGGATTGACTAGATACCCACCTATGAGGAAAACCAAAGCGTTGTCTCCAGGCAGTCTTGGTGGCTGAGCGACTCCTTTTGAGCCAATAGGAAGTCGATTTAAACCGGGGTTCAAATTCATTACTTGTTACTACTACAACCATCATTGATTCACTACGGTATTCCCATAGACTTAGGGGGAACTCCCCTCAGTTTGGTTCTTTAGAATGTCACCGTAGAAGCCATCTTCGGTAACCCTCTCACCTTTAGAAGGACACACATCCTATGATTCTGATTCAAAATCCTACCACTCCGAACTGAATTTGTTCACTGCACCATCTAGCCCCATGGATGGCACTAATCTCAATCCCTTCTTCGGAGGGGGAAGTGGCGGTGTACATATGTCCTTGCCACCCATTATCATGAGCATCCCTTCCAGTGGTACCACCACCACTACGCATGTTGTTTTAGGTACGTTACCCATTAGTGGCGGCCCTGCACCGGCTACTACAATTCCTATTGTACCACCGTACATATCTGCGGGCAGTGGCCCTTCCATGACCATTCTGACTATCCTTGTGTTGGGAAGTCAACCTCATATACCCCCAGCCATGCAGGGACATCATACTCCTGCAAACACCGGGGCCACTGTCGGTCTGTCCCGAAACAACCTCAGGTCTAACATACCCTTTATGGCTCATCTTAACTTGCCAGATTTGGTTAGGTTAATGAATGACCCCATTAGTCATCAACCTCGTCGGACTCCCATGCCGACCAAGCTTCCTTTAGACATCCCAAAGTTTGAAGGAAAGGCGGGGGAGGACCCCCAAAACCATATCATGTCTTTCCCTTTATGGTGTTCATCAAACAACATTGTGGATGACTCCATTAGTCTAAGGCTATTACAACGCACACTTATGGGTGTTGTTGTGAAATGGTACATCGAAATGCCACATGCCTCCTACCCAAATTTCTTATCACTACCCTTGATGTTCCTCCAGTACTTTCAACTACCCGTCTGATATGATGAGGCAGTGGAGATCCTTCTATCATGCCGTCAAAATACAGCTACCCACATCATCGACCACATCCATGAGCGACGGTGGCAATGTAGCCTATGCAAGATCCAACTTGATGATATGATCTTCCTTGACCAGTTTTTAAAGACCATACTCCCACCAATAGCCAAGGACATCGCCTTTGAGTGACCCCAATCTGAGGAGGAGGCCATCTTAAAGGATCAATAGTTTGACCTAATCTACGTTGAGTCTGGGTATTTATATACCATCATACTATATGCTCCTCGTGCTGGAACCTCCCACCGCGATAATCCAGGGACATCCCATGCTGCGGATGGTGTCATTGGCGTTATTACACAACACCCTCAGTACTATGCGACACCCCCTATAATGCCACCACACCCAGGCAACACCCATAGTATTGCACAACCAAACCATATCCATGATTACTCACAGATGATGGCTCAGTATGGAACCACCTCCTCCTATGCACATCCCACGCCAAATCAGCACGCCCATGCGCCGACTTGGCCAGCACAGTCATATTCGGGCCCAATGATCGAATTTGCAACTCGACTAGCTCCTCCAATCTATTATGAGAAGCCAAAACACAATCCGGCTCTGGCTTCGGCCCCGTCCCCTCCAGTTTCCACAAGACAAGTTTTCACTCAGCAAAACCTTCCCAACCAACCCACCCCTAACAACCAACAAGGGCAGGGTAAGAAAATTTGAGGAAGGAATCGAGGTAATAATCAGCCACAAGGAGGCAACCAACATCCCAACCCTCCCAATAACAACAACGTTATCTCGCCAGCACAAAACCCCCAACATCCAGACCGACCAGGAAAGAACCCTCAGTTGCTAACTAATCATATGTGTGCTTAATGACAAACCTACGGTCATTACACCCATATGTTCCCCCACATGGCTCATGTCCAACAGCTTCTCCAAAACAAAGCACAACGCAATACAGATGCGGTGGCCCAGTCTCAGCCCAACCCAGCACCACCAAGCCCTCCACTGATGGTGCTCCAAAACACCCTCCCACACCAAGGAATGGTTTCAACCACACCCTTGGCCCCACCTGCTCCAACAGATCCCGCCGTGGCTCCACCTGGAGAGACTGGTATCCATCACCATATGACAATGTCAACTAAAGAACTCAACCTCCAAACTCAGGGCAATCAGTATGGCTCCACCAAAGAAATCGTTGACCCATCAACAACATCTACCTCTAACACTTACAACATGCCCCTCGACTTACCTACACCCCCTACTGATGGGGCGGCCATAGTTCCACGATTTCCTATACGACGTATCGCTAACAACGTGACTACTCGAGCTGCCCTAAATTATAGCATCATTGATGACTTGGCCCAATCACCTACAACCATGTCCCCTCTAGAAGTGCTCAAAACTTGCCCGATGCAGCGGAAAGCATTGTTATTCGCACTAGGTGTCGTGGATCCCTCTGATTCTAGGTTGATCACGTTTGATCTCGATCAAGGAGTACCCAAAATTCCATCCATCGTCACCTTCCAAGTTCTGGTCTCAATCCGAAATTTGGTCGTACATCAATGTATCATTGATGAAGGGGCATCAACATGTGTTATGTCGACTTTTGTCTGGCAAAAACTCGGGTTTTCTACCCTCCAACCGTCCACTATCGCCCTCTGCACCTACGATGGTCGCTCTACAAAGGCCCAAGGCATTCTTTTGAATGTTCCTATTTCATTAGCCAGTAAAATGGTTTTGATTGACATCGAGGTTATTAACACCCAACTTTATTATAATCTCCTCCTTGGACGTAGCTACATCTATACCATGAGCGCGGTGGCTTCCACTATTTTTAGACTCCTGATGTTTCCTCATGATGGAAAGATCATGAAGGTCGACCAGTTAACTTACTACGATCCACAGGGGTTGGCCACACCGAAACATGTCATTCCTACCATTGATAGCATGTCCATCCCTTCCTTATCTGTTGTGGGCCTGGGATTGTTTGTCGACACACCTATGACAGACACCTTCCCATCTTTACCACCTCCACCCACACCAACTAACACAACAAATTTGTGTACTATCTCATCCAGTACCATCCCGACCACACCACAAAATTAGTCAAAACCCCAACCATTGGCACCCGAGAATTATTGGGATTCATCCCTGATCCACATGATTCCCTTCCGATTCCCACCATCCGGCATCGTGAGCAATCCTATCATGGCTACTCTAAATTTACCTAATTTTACATTGGGGATTCTTGTGTGGTACCCTGAACCACCTATCCCACCTTCGATGCCTCAAGTTGTGTTGACTCCCATCCAACCAATCAAGATAGAGTCACACCCTCCGTTGGGCCCATTAAGCACGAATTCCATCCACAAACATGCCCCTCCTCTCCCAAAGAATGTTGGGGGAAAGGCCACCAAAGTAACAGTTGAGCCTCATTCGACTCCACCTTGCGCTTTGTGCGATGTCCATGGTCATGCAACCCAAAATTGCCTAGAGATACCTATCCTTTGCACACACATAGACATTACAGGTACAGCCGATGGTACACCAGTAGTTATCATCCCAGCTCCGCCAAGAGTCAATAACAAGTCTTTAAGGACCAATCATCTATGCATGATTTGTGGTTTGTATGGCCACTATTCGCACCATTTCCCAGACTTATCCGAGTATCGGTATATCCTTCACGAACTTCAAAAACACTCTCATGAGTCCAAATTCACTGTCATCGAGGAAATTCACCCATCGACTTCCTCCTCAAACACCAACACCATTTACACAATCTCTACTTCCAATAGTACTTTGTCGTCCTCGGCCGTGGAAGATCCACTTGATCTATCCCGACACCACTTTCCTGACGACGAAGAGATCGTCAAAACCACCACCAATTTTACCCCAATTCACTTAGCCCATGGCGTGGAGTTGGTTATTCCCATTGAATGGCAGATTCATCCCCCACGTTCGTCAGAGTTCCTATGCCTAAGTCGCTCACCATGCATCACTTAGGGCATAGTTTTTATTTTTTGTTTTACATCTTTTTTACTACGAGTCGGTGACACCCTCCAGTAGTTGCTCCACGTATAGTCATAGTGAGTCCATTGTAGAACTTTCTCACATCATTGCACGTGAGAAGGTGGATATAACCCCTTCTCCTGCACCGCTGGTATCCCACTAGAGGGTGCAGTCCCATGTCTGCACATGAACACAGTATGTTGCACATATGATATAGCTACCACCATGCTAGCATACCTTCAGGTCATTATACTTGTACCGGAGGTCGAGGCATCTCCAGGATCTCCTTGGTTGTCCATGCTCACGTATGGATCATCCTCTATAAGGATAGGAAGCTACCACCACTGTGCAAAAAGCGCTAGGGTAACAAGATGACCTATACTAGATTGACTCCCTCTCTACTTTCTTCAAGCCTTTTCTCGGAGCCACTTATATTTGTGTGCCACCATGCAAATCAAACCTTGTACATTGAGCTAGATCTGTACCCATATGCCTCCTTTTGGTGTAGTTTTTTCCCCATGCACCAGTGCACCAGGGGCAGCATCACTAGTTGTTATTTAGAGTCATCTAGAGTCCGTTTGAGACACCATTCGCATCACCGGGTTTGGTTTTTCGCCCTTTATCTTTTGACGAGACACTCATCTCACGCTCTCACTATGATTTTCCAGTCCATTTCCTGAAAGTCACCCCAATTTGCGTGCCATCACTTGAATCTCCCATTGTATGTATTGGCATGTTCACGAGCCACCCGCTCCATCCATACTACACAGTTGGCCATTTTTTACTGCCATCCATCATCCCACAAGGGGGCCCCATCAATGTTCTGCATTTATTCCTCTCAGCCATGTTCACAACATAGCCTCTTTCCATATATGGAACACTTCCCCCTTGCTTGATTAATCATTACAGAGTTCCTCTTAAGTTCTTTTCCGAATCCTAAAAGAATGAAAATATCGTCGAGCATGCTTGCTTCCTTTCATGCTCATTAAAGTATTTGAAAGGGCATCTATGTGGCCTCTTTTATCCTTTTTTTAGACGATGTAGACTATCATCAGAAAAAAGACCACTTTGGCACATTCAGGCCAGAAATGTTTTCCTTTGCATCCTTTTATGCTTTATCAGGCATTGGGACCGAACTGTACAAAAAATATCATCATGGGTTGTCTTTAAGCTATTTTCCAATCTTCTAATCAAGAAAAGATTGGCGAGCAAACTTGGTTTTTTTCATGCTCGTAAAAGTATTTGAATGACCATCCAGTCAGTATAGGTTTAACCTTTTCCGGCCTGATTGGACTACCAACGGTAAAGAAGTCTTCCTTCACCAAATGATGGGAGAGCTCTCCTACACACACTTTGATCCTTTTTCAGACTGAGGAAACTACATACAAAAAAGAGACCACACTGGATTCTTCTTCCTATTTTCAGACTCTCAAAAAATGAAAACAACATCGAGCATTTACTTTCTCGGGCTCGCTAAAAATCCACGAGATTGTGTCATAATGGTGCCTTAGGCACCACCCCATATATACAGTGTGGCAGCTTCACCACTTTTGGTCGCCTTTGTTCAAAGTATTTTGCGATGAGTCTTCCTCGGATCCCATCAATATCACTAGTCCAATTACCCCCCTTAGTATTTCCCATATGCAGTTACATTCTCAATATTTCAGTTGTGATCCCTCTCCCATGAGTCAGTCACATTTGCTACCAGGTCAGCCCTATGGTCATTACTCTGAACAAAGGACGTTTGAGTCTCTGCTGCTCCCCTGCCCGTATTCACCCATTCAATGTATCAATCCCCAAATTGTCCCACATCTTTGGTTATCTCCCTCATGCTTCTTGTCAAGGAAACACTATTGCCTTGATTAGTTGCAGGTCTCCCTTAGATGACATCAACGCATCTATTCTAGAGGATAGACCCAGAGGTCCCTGTATCCTGGTTTCATTCACCTTATTGATGAGTTCTTTAGACCACTTGAGAGGAGTCATTAGTGCCTCTCGGGATGGTTGTGTCTCACGTGCTCGACTTCAGCTACATCATCGCACTGTTGAGATTCGTATAGGGTATTGGTCCGTGCATTAATTTGATTCAAGACCTCGGTTGTCACCTGAATCTAGCACATTGGTGAGTCTATTATGGTACCCAGACAGGTTCGTGTCCCTTGTGATTTCCAGGTTGCGTTGGAAATAGTGTTTAGAAGCCCCAAAGCAGTGCTTCTATATAGCTCCAGTATTGGTGCGGCATATTGTACCATCGAGATTCTAACTCCCCGTCATGGGATCCCTCCAGTGATGTACACTTCTAGATTTAGCAGATCATCAGTTATGAAGATATTGCATTCCAAGAGAATGTCATTGTTCCTATGTATCAGTTCCTCAGACAAGCAGGATGTTCAGCCTCTCATTGAGGCCACCATTATGTAACATTAGTGGTATATGTATTGATCGGCTCCCATACTTTTTGAGCCTTGATCCCATTATTTATTCTTTTGACATTATTACGAGCATGGGTATGCCCCCGTCATCCATATACATGTCATGCATTTTTTGTATCTCACCCATTGTTGGGAACCATTAATATAAAAACCATTATGACTATCCCTGTGTTGGGAAGTCAACCTCATATACCCCTAGCCATGCAGGGACATCATACTCCTGCAAAGCCAACCTCGGGTCTAACCTACCCTTTATGGCTCGTCTTAACTTACCATATTGGCTAGGTTCACGAATGACCCCATCAGTCATCAACCTCATTGGCCTCCCATGCCGACCAAACTTCCTTCAGACATCCCAAATTTTGAAGGAAAGGCGGGGAAGGACCCCCAAAACCATATCATGTCTTTCCATTTATGGTGTTCATCAAATAGCATTGTGGATGATTCCATCAGAATGAGGCTATTACAATGCACACTTACGGGTGTTGCTGCAAAATGGTACATCGACCTGCCACATGCCTCCTACCCAAATTTCTTTTCACTGGCCTTGATGTTCCTCCAGTACTTTCAACTACCCGTCCGATATGATTAGGGAGTGGAGATCCTTCTATCATGCCGTCAAAATACAACTACCCACATCACCGACCACATCCATGAGTGGCAACGGCAACATATCTTGTGCAAGATCTAACTGGATGATAGGATCTTACTTGACTGGTTTTTAAAGACCATACTCCCACCATTAGCCAAGGACGTCATCTTTGAGTGACCCCAATCTGAGGAGGATGCCATCTTAAAGGATCAAGAGTTTGACTTAATATACGTCGAGTATGGATATTTATATACCATCATACCAGATTCTCCTCGTGTTGGCACCTCCTGCCGTGATAATCCGGGGGCATCCCATGCTGCGGATGGTATCATTGGCTCTGTTACACAACACCCTCAGTACTATGCGACACCCCCTATAATGCCACCGCACCCAGGCAACACCCATAGTGTTGCACAACCAAACCATATCCCCGATTACTCACGGATGATGGATCAGTCTGGAGCCACCTCCTCCTATGCACATCCTACGCCAAATCAACACACCCATGCGTCGACTTGGCTATCACAGTCATATTCGGGCCCAATGATCGGATTTGCAACTCGCCCAGCTCCTCTAATCTATTATGAGCCACCAAAGCAGCACAATCTGGCTTCAGCTCCGGCCCCATCCCCTCCGATTTCCACAAGACAGGTTTTCACTCAGCAGAACCTTCCCAACCAGCCCACCCCTGACAACCAACAAGGGCAGGGTAAGAAAATTCGAGGAAGGAATCGAGGTAGTAATCAGCCACAAGGAGGAAACCAACATCCTAACCCTCCCAATAACAACAACATTAACCCGCCAGCATAAAACCCCAAACATCCGGACTGACCAGGAAAGAACCCTCAGTTGCTAACTAATCATTTGTGTGTTTTATGCCAAACCTACGGTCATTACACCCATATGTTCCCTCACATGGCTCATGTCCGACAGCTTCTCCAAAACGAAGCGCAACGCAATATAGATTCGGCGGCCCAGTCTCAACCCAGCCCAACACCACTAGGTCCTCTGCTAATGGTGCTCCAAAACCCCTTCCCACAACAAGGAATGGTTTCAACCACACCCTTGGCCCCACCTACTCCAGCAACTCCCACACCGGATCCACCTGCAGAGACTGGTATCCATCACCAGATGACAATGTCAACTGAAGAACTCAACCTCCAGAATTAGGGCAATCAATATGGCTCCACCAAAGAAACTGCTGACCCATCAACGACATCTACCTCTAACACTTACAACATGCCCCTTGACTTACCTACACCCCCCACTGATGGGGCGTCCATAGTTCCACGGTTTCCTATACAACCTATCGCTAACAACACCACTGCTCGAGCTGCCCTAAATTATAGCATCATTGATGACTTGGCCCAATCACCTACAACCATGTCCCCTCTAGAAGTGCTCAAAACTTGCCCGATGCAGCGGAAAGCATTGTTATCCGCACTAGGTGTCGTGGATCCCTCTGATTCCAGGTTGATCACGTTTGATCTCGATCAAGGAGAACCCAAAATGCCATCCATCGTCGCCTTCCAAGTTCCGGTCTCAATCCAGAATTTGGTCGTACATCAATGTATCATTGATGAATGGGCATCAACCTATGTTATGTCGACTTTTGTCTGGCAGAAACTCAGGTCTCCTACCCTCCAACCGTCCACTATTGCCCTTCGCGCCTACAATGGTCTCTCTACAAAGGCCCAGGGCATTCGTCCGAATGTTCCTATTTCATTAGCCGGTAAAATGATTTTGATTGACATCGAGGTTATTAACACCCAACTTGATTATAACCTCCTCCTTGGACGTAGCTACATGTATACCATGAGCGCAGTGGCTTCCACTATTTTTAGACTCATGATGTTTCCTCATGATGGAAAGATCGTGAAGGTCGATCAATTAACTTACTACAATCCAAAGGGACTAGCCACACCGGAACATGTCATTCCTACCATCGATACTTCCATTGACAACGTGTCCATCCCTTCCTTATCTGTTGTGGACCCGGGATTGTTTGTCGACACACCTATGACGAGCACCTTCCCATCTTTACTGCCCACACCCATTGACACAACAAATTTGTGTACTATCTCATCCAGTACCATCCCGACCACACCACAAAATCAGTTGCAACCCCAACCACTGTCACCTGGGAATTATTGGGATTCATTCTCGATCCACATGATTCCCTTCCTATTCCCACCATCCGACATCGTGAGCAATCCTGTCGTGGCTACTCTAAATTTACCTAATTTTACGTTGGGGATTCTTGTGTGGTACCTTGAACCACCTATCCCACCTCCGATGCCTCAGGTTGTGTTGACTCCCATCCAACCAATCGAGATAGAGTCACACCCTCCGTCGAGCCCATTAAGCACGAATTCCATCCCCAAGCATGCCCCTCCTCTCCCAAAGAATGTTGGGGGAAATGCCACCAAAGTAACAGTTGAGACTCATCCGACTCCACCTTGCGCTTTGTGTGATGTCCATGGTCATGCAACCCAAAACTGCCTAGAGATACCTATCCTTTGCACACACACATATGCTATGGATACAACCGATGTTACACCAGTATTTATCATCCCAGCTTCTCCAAGAGTCAATAACAAGTATTTAAGGACCAATCATCTATGCACGATTTGCGGTTTGTATGGCCACTATTCCCACGATTTTCCAGACTTGCTCGAGTATCGGTATATCCTTCATGAACTTCGAAAACACTCTCATGAGTCTGAAGTCACTATCATCGAGGAAATTCACCCATCGGCTTCCTCCTCAAATACCAACACCATTTACACGATATCTACTTCCAATAGTACTTTCTCATCCTCGACCGTGGAAGATCCAGCTGATCTTTCCCGACGACAAAGAGATCGTCAAAACCACCACTGGTTTTACCCCAATTCACTTAGCCCATGGCGTGGAGTCGATTATTCCCATTGAATGCCATATTCATCCCCCACATCCATTACGCCAACTACAGAGTCTCCAAGGCAAGGCCAATTTCCTTCGCCAGAGGTCCTATGCCTAAGTCGCTCACCATGTAGCACTTGGGGCATAGTTTTTATTTTTTATTTTACATCGTTTTTACTATGATTCGGTGACCCCCTCCAATATTTGCTCCACGTCTAGCTGTAGTGAGTCCATTGTAGAACTCTGTCGCATCATTGCATGTGAGAAGGTGGATATAACCCCTTCTCCTGTGCCACTGGTAGCCCACTGGAGGGTGCGTTCCCATGTTTGCACATGAACACAGTATGTTGCACATATGATATAGCTACCACCATGCTAGCATACCTTTAGGTCCCTAGACTTGCACCGGAGGTCGAGGCGTCTCCAGGATCTCCCCGGTTGTCCATGCTCACGTATGGATCATCCTCTATAAGGATAGGAAGCTGCCACCACTATGCAAAATGCTCTAGGGTAATGAGATTACCTGAACTAGATTGACTCCCTCCCTACTTTCTTCGAGCCATTTCTCGAAGCCACTTCTATTTGTGTGCCACCACGCAAATCAAACCTTGTACGTTGAGCTAGCTCTGTACCAATATGCCTCCTTTTGGTCTAGTTTTTCCCCATGCACCACTGCACCAGGGGCAGCATGACTAGCTGTTATTTAGAGTCATCTACAGTCCGTTTGAGACACCATTCACACCACTGGGTTCGATTTTTTTCCCTCTATCTTTTGACGAGACCCTCGTCTCACACTCTCACTATGATTTTCCAATCCATTTCTTGAAAGTCACCTCGATTTGTGTGCCATTGGTTGAATCTCCAATTGTATGTATTGGCATGTTCACGAGCCACCCGCTCCATCCATACTACATAGTTGGCCATTTTTTACCGCCATCCATGATCACGCAAGTGGGCCCCATCAGTTATCTGCATTTATTCCTCTCAGCCATGTTCACAACATAGCCTCTTTTCATATATGGAACACTTCCCCCTTGATTAGTTGCAGGTCTCCCTTAGATGGCATCAACACATCTATTCCAGAGGATAGACCCAGAGGTCCCTGTATCCTAGTTTCATTCACCTTATTGATGAGTTCCTTAGACCACTTGAGAGGAGTCATTAGTGCCTCTCGAGATGGTTGTGTCTCACGTGCTCAACTTCAGCTACATCATCGCACCGTTGAGATTCGTATAGGGTATGGTCAGCACATTATTTTGATTGAAGACCTCGGTTGTCACCTAAATCTAGCACATTGGTGAGTCTATTATGGGACCCAGACAGGTTCATGTCCCTTGTGATTTCTAGGTTGTGTTGGAAACAGTGTTTAGAAGCCCCAGAGCAATGCTTCTATATAGCTCCAGTATTGATGCGGCATATTGTACCACCAAGATTCTAACTCCCCGTCATGGCATCCCTCTAGCTATGTACACTTCTAGATTCAGCAAAGCATCAGTTATGAAGATATTGCATTCCAAGAGAATGCCATTGTTCCTATGTATCAGTTCCTTAGATCAACAGGATGTTCAGCCTCTCATTGAGGCCACCATTATGTAACATCAGTGGTATATGTATTGATCGGCTCCCATACCTTTTGAGCCTTGATCCCATTATTTATTCTTCTGACATTGTTACGAGCATGGGTATGCCCACGTCGTCCATACACATGTCATGCATTCTTTGTATCTCACCCATTGTTGGGAACCATTAATATAAAAACCATTCTGACTATCCATGTGTTGGGAAGTCAACCTCATATACCCCCAACCATGCAGGGACATCATACTCCTGCAAACTCTGGCACCATTGTCAGTCTGTCCCGAGCTAACCTCGAGTCTAACCTACCCTTTATGGCTCGTCTTAACTTGCCAGATTGGCTAGGTTAACGAATGACCCCATCAGTCATCAACCTCATTGGCCTCCCATGCCGACCAAACTTCCTTCAGACATCCCAAAGTTTGAAGGAAAGGCAGGGGAGGACCCCCAAAAACATATAATGTCTTTCCATTTATGGTGTTCATCAAATAGCATTGTGGATGATTCCATCAGACTAAGGCTATTACAACGCACACTTACGGGTGTTGCTGCGAAATGGTACATCGAACTACTACATGCCTCCTACCCAAATTTATTTTCACTGACCTCGATGTTCCTCCAGTACTTTCAACTACCCATCTGATATGATGAGGGAGTGGAGATCCTTCTATCATGCCATTAAAATATAGCTACCCACATCATCAACCACATCCATGAGTGGCGACGGTGACATAGCTTGTGCAACATCCAACTAGATGGTAGAATCTTCCTTTACTGGTTTTTAAAGACCTTACTCCCACCCATAGCCAAGGACGTCGCCTCTGAGTGACCCCAATCTGAGGAGGAGACCATCTTAAAGGCTTAACAATCTAACCTAATCTACACTGAGTCTGGGTATTTATATACCATCATACCAGATGGTCCCCGTGCTGGCACCTCCCACCGCGATAATCTGAGGGCATCCCATGCTGTGGATGGTGTCATTGGCTCTGTCACATAGCACCTCAGTACTATGTGACACCCCATATAATTCCACCAAACCCAAGCAACACCCATAGTGTTGCATAACCAAATCATATCCTCGATTACTTATGGATGATGGCTTAGTCCGGAGCCACCTCCTCCTATGCACATCCCATGCCAAATCAACACACCCATGCGCCAACTTGGCTAGCACAGTCGTATTCGGGCCCAATGGCCGGATTTGCAGCTCCCCCAGCTCCTCTGGTCTATTATGCTCCACCAGTGCAGCATAATCTGGCTCCAGCCCCATCCCCTCCGGTTTCCACAAGCTAGGTTTTCGCTCAGCAGAACCTTCCCAACCAACCTTCCCCTAACAACCAACAAGGGTAGGGTAAGAAAAGTTGAGGAAGGAACCAAGGTAATAATCAGCCATAAGTAGGCAGCCAACATCCTAACCCTCCCAGTAACAACAACGTTAACCCTCCGGCATAGAACCCCCAACATCAAGACCGACAGGGAAAGAACCCTTAGTTGCAGACTAATCATCTGTGTGCTTTATGCCAAACCTATGGTCATTACACCCATCTGTGCCCTCACAGGTCTCATGTCCGACATCGTCTCCAAAATGAAGTGCAACGCAATACTAATGCGGCGGCCCAAGATCAGCCCAACCCAAAACCACCAGGTCCTTCGCCGATGGTGCTCCAAAACCCCCTATCACACCAAGGAATGGTCTCAACCACACCCATGGCCCCACCTGCTCCAGCAGCTCCCGCCGCGGCTCCACCTGCAGAGACTGATGTCCATCACCTGATGACAATGTCAACTGAAGAAGTCAACCTCCAAACTCAACACAATCAATATGGCTCCACCAAAGAAACTGCTGACCCATCAATGATATCTACCTCTAACACTTACAACATACCCCTCCACTTACCTACACCCCCCACTGATGGGGCGGCCAGAGTTCCACGCTTTCCTATACGATGTATTCCTAACAACGCGACTGCTCGAGCTGCCCTAAATTATAGCATCGTTGATGACTTGGTGCAATCACCTAGAGCCATGTCCACTCTAAAAATGCTCAAAACTTGCCCGACGCAGCAGAAAGCGTTGTTATCCGCACTAGGTGACGTGGATCCCTCTGATTCTAGGTTGAACATGTTTGGTCTAGATCAAGGAGAACCCGGAATGTCATCCACCGTCACCTTCCAAGTTCCAGTCTCAATCGGGAATTTGGTCGTACATCGATGTATCATTGATGAAGGGGCATCCACCTGTGTTATGTTGACTTTTGTCTGACAAAAACTCAGTTCCCCTACCCTCCAACCGTCCACTACCGCCCTCCGCGCCTACGATGGTCTCTCTACAAAGGCCCAGGGCATTCTTCCAAATGTTCCTATTTCATTAGCCAGTAAAACGGTTTTGATTGACATCGAGGTTATTAACGCCCAACTTGATTATAACCTCCTCCTTGGATGTAGCTACATGTATGCCATGAGAGCGGTGGCTTCCACTGTTTTTAGACTCCTGATGTTTCCTCATGATGGAAAGATCGCGACGGTCGACCAGGTAACTTACTACGATTCACAAGGGTCGTCCACACCGGAACATGTCATTCCTACCATTTATACTGCCATTGACAGCGTGTCCATCCCTTCCTTATCTGTTGTGGGCCCAGGATTGTTTGTCGACATGCCTATGACGAACACCTTCCCATATTTACGGCCTCTTCCCACACTGACTGACACAACATATTTGTGTACTATCTCATCCAGTACCATCCCGACCACACCACAAAATCAGTCGCAACCCCAACCACTGTCACCCAAGAATTATTGGGGTTCCTTCCCGATCCACACAATTCCCTTCCTATTCCCACCATCCGACATCATGAGCAAGCTTGTCATGGCTACTCTAAATTTACCTAATTTTATGTTGGGGATTCTTGTGTGGTACCTTGAACCACCTACCCCACCTATGATGCCTCAGATTGTGTTGACTCCTGTCCAACCAATCAAGATAGAGTCAGGCCCTCCGTCGAGACCATTAAACACGAATTCCATCCCCAAACATGCCCCTCCTCTCCCAAAGAAGGCTGGGGGCAAGGCCACCAAAGTAACAGCCAAGCCTCGTCCGACTCCACCTTAAGCTTTGTGCAATGTCCATGGTCATGCAACCCAAAAGTGCCTAGAGATACCTATCCTTCGCACACACATAGACGATATGGATACAATGGATGGTATGCTGGTAGTTATCATCCCATATCTGCCAACAGTTAAGAACAAGTCTTTAAGGACCAATCATCCATGTGTGATTTGCAGTTTCTATGGCCATTATTCGCACCATTGCCCAGACTTATCCGAGTATTGTTTTGTCCTTCACGACCTTCGAAAACACTCTTGTGAGTCTGAAATCACTATTATCAAGGAAATTCACCCACCGGCTTCCTCCTCAAACACCAAAACCATTTACACGATCTCTACTTCCAATAGTACTCTCTAGTCCTCGACCGTGGAAGATCCACCTGATCTATCCCGGTGCCACTTTCTCGATGACGAAGAGATCGTCAAAACCACCACTGGTTTTATCCCAATTCACTTATCCCATGGCATGGAGTTGGTTATTCCCATTGAATGCTAGATTCCTCCCCCACGTCCTTTGCGCCAACTACAGGGTCTCCAAGGCAAGGCCAATTTCCTTCGTCGGAGGTCCTATGCCTAAGTCGCTCACCATGCAACACTTGGGGCATAGTTTTTGTTTTTTTTTTTACATTGTTTTTAATTTGATTCGGTGACACCCTCTAGTAGTTGCTCCATGTCTAGTTGTAGTGATTCCATTGTAGAACTTTATCGCATCATTGCACGTGAGAAGGTGGATCTAACCCCTTCTCCTGCGTCGCCGGTAGCCCAATGGAGGGTGCGGTCCCATGTCTGCACATGCACACAATATGTTGCATGTATGATATAGCTACTAGCATGATAGCATACCTTCATGTCCCTAGACTTGTACCAGAGGTCAAGGCATCTCCAGGATCTCCCCGGTTGTCCATGCTCATGTATGGATATTCCTCTATAAGGATAGGAAGATGCCAGCACTGTGCAAAAAGCTCTAGGGTAACGAGATGACCTATACTAGATTGACTCCCTCCCTACTTTCTTCGAGCCATTTCTGGGAGTCACTTCTATTTGTGTGCCACCACATGAATCAAACCTTGTATGTTGAGCTAGCTCTATACCGATATGCCTCCTTTTGGACTAGTTTTTCCCCCGTGCACCATTGCACCAGGGGCATCACTAGCTTCTAGTTAGAGTCATCCGGAGTCCATTTGAGACACCGTTTGCACCACTGGGTTCGATTTTCTGCCCTCTGTCTTTTGACAAGACCCTCGTCTCGCGCTCTCACTATGATTTTCCAGGCCATTTCTTGAAAGTCACCCTAATTTGCGTGTCATCACGTGAATCTCCCATTGTATGTATTGGCATATTCATGAGCCACCCCCTTCATCCATACTGTACAGTTGGCCATTTTTTACTGCTATCCATCGTCCCGCAAGGGGGACCCATTAGTGTTTTGCATTTATTCCTCTCAGCCATGTTCACAACATAACCTCTTTTCATATATGGAACACATCCCCTTGCTTGATTGACCATTACAGAGTTTCTATTAACTTGTTTTCTAACTCCTAAAAGAATGAAAAGATCGTCGAGCATACTTGCTTCCTTTCACGCTCGTTAAAGTATTTGAAAGGGCATCTATATGGCTTCTTTTATCCTTTTTTTTAGACTATGTAGACTATCATTAGAAAAAAGACCACTTTGGCACATTCAAGGCAGAAACGTTTCCCTTTGCATCCTTTTATGTTTTATCGAGCATTGGGACCGAACTGTACAAAAAATATCATCATGGGTTGTCTCTAGGCTCTTTTCCAGTCTTCTAATCAAGAAAATATTGCCGAGCAAACTTGGTTTCATTCATGCTGGTAAAAGTATTTGAATGACCGTCCAGTCAGTATAGGTTTAACCTTTTCTGGCCTTATTGGACTACCAACGGTAAAGAAGTCTTCCTTCCCCAAAGGATGGGAGAGCTCTCCTGCACACACTTTTATCCTTTTTCAGACTCAGGAGACTGCATACAAAAAAGAGACCACACTGGAGTCTTCTTCCTGTTTTCAGACTCTCAAAAAATGAAAACAACATCGAGCATTTACTTTCTCGGGCTCGCTAAAAATCCACGAGATCGTGTCATAACGGTGCCTTTAGGCACCACCCCATTTATACAGTTTGGCAGTTTCACCACTTTTGGTCCCCTTTGTTCATATCATTCTACGATGAGTATTCCTCGGATCCCCTGGTGTTAGAAAACGGGACCGCAGAGCAATAACAGATATATAGTTAAAGCAATAAACAAGATGCAAAACACATTAAAACATTACAAAGAGACACAGATATAACGTGGTTCACCCAACTGATGGGCTACGTCCATAAAGAAATTGCCAGTCCTTTTATTACAGTCCAGAAAGATGAAAGGATACACCCTGCAGCAAAACCGCTGCACTTCCTCTTCACGCTCTCACAGTCTCTCTTCCAATACAATACAATACCATGCTCAATCATTTTACAATGCTTTCTTTTATAGGGGAAATACAATGGGAAAATTCTAGGGTTAACCCAATACCATGGGTCCGCAATACGTTTGGCCAACACACATCCCAAAAAAATTTCTCGGGGGCTCCGCCCCCGAACCCCAAGGCAAGGGGAACGAGTGTACAGTACTCCTGGGTTACAATCACAACTGAATAATATCTGGATCTGGAATATTAGGCTCCACAACCAACACCTGGATATCACTAGTCCAGTTACCCCCCCTCAATATTTCCCATCTGCAGTTACATTCCTGGTATTTTAGCTATGATCCCTCTCCCATGAGTCGGTTGCATTTGCTACCAAGTCAGCCCTACGGTCATTACTCTGAACAAAGGACATTTGAGTCTCCCATGCTCCCCTGCCCCTGTTCCCCCATTCAGTGTATCAATCCCCGGAATGTCCCACATATTTGGTTATCTCCCTCATGCTTCTTGTCAAGGAAACATTATGGCCTTGATTAGTTGCAGGTCTCCCTTTGTCAAGATCAACACATCTATTCTAGAGGATAGACCCAGAGGTTCTTGTATCTTGGTTTCATTCACCTTATTGATGAGTTCCTTGGACCACTTGAGAGGATTCATTAGTGCCTCTCAGGATGGTTGTGTCTCACGTGCTTGAATTTAGCTACATCATCACACTGTTGAGATTCGTATAGGGTATTGGTCCACACATTATTTTGATTGAAGACCCCGATTGTCACTTAACTCTAGCACATTGGTGAGTCTATTATGGGACCCAGACAGGTTCATGTCCCTTGTGATTTCCGGGTTGCATTGGAACAATGTTTAGAATCCCCAGAGCAGTGCTTCTATATAGCTCCAGTATTGATGCGACATATTGTACCACAGAGATTCTGACTCCCCATCGTGGAATCCCTCCAGCTATGTACACTTCCAGATTCAGCAAAGCATCAGTTATGAAGATATTGCATTCCAAGAGAATGCCATTGTTCCTATGTATCAGTTCTTCATATCAACAGGATATTCAGCCTCTCATTGAGGCCACCATTATGTAATATCAGTGGTATATGTATTGATCAGCTCCCATACTTTTTTAGGGCTTGATCCCATTATTTATTCTTTTGACATTGTTACGAGCTTGTCCATATACATGTCATGCATTCTTTGTATCTCACCCATTGTTGGGAACCATTAATATAAAAACCAAAAGCCATCATGGTTCGAATGAGGAAGAACTGCTTCTTCATAGGTCTCTCCAGTCTCTCCACTATCTCCATGATCCTATGATGTCTGTCGGCCATACGATGAGCTCCTACCCTCACACATCAGGGGGGAATTTGTTAACACAAAAAAATGCTCACCTATCTCTACATAGTTTAAACCACATGCATACATAATTTTCCTACCATTTTCCCCTTACCATTGACCTTCACAACTATGGTTTACCTTCATTCTCTCTCAAAAAAGGCCAAAAACCCCACAAAAAGGCCAAAAAAGCTCACAAAAGGGCTAAAAACACAAAAAGGGCTAAAAACACAAAAAAAGGGCTTAAAAACCCAAAAAAGGGCTTAAACCCCTAAACAAGGCTTAAAACCCTAACTAGGGTTCCAAAACCCTAAAAGAGAGAAAATGACAAAAAACCTAAAAAACTTATTATAAAAATAGTGTGAAGGTCTCCATCAACAAGATTCTTATCCCTTTTTTCCATTATTCTATTCCGTGAGTATGGTGAGAAACCATTATTCTCAAAGTATTCATACCATTTTTTCCAAACATTCCATAGCCCCACCATCTCCCATCAAGTACGTTGAGACATCCTCCGTACCAACCAGCCTGTGGAGAGGCGGTCCATTTCCGAGATCAAGCATAGTGACCCATTTTCAAGAGAAGAAAGTATATTTGTAATGTATTTGTTTTTATTTAGTTTAGTCATATTTGCTTATTGATTTCGTTTTACTAATATCGTTTATTGTTGTAGCTTTCTTCCATGAACTCTACCCTCCTGTCCCATTGACGGAAGGGAGGTGCTTTTGCACGTAGCAGGGGTGAAAACCCCACTACACTTAGCAGTACAATTTTCAGATCTTGATAGTTATGTCCTAATGATTATCATCCCACTTTTATCATTGCATAATTACAAACTGAAAATTTCAACATACACTTGCAGCGGAAATAAACAAGGATCATTGAAAGATAACCATGCATAAGAGACACGAGAGCTTTTATCCCGGGAAACCCAACAGGGAGAAAACCCAACAACTTTTCTTAAGAATATCTTTCTAATAATAAGACTACAATAATCATAACATGAAGAACCCTTATTCACAAGGGCATGTTGAACATCACCAACTACATAGTGTTAGAAAAGGACCACAGAGCAATAACATATATACAATTAAATCAATAAACAAGATGCAAAAACACATTTAACACATTACAGAGAGACACATATATAACATGGTTCACCCAAGAGATGGGCTACATCCACACAGAAATTGCCAGTCCTTTTATTAGCGTCCAGAAATATGAAGGGATACAACTTGCAGCAACTCTACTGCACTTCCTCTTCACACTCTCACACTCTCTCTCTCACAATCATGGAGATTGTTTACAATGCAATACCATACACAGTCACATTACAATGATTTTCTTTTATAGGGGAAATACCATGGGAAATACTACGGTTAACCCAATACCATGGGTCCACAAAACTGTTGGCCAACAAACATCCCAAAAAAATTAAGTTGGGGAACGAGTGTATAGTAAACCTGGGGTACAAACACAGCTGAATAATATCTCTGGATCTGGAAGATCAGGCTCCACAACCAACAATCTCCCACTTGGAGACTGATCACAACAACTCCACCGCTGCTACACTTGCTGGACTATGCTCTGGACCTTGGACTTGGAAAAAAATTTATTTCCACCTTCCAGCTTGAAGGCCAACAGAAACTGAGCAGGAACTCGTTTTCTCTCTGGTTACTCCCTTCGTCAACATGTCTGCAGGATTTTGGCTAGTATGTATCTTTTCCAATTTTAACAGTTCTTCATCTAGAACAGATCTTATGAAATGGTACTTGAGTTGTATATGTTTAGTATTCGAATGAAATAGTACTTGATTTGTCACCTTCTCCTGCTTCTTACCCAATTCCTCCATGAACCTCTGCAACCAAATCATCTCCTTACTAGCCTCTGTAGCAACAACATACTCTACTTCCGTTGTTGAAAGTGCAACAACATGTTGCAGTTTTGAAATCCAGCTCAATGTTGTTCCACCCACAATAAACACATACCCTGTGGTGCTCCTCCTACTGTCTTTATCACCAGCCATATCTGCATGAACATATCTCTATCGAACAGTGTCTGAACCTCCAAAACATAATGCATGAGAAGTGGTACCTCTCAAATACCTGAGAATCCACTGTACTGCTTTCCAATGCTCTTTACCTGGATTATTCATATACCTTCTCACAACTCCCACTGCATGTGCAATATCTAGTCTTGTGCACACCATGGCATACATCAAGCTTCCAACCATTGATGAATAGGGAATCCTAGACATGTAATCTCTCTCTTCCTGTGTCTTTGGACACATCTCCTTACTTAGTTTGAAATGGCTAGCTAAAGGTCTACTAACTGGTTTTGCATTCTACATTCTAAATCTATGCAACACCTTTTCTATGTACTCACCTTGAGACAACATCAATTTGCGATTTTTCCAATCTCTTGTTATTCTCATACCAAGGATTTGCTTTGTAGCACCCAAATCCTTCATTGCAAATGATTTAGCTAGTTTTCTTTTGAGCACATTTATATCCTGCATGTTAGACCTTGCAACAAGCATGTCATCCACATACAATAACAAGATGATATATCTTTCATTATCTAGCCTCTTGAAATAAACACAGTGGTCTGAATGACATCTATCATAACCTTGTTCTGTCATAAACTTATCAAATTTTAAATACAACTGCCTTGGAGCTTGCTTCAGGCCATACAAGCTCTTATTCAACCTACAAACCAAATTCTCCTTCCCTTTGACCTCATACCCCTGTGCCTGCTGCATATAAATCTCTTCCTCCAAATCCCCATGGAGAAAGGTTGTTTTTACATCTAATTGTTCAAGATGAAAATCTTCTACCGCCACTAGAATTAAAATAGTTTTAATTGAAGTCATTTTAACAACATGAGAAAATATTTCATCAAAGTCTATACCTTTCTTTTGTGCAAACCCATTTACAACAAGTCTAGCCTTGTACCCCTTCTTTCCTCCATCTTCTTCCTTCAACCTATAAACCCATTTATTCTGCAATGCCCTTTTTTCTGCAGGAAACTGAACCAAATCCCAAGTCTAGTTCCTTACCAATGAGTCCATCTCCTCATTCATGCCTTGCTCCCACTTCTTTCTAGTTTCTACCTACAATGCCTCTTCATAACATTCTGGCTCACTAGAATCAGTCATCAATAAATAATACAGTGAAGGAGAGAATCGTTCAGGGGGTCTACTTAACCTGGTAAATTTTCTTACAGTTGTAGGAGTTTCAAGTACCTCCTGTTGTTCTTGATTTTTTAGTGCCTTTGGAACTTCATTTTCTTTGATTTCATCAAGCACTGTGTACTCAGTGTTTTCCTTTTCCACTTTCTTTCCTTGCAACTGATCTTTGTACATAACCTTTTCCTTGAATACTACATCTCTACTCCTAATGATTTTGTGATTTTCAAAATCCCATAAGCGATAACCAAAATCATCAACCCCGTATCCAATCAAGGTTCATTTCTTGGATTTAGCTTCAAGCTGTGTTCTACCATCTTTATCAATATGGACAAATGCTTCACAACCAAAAGTTCTCAAAAATGAGTATTTTACATGTTTACCTATCCATGCCTCCTCTGGAATCCCACCATCCAAAGCGCTTGAAGGCCCTCTGTTTATTAAATAAACATCAGTGTTTACAGCATCGGTCCAAAATAGTAAGGGCAACCCTGCATGCAATCTCATACACCTTGCACATTCCATGATCATTTTGTTTGTCCTTTCTGAAACACCATTTTCTTGTGGTGTTCCAGGGACTGTCTTCTCTCTGTGAATCCCATTGTGTGAACAGTAACTGTCAAACTCCTTGCTGCAGTATTCACCTCCATTATCAGATCTGAGACATTTCAACCTTTTTCCTATCTCATTCTTGGTCAAAGCTTTCCACTTTTTAAAAGTATCAAACACATCAAATTTCTGTCTAATGCAATACACCCAAGTTTTTATAGTTGCATCATCAATAAAAGTAACATAATAAGGAGAGCCACCAAGATATTGTACCTGAGCTAGTCCCCATACATCTGTTTGGACAAGCTCTAACTTTTCACTCTTCTTTCGTTTCCTAACCCTGAGAAATCTAACTCTCTTATGTTTTCCATAAACACAGTTCTCATAGAATTCCAAACTTACCTGCTTCAGATCTGGAAGCAGTTTCCTTGAGTGGAGAATATGCATCCCCTTCTCACTCATGTGGCCAAGCCTATGATGCCACAATGCCACACCTGTTTCTGTGGAAGCTACAGATATAGAATAATCAGTATTATAAGGACATAAATATAACTTACCTACCCTATCTCCTTTTTCTATTACCAGTGATCCTTTAGTGATCTTCCACCATGTTTCTCCAAAAGTAGACAAACAACCGCTATCTCCCAACTGCCCTGTTGAGATCATATTTCTTTTCATAGCAGGAATGTGCCTTGCATATTTTAGCAGCCATTCACTTCCATTATTTAACTTAATCCGTACCTTACCCTTTCCAACAATTTTACATGGTTCATCACCCCCAATAAAACATGTCCAAAATCACCTTGAACGTAATCATGAAAGAATTTCCTATGGGGTGGAGCATGACATGAAGCCCCTGAATCTACTACCCAGTAATCACTAGTATTATCTAATGCAAGAATCACAACATCTTGTAACACATCACCTACTACATTCACTTCATGAGTAGTCTATTGCTGCCTCTCACCTTTCTTCTTTGGTGCTCTACAGTCTTTCTTCAGATGTCATTTCTTACCACAGTTCCAGCACTCTATTTTTTCGAATCTGGACTTGGATATGCCCTTTTTAGACTTGTTGTGATTTCTTGGGCTCCTTCCTCTCTTATTTTGTCTCCCTCTTCTCTCCTTGGTCAACACATTACCTGATGTCTCACCTGTGCTTTTTCTTCACATTTGCTCGCTAAGAATAACACCAACAACATCATCAAACTTAAGAGTGTTTGAACTAGGGACAAAGTTACTTACAACCATGACCAAGCTATTCCAGCTTTATGGCAATGAGCACAAGATTAGAAGAGCCCTAACCTCATCATCAAAGTTCACTTTTACAGAACTTAACTAACAGGTAAGTGTATTAAACTCATGTAAATGGTTGACAACATATTCACCTTCCAACATCTTCATATTAAATAAACGCTTCATTAAAAATACCTTGTTGGAAGACGAGAGTTTTTCGTAGAGCTTACCCAATGCACTCATCACACCCTCTGTTGTTTTTTCTTTCGAAATATTGAAAACCACCGACGAAGCCATGCATAGTCGTATTGTTCCCATTGCCTTTCTGTCAACAACCTCCCATTCTTCATCTTTCATAGCCGCCATCTGTTTTGCTTTTCCACCAAACGACAGGTACAGATCCTCCTAGTACAGATAGTCCTCCATTTGCATCTTCCATAACTTATAGTTTTGGCTGTTAAATTTCTCGACCCTAAACTTTCCCTCTACTGCCATTGCTCCCACTTGAACCAGTAACCCTTCTTTCCTGTGAGTTTACCAACCAAATAGACCTTTTGCCTCTAATACCAATTGTTAGAAAAGGACCGCAAAGCAATAACACATACATAATTAAATCATTAAACAAGATGCAAACACACATTTAACACATTATAGAGAGACACATATATAGCGTGGTTCACCCAAGAGATAGGCTATGTCCACACAGAAATTGCCAGTCCTTTTAATAGCGTCCAAAAAGATGAAGGGATACAACCTGCAACAACTCTGCTGCACTTCCTCTTCACACTCTCACAGTCTCTCTCACACAATCACAGAGATTGTTTACAATACAATACAATACCATACACAACCGTATTACAATACTTTTCTTTTATAGGGGAAATACCATGGGAAAATACTATGGTTAACCCAATACCATGGGTCCGCAAAACTGTTGGCCAACAAACATCCCAAAAAAATTAAGTTGGGGAACGAGTGTATAGTAAACCTGGGGTAGAAACACAGCTGAATAATATCTCTGGATCTAGAAGATCAGGCTCCATAACCAACAATCTCCCACTTGGAGACTGATCACAACAACTCCACCGCTGCTGCACTTGCTGGACCATGCTCTGGACCTTGGACTTGGCAAATTTATTATTTCAACCTTCAAGCTTGAAGGCCAACAGAAACCAAGTAGGAACTCAGTTTCTCTCTGGTTACAGTACACCTGGAGTACAAACACAACTAAATAATATCTCTGGATCTGGAAGATCAGGCTCCACAACCAACACATAGAGCGAACCTAGTAGCATAGAGAGTGCACACTCCTTCAGAAGAAACCCTAGCAAGAGGGTGAACTTCTGGAGATGATAAGTAACTCCAAAATTTTGCTCCTTGATCTTTCACAATTCCTAGCTAAAATTGTGCACTAGAGAGAGAGGATGATGTGTTGTTGTCATGTGTCAAAATGAAATGTTTAGCTGCTTATTTATACACTTCAAATCACTTGAATTTCACTTATAGGTCGACTTGCACTTTTTATCTTCACTTTTCATTTTATTTTCAGGGCCGACTTACTAGCTTGACCACATTGTTGTTAATTCACTTGTTGACCATTTGTTATTGGATTTTTAATCTTTCTTAAGAGAAGTTCCTCGTGATGATGATGTTATTATTCACCTGGTATGTTTGTCTATTCATTCATAGAGTCCTAATGTTGAATAGACCCACTAAGAAGTGTTAGACACTTCTTAGATCTTGTCAATTCAACAATAGCACTCTATCATGGAATACATTACTCCGAGCCCTGTTCATAATGAATGTCTACTCAATCCTGCATACTAGAGAAACATCAACATGAATTTCCCAACCAATGTTTTCTCTGGCAAATCCAAGATCTAGTATACTCGAAGATCTTCCCCAATCCCCACCTCTATTCTTCACCACCTTTAGAAGTTTCTTGATAGGGTGTTGTCCGATAACCTTCCGTACTCCTCCTTGTAGGTGTTGAAGGTTAAGCTTTTCCTAGACAAACCTTGCAACACCCAAGATTAAGTCAACATTTGAAGGTGGGTTTCAAGCACTATAGTTGAAGTAGATGGAGAAGCCAAAAATGATCCAACAACATTAGTTGGTGGAGGAAGTATAAAAGGAGAAGGTGTAAATGAGCCTCAAGGTGGAGGAAAGGATTTTCATATTGGGATGACCAACTCACTCTATCTTGCACTAACAATACCTTGACAGGGATATATGCCCATACCCACTGATAAGTGCCTAAAAGGCTTGCGTTCACACACCCATTTTGTCAATGATTAGGTCAAGTCCAACAATATGTCCATCCTCACCTTCCAAAGACTTAGAAGATCTTCTGGCAAAGGAAGTGATACTAGGATATGTTATAGATATTTATTCTTCGGAGAGTGTATCCTCGTAGTAATCCACAAGCTAAGGATTTGCTTCCATCTTCTAAATACTTTGAATTTACCTATCTTCATGTTTGACACCATCCTCCATTTTGATCCAAACCTTGCTAGTTATCCTCACACTGGATTTATATCAAAGCATGTAATATAAACAAAAATATATCTCTCACACACATGTATGCATATATATCTATGTATGTATATACATACACACATGCACATATGTATATGTATGTGTGCGTGCACGTGTGTGTATACACACATATATAAATGTGCGCGTGTGTACACACACATATATAAATGTGTGCGTGTGTACACACATGTAATTGGGAAAATATTTCCATTTACAATTAGAATGGCCATAATATCTTGGGAAAACATCACCATAATATGAGATAAGAAAACTGATTTGAGACCATGTCCCCTCACCATGCCCCCTAATGGGTGATAAAGAATAAATAAAAGAAAATACAATGAGAGGCCTAAAGAATAAAGAAAAGAAAATACAATGAAAGGCCTTTTCTTGCATGCTTTGTACTCTCTTTCCATACGACTCTTGTACTTGGTACATACACATAAGTAAAATATTAATGGGACAACACACAAAGAAACAAGATCAAGAAAAAGGATTACTTCTAAAGGAAAATGACAATGTAAAAATTCCAACAACCCCCCATTCATTTTCACCTCTTGTGGTATCATAGTTTCCTTGTTGCTTCCTATAGTAAATTTTTTGGGGATATTATATTATTATGTGTTTTTCTTTTTATACATACTTTTACATATGCATAAGCATATAATGGAAAATATAGCAATCACACCATCATCCTAACCCATTGCTAGCATTTATACACGTTCAATTAAGCCTTGGCCTTAAGCCATGCATCAGTAATATTTGTAATCAACATGAGATTATTAAAACTCAACCTATATAACTTGACTCTCATCACATAAACCACATACATTATAATCCATAGTTAAAAATAGCCAATTACATGTTTTAATGCAAAATTACAAGAACCAAGTATGACAAAGATAAGTAATGCTCACATGCAATCTAATTTAGAATGTCAACCAAACCATAGTGATCTCTCTTTAAATGGGTTTTAATGTGGATGATTGTTTGAAATTGATGTGTTATCAATTGACCGTATTTTTATGTCCCCGACAAGGGATATATATGAATCGGTTAGGCCGATTATTTAGACTAATTTGTAGCAACTTTAACAAAAACATATAATTTTTGCTATAGTTTGTATCACTTTTTGGGGGGGAATTATTTAAATTTTGATTTATCTTACTTCTTATTGTTTTATATAGGTGACGTAGGCCTAGGACTTTGTGCCCCAAGACCCAGCAACAAGCTTGCGTAAGCATAAAATGATCATTTTGTTCCTGACATCCTACCCTGTGTGGACGAAAATACGGCGAACAGACTCTTGTTAATCATTTTGTTCCTGACATCCTACTGTGTGTGGATGAAAATACGGTGGGCAGACTGTTGTTACAATGTTAGTTGTTTTTTATGTCCCCTATAGGATGATTCGCGAAAGAGGATTAGTTCATGGCTTGAAATGAGATTTTTTTGTGTTTTCTAAAGTGTTTCAATAGTTTGATTTTTTTTTGTTTTTTTGTTTTTGTAAAACTATTTTTTTGTCTGCTCATTGGTCCCACGACTTAATTTACCTGTGGTTCCATAAAACCTAGCTCTGCAAATTACATTCTATTTGGTTTTTTAGCCACTGAAATTTTTAGGCTTTATTTTCCATCTGAAAACTCATTAATTGAATCCTCGCTATAATGATCTTGTGTTCATACCATTGTTTACTATACAGAAGGTGTTATTAAGGGGACGGTTTGGTCTATCAATGACTGACGAATTAAATTGCCCTGTAATGGTACTGTAACTAAATTTTTTCAATCCTCCCCAGAAAGACTTTTGAAAAAACCACCTCTTTGACTGTTTTAGAAGAGCACTATTACCACCGATCTACCCATATAACATACATGAATCTATCCACAAAAATCACACATGAAGCGATAAACCGAGCGAGCCAATCTACCGATATAACATACATGAATCTATCTACACAGAGCACACATGAAGCGATAAAGCGAGCGAGCGAGCCAACTAGTTTCTTATTTCAGAGGAGCGAGCTATTTTTTCTTAACCTGCAAATGCTATGTTCATCTATGGAGACGTTGTCTAAGCTGGTTAAACAGTTGCAGAAATATTAATTAGAGATTGTATACAACTTGTTGTACCATAACTTTCTCAAAACTCACTTCACTATGTGGTGCAATCTTCTTCCGCAAAAAATCAAACCCCAGGCCAAGGAGAGCAGCCCCGAACACAAGTTGTTGAATGTTGTTTTAGAAAATCAAAATCACACAGTAAAATATCAAGGCTCTTGTGCTGGTAAGCCATGACTCTAACTTTTAAACTTATGCTTATTAATTTGCTCAACAGTGAACACTTATATACTTTTTAAAGTAAAATGTAAATGCTTATTTTTTTAAAACAATTTTGGAATATTGATACTTAATAGTAAATTGTAATCATGAAAATAATTTTGATGATAGTTTATCAAACTTAAATCATTTTTTTCTTAGAATTATTTTATCAATTTGAATAATATATAAATATATATATATATATATATATAATTTTACTAACAAACACGCAATTGTCTTAGAATGATATTAGTTATGAAATAATAACTTAATATTAGTTATGATATTAGAATGATATTTTTGCAACAAATTTCAGTATTTTATCAATTTGAATAATATATATATATATATATATAATTTTACTAACAAACACGCAATTGTCTTAGAATGATATTAGTTATGAAATAATAACTTAATATTAGTTATGATATTAGAATGATATTTTTGCAACAAATTTCAGTTTCCCTCACAAATTTAGGCCTATAGTTATGAGATTGTAAGAAGATTATTTGCTCAAATCAAAACTATTCATTTCATCTTGCAGCTGCATGTCTACTTTAGTAATGGCAATACCATCTGCTTTTATTCCACAACGTGAGAATGAGTATAAATGAGAACTTGATTGAAGGTCTACACTCACTATTTTAAATATGGAAAAACTGGCTTTTATCTTTTATCCTAGCAATGAAAGCTTCAAAACGCCTTGTTGATCTTGGTCTCTTTTTGAAGGTGGAAAATAGTTAGACAAAATGGGTAACTTTTTGAAGTTAGAAGATCTTCGTGATAAAAATTTTTGAGGTTGATCTTCTTCATTCAAGAAGTTGGGTGGTCAAGTGAGGATAGATCCATCCTCATTTAGTTGGTTGTTAAAGTCATAGTAGGTCCATCCTAAGTTAGAATGAAGAGATCATATTTTTTACATTAATCTTTGCCTTTTAAGAAGTTGGTTGATTAATTCAGTAGATTATGTAATTTAGGATAAGGGGTCATATTTGATGCATATGTTTTTATAAACACAAAAACAAACATACTATTCTAGAGATTTAGAGTTAAAATACTTGTAATTTACCATTTTACAATTATGATGGTATTTTAAGTGAATTATGTTTTGTACTTAAAGAGTATAAGTACAAAACTAAATGTCATTAGAGAAATTTAGAGTTAAAACCCTTGTAATTCATCACTTTTACTTTTACAGTAGTATGAGAATCCTATATTTTAAATTTAGACAAAAAATAGTATAAATGGTAGTCAAATCTTTTAAAACAAAATAAAAATGGTATTTTGATATTTTTTTTTGAAGTTAAAAGAAAAAGAGGACATGTTAATGGAAAGATTTAGAATTAAAATATTAGTAATTCATATGTCTCTTGTTTTGTTGATCTTCCATGCATATTTGTTTTCAATATATGTGTTGATCTTCCATGCATATTTGTTTTCAATATATGTTTGGGTTGAGGTGTTTCTAAGGCCCTAATGATATTGATGCATAATTGTGGGTAAACTTTCAGAAAATTTATCATTGCCAACATTTTTTTGTTTATATTTGGATATGCTTGTATTTAGCTACTGTGAATGTTCCTCCTATATTAATGCAAATTACTAGTTAGTCTTCAAAGTAGATGCAAATTCAAGTTATAATCTGTCTGGTTAGAAGTTTCTTAATTTCTGAAGTAAAATTTATTTTTAGTTGATTGTATTGTTTGGTGATGTATAAATTGAGATGTGTTTTATCTCTATTTTCTAAACTTACTAAAAAGCAGGTAATTCTATAAAACGCTATAAAAGTTGATATGAGAAGTAATTAGCCTTCGTTAATAGTTATTTAATCATTTTCAAGGCACAATTGTGCTCCTAAGCTTATAAAAGTTTATATGAGAATTAATTATTCTTTATCAACAAATATTTAATTATTTTCAAAGGATAAATGTTATTGTTTAAGTTTATAAAAATTGATATACAAATTAAAATTTATAAAAGTTGATATGAGAATCAAATAACCCTTATTAAGTATTTAATTATTTTTAAGGCATAAATATGTGGTTAATAGAGTCACAATGTTTAATAAAAGGTATTAGCAAGGAAAGTTTGTACCATTTTAATATTTTAATGTTATAAAATAATCAAGTCTTTTTTCATTTTTTTAATATTCTAGACTATATCATTTGTTTTTAATATTTTAGACTATATTAGTATTTAAATGTCATTTTTTATTATTTAAAATTTTATGAGTTTTTTTTAATGAAATAGTTTTATTTAAATTATATCTTTTTTGGGTTCTTTTTTATTTCTTTAATGTAATAATTGTAATTTTTTAATAGGCTATTTACAAATATATATTATAGAGAAACTTACATCACATTCATTTATAAACACTTAAGCTTTTTATAAATATTTTATTTGTTTTTTTACACATAAAGGTATTTGATATAAAGGTATTTGATATAATACTTTTAAATGACTCAAATTGATGTTATTTTTAAATATTAGCATAATATATGATATATGGACTACTTCTCTTTAAGATGTTAAACATCTTAATGCTTTGAATGCTTTCATTGATAGATGTAACACATCTTCACCATAAAGAGGAAACTATGGAAATTATTAGAGAACATATTTTTTGTTCAATTATTACCACAAAGAGGACACTTTTAGAAAACCTAATTCTTGTACAATTGAAAAGAGTTGAAATATTTAGGAATTTGATTGGCAAATTATTAGTGAGCTAATATTGAGCAGTTTCATTGTATATTATGAAGTTATAATTCTTACTTGGATTTTCAAGTGCCATGGCATGCATAAATGCTTTAGAGACCTCGTTGTAACCTTGGTTTGAGTTTTTGTACTTTGAAAGAATGGTGGGTTGTTACCTCCTCCTTTGTTAATCTTTGAAGTACTATGGTCTCATAAATAATCTTTTCTCTAGCACTATATAATTATTGTCTAAGGTGTTGATACTACAATAGTTTTCATGCTTATAAGAATTTACCATGTTTTAGTCATCATGCATTTTCTAATTGAATGAGAGGCGAATTATTCAATGCCTCAATGCTTTTTTCTCCTGAGGTTGGCCAGCAACAAAATCATTAGTGTTGCTGTCTCTTTAAAAAGACATTTTTATTGATTTCTATGTGCAATCATGGCTTTGGAAATTATGAATGGATTGCTCACTCATTTGCCGGAGGGATTTTGATTTTTTCAAAGACTGCTCTATATATTGTTGATATGATTGTATCATTTACTGTATGCATGACAAAAATATATAGTAAAAATGGGTACAAAATTGTTTTTATTATTGATGAACTTCACTATAAATCAACTAATTAGAACTTTTAACTTATTTTTTAATTGTAGTAAATTAAACTTATACGTGGTTTTAATTTTATGATTTAATTAAAATTTGAAAAACAATACTTTAAATGAATAATAAGATATGTAGTACCCAAATTGATTTATTATATCTCTAAATTGCTTATAACTTGTTTTACTACCTATCTTTATCTTTATAATAGTGTCTCTGGTTTTTTTGTCTCTTTTATCATATTTAATTACTTATAATAATTTGGAGTTAATAATATTTATTATAATGTTCTTATATTTCTCTTTTGTACTTTTATGTTCTTTACTTCTTTCTTGGTTGTTATGATTTCTTTTTATTAGTTTTTTTAATTACTTAAAATATTTTGGAATACTAAATTGTTTTTATCTTTCTCTTTTTTGCAATTCTATATTTTAATATGTTTTTAAAAAAAATAAATTATATTAAGTATATCTTTATATAGTTTAAATAATATTTTGGAATTAGAATGCTTTATTTTTTCCTTTTTGTATTTCTATTTTCATACCTTGTATTTCTATGTTTTTATACTTCTTTCTTTATCTAATGTTATTTTGTTAAAGATGTACCAATTTTCTTTGTTTGTTATATATATTTATGTACTTCTATTTAGATCTCACAAAACAATATTAACAACATTATATTATATCCCGTGTTTATAAAAGTAATAGAGACATGATTAATAATTTCCTTCTTAATTACCTTTGATTTTAGATTCCTCGCACTGTCTGCAAACTGCCTCATGTAGTGTAATTGGCATGGTGCATTTCTTATTCCTTACATATGTGTTTAAAGACTAGTAAGCAATCGAGAGAGGGGTGTTTACTTTTCTAGGATTTGTGGGCGTCATGAAGTTTTCTCAATGTCTCTACTCCACATTTTGTAGTTATGGTGCTCGAGTTCCCCTCTTCCCAATGGATTTTCCTCACTATTAGGTTTTGCATATGCCTGGGACTATTACGTTTTTTTTTGCTTCCATGTGAAGGTTAGGGTTAGGTGTTTGACGTGTCTACCATGTTGGTAGTTTATCTATTCACTGCCAATGTTATATTCGTAGGGAGATTAGACGACACATTTTTACATAGTTATTGGTAGAATCACACATATTTTTACATAGTTATTAGTTGCATCTTTGCTAACGAAGTAGTTTTAACATTCTAGGTTTTTATTTTTAGACTACAATCACAACTACAACCTTTCTCTTGTAGCCGCAAGTGACAATGTCGGGGACATTGCCACCTCGTGGCTCTTGTTATTTAAAATAATGAGAAGATAAATTAACATTTTTAACCTAAAATTTAATATAAAAAACATTTGAGTTTTATGGATTTGTAGTTATCATATATTAACATTGCAAAATCCAATTACACTTGAGGGTTTATATTTACACTAAAAATAACAAGTTTAGAGTGGGCTTAATGGTTAATAACACACGTTTCCTTCTAGAAGAGAGTAGACCCAGTAATCAAATTTGAAGGGTGGGTCTTAATTTCAATTGAAAGGACATTTAATCTTGGAGCCCTTCAAAGATGAAGGGTAATATAAATAATTGTGCTTCAATTGACAAGTATAAATTAACTAAACCCTTTCACCCAAAAAAATGTAAAAAATAAAATTGTTCTTTCAAAATTTTAACAATTGAGCACCTCTTACTATTTACAGGAAAAATGATATATTTTCAATAAAGCTTGTTTTGAACACATTAAGTTGTCATATGTGTATCATTAATTTTATAGCTCAGTAACATAACAACTATTCTATTGTATTTTTTCAAGTTGGAGCACACTTCATTATACAAAAAACTACTTAGACTATGTCATAACAATAATGGGGCATCCACGTGCAATCCAAGCTTGAGAGATGTAAGAATGATAAGGATTGCGCACCTAAGAAAAAATAATACAGAACTCAGAAAACATTAAAAATAAATCCTACATACCAAGCAAGTTAGCATAATTGGGGTCATGGCATCAAATTTTTTTGTTCAACACTTGTCGTGAAAGAATACATGTATGGGATGAAGGGGCAATGGAATCAATCCTAAGTTAATTGAACCCTTGCAACTCACCGCATGTCCGAGTCTCAACAATCTGCCTTTTAAATTGAACCAAGATACCAAAAGAAGTTTATTAATGACTAGATTTGAGAAAGTTCTAGGTGTGAGTAATTAAGGGCTTGGGGCTCTAATTTTGTGTGTGTTTTGTACCAGTCCAGGATTTAGTGAATCGACAATCACATGTAGGAATTTAAGTTATTTAATGAAAACAATTAATGTGTATACCTCTATGTTGAAACCGTTTTCCATGTTGATGGAGGCCACTACCCTCTTTATTGTCTTACCAAAAGGCATGATAAAGAGGAAGAAGACCTAAAATTATGGACCTCGCCTTCAAAGAATGCCTTGCAATCACATTAGTGAGGAGTGATAAGAAGATCACAACAATCCAAATCTCAGTTGATAGTGTTAATTAAAGACTTATATGGTAAATTTAATATAAGACTTACTTATAGTTGTCTCTTACTCTTTGCGTCCTGACACATTTAATATTTTATGGTTGTCTCTGTGCCTTGACCCAATTCGTATTATAAGGTGAGGATGTGCATTCATAATAATCCTCAGTTATGACTATGAGATGAGGATTTAAAGGGAAGATGATGTAAATGTTGGCGCTGAGGACAAATGTTGTGAGAAACCACAAATGTTTGGAAGGGCGGAGGGAGATTACATCACGATCATGCCACCCATCAAATTGAAGACTATTCTTGAGGCAACAATTGTTTTTTTTTAATTTTATTAATAACCATTGTTTTTCCATATCGTGTGCCCAATGGCACTTCTCTATAGCAATGCATAAATTGACCTCTGCATAGTTTGTGATCCTAGCTACATGCCATTATTTGTATTTGCATGACATCGAGTGTTGTTTATAGTTGTCGTGAGTCCATGATATTCATGCAAAAAATGAAGTCTTGTAGAGGAGGACTCATCAAACCGACCTTTTGAATTTTAGTTTGACAAAAAATGAGTGGACATTGGTAGCGAGGTTCACATAGGTAGTAGGAGCAAAGTTTTGAGCTCGTTTCGGGCCTAGTAGTAGACTATTAGTTGTTCTTTTATTATAGTTGTAGTTTTTGACACATTGTCACACTTTAGATTGAAGCCCCAAGTGACTCGGGAATCAGAGTCGCATCTCGATGGCTAGTGCCTCGTAGTCATCAATGATTACTGGTCATCTTACACAACTAAGCACTCAGTGCATGACATGAGTGAGTGAGTGATTATAATTTATCATATTTCCAATATTTTGAATGATGAATTGAACTTTATAGCATAGGGATTTCAACATATTGAAAATTTATATGGATGGTTAATTTCAAATGTTGCCCTTCTTTTGAAATGTTGATATAAATTATGCCCTTCTTAATTGGAAGGGTAAAATTAAGATTTTAATTTTTTTTGAAGGGCAATTTTAACTTTGCACTTCTGGGAAGGACTAGAACCCTTTGAAAGGGCTGGTCAAGGTTCAATTTTGAACACTGAGTAGACCTAATAGTTAAGAACATGTGTTTTTTTTTTTTGTTAAAAATAGTTATAACTTAAAAATATATTGTTAATATTTATAATAATAAAAAAACGGTTATGTTATTATAAATAATTCAGCAATTGGTTTGCTGAAGGAACTCGATACAACAATCTACCATCTCTCCATGACCTCCAGTCGGGTAGCCTCTAAGGAGGTATTTCAAAACTTACAATCGAGTTAAACACAAGATCATTATACCCTATTGCTATCGACTTGTTGGCTGCTGTATCCGCCAGAACATTTAGCTCCCTTAGAATGTGATAGAAGGTGACCTTCCTGAACAATCTAGCCTTGGATCTAATCCTATTGATCAGTCTTGCGGTGCATTCATTATTTCCCCTTCCACCCCCATTCAAGGCCTAAATAACTAACCTGGAATCACCAAAGACCATAACATCTTCCACTCCTTTCTTCTGTAACTGTTTGAGCCCTTGCCAGAGTCCATAAGCCTCGGCCATATTGTTGGAATTATAGCCAATATTCCAATAGTATTCCATCATGATTTTCCCACATGGCTCAATAATGATTCCCCCTCCTCCCGCTTTCCCCGGGTTCCCTTTGGAGGTCCCATCAAAAAAAAGTTTAAAAATCTTCCTTTCTCTTAGCCAGTTCTCAAACTGGCACTTGTCCATCCTGATTTCCCATTTTTCCAATTTACTTGCTGCCACTATACTTACCGCCTTGGTGATTAGACTTTGCATCCAACTTTCCTCATTAGCAGTCAAATTCCCTTTGTTACTAGGTATCTTTGAATTGCCGACAATTCCCCCAGCAAGGCATTTACTTTTGCAGCTATCTTCCATGCTGGCTGAATTTTGTCTTGAAAAATTCGATAGTTTCTTTCATTCCAGATGCACCAACAAGTTAATTTGGGGAGCTTCATCCAACATGCTCTCACTCCATTTTTGTTTGATAGCTCTCCTTTGTAAAGGTTGTCCCAGTATAAGAAGCAAGCCTGGATACTGTCCGGGATGTGATTATCCTCTCCCCATCTCTTCAGCACTTCATTCCAGACAGCGGTAGCAAAAGGGCATTTAAAAAAAAGATGGCTGATATTTTCTGAGTCTTCAGCACAGAGTGGACAGCGGAAGGGACCAGCAAACCCCCTTTTCTCCAAATTCTTGCCGGTGAGCACTTTCTCATGCATCAGTGTCCAGGAAAACATCTCAATCTTTGGCAGGGTGTTGTAATTCCACAAATTGTTCCAGATTCTTGGATTGACAGGCACATTATAGTTGACAGAAAAACGTTGGTACCCTTCAGCAGTTGAATACTTGCTAGACTGCCTTCCCCAGCCACGTTTATCTTTTTTAGTTTTATTGATTGGGGCGAGACCTGCTAGATGATGTAATAGCAAGGTGCTTTCAGATTTTAAATCGGCTGGGCAATCCGGCAGTGCCCAGTGTGACCAATTGTTTGGCTCGACAGCCTCCCATTCAGCGATGTCCCAAATCGTGGCCAGTCTTTTTTCTGTCATCCAGGCTTGCAGACATGGGAGGTGAGGTGGAGGACGGCCCAGGATCACATGGTGCCAGATGTTGATCGATTTCCCATTGCCTGGGATAAAAAATAGCTCAGCTCTGAAGTATGGCAGCGCTTTTTTGCAGACATTGTAAATAGCAGAGCCATTTTTGACCACGTGATCTCCATCCAGGCACCTGAGCGTTGGCCTGGGGAAGTATTTTCTCTTCAGCACTCAACTGCTCCAGGAGGATTTGGACTCGAGCAAATTCCATAACAGCTTGGCTGCCATGGCCAAATTTTGGTTTTTTAAGTCTCTAATTTGAAGACCACTCTCTGACCGAGGCAGTTTTATGGTTTTCCAATTGACCAAGGCGAAATTTTTGCTCCCCCCATTGTTCCCCCCCTGTAAGAGAAAGTTTCTTATCAGGCCTTCAATCTGGTTTAAGACAGTGACCAGAGCGAGGAGAAGGGAGCATTGGTAGAGCAGAAAGCTATTCAATACAGCTTTGATAAGCACTACCTTTCCAGCCAAATTGAGCCAGATCGTCCCCCAGTTCATGATTTTCCTTTTGATTTTCTCCACGATGGGATTCCAGGCTGAGCTCTTAGGCTTGGATTTGAAGATAGGTACTCCAAGATAGTTGAAGGATTCCCACGTAACAGCCCCATCCATGTCGAGTATCCGAGAAATATCAAGCATTTCCCTGGGATTTAGGCTCCATCCAAAGATCTGACTTTTCCCTAAATTGATTTTGCTTCTGGAGGCATGACAATAACAGTTCATTTCCAGCTTGAAGCGGCGAGCTATAATCTGGTTGGCTCCTCCCAGCAGGATAGTATCATCCGCGAACAGAGCGTGGTTGATGTCTTTAGTGCCTCTAGCCATCCTGATGCCAGAGAGCTCCTGATCTTGTCTGGCATATTCCAGTTGGAGACTAAGGACAGAGGCCTGGATGGCATAGAGCAGGGAGGATAGCGGGAAACCTTACCTCAGACCTCTTGATGCTTGAAAGAAGGGGCCAACTCTACCGTTGACAAGTGGGGCTATCCAAGGCTTGCTGATACAGGCCTTGACCCAAGAGATGAATTCAGGAGCGAAGCCAAATCTCCTCATTACCTGATAGAGAAATGAGTGGCTGACTCTATCAAAAGCGTTGGCTAGATCCAGCTTTACCGCCATTCCTTTGTCTCCATTCTTCTGACTGGAATGTATAGCCTCTTGAACTAATATTATGTTGTCCCAAATCTTCCTGCCTTTGACAAAGCCACCTTGGTTTTCTGGGATGAGATGAGGTAGGATGTATTTTAGTCTATTGGCCATTATCTTTGTGATGATTTTGTAGCCTATGTTACACAGGGATATAGGCCAGAATCTGTCAAAGGATTTAGCTCCCTTTTCTTTGGGAATGAGTGCCAGGAAGGCAGAGTTTGTGCTACCTCCTATTTTAATGCACCTTTGGGATTTACTGACCATTTTAAGCAAATCGGTTTTGATAATCTCCCAACAAATTTTTATGAAATTGGCATTGAAGCCATCAGGGCCCGAAGCCCTATCATCCTCCATATTGTCAACAACCTGTTTGATTTCCTCCAGCGTGACCACCTGCTTCAGGGCGTCGTTGTCTTTATTTTTTATGGCATTAGGCACCAGGTTTAGGAGCTCGACGTCTTCAATTACAGGCTGGGCTGTGTACAGATCCTCAAAGTGTTTGGACGCTTCGATTTTGATGTCTTCAAAGTTGCTGATTACCTTGTCGTGGGACCGGATCTCACTCACAGAATTGAAGTTTCTCCTAGCTACAGCCTGCTTGTGAAAAAATCCAGTGTTCTTGTCTCCGTCTTTCAGCCACTTACAACGCCATTTTATCCTCCACCACTCGGCTTCTTGCCTGCATGCTTCGTGGAGGTTTGACTGGAGCTTTATCTCTGTGTGAATGTCTGAATTGGTCACCGTTTTTTCTTCCATACCAGCTTGGTGATTCTCCAGCGCAAGGGCAGCCTGGAGTTTTTTATAATTGGGAGAGGGAATTAATTTCGCCCAAGATTTTAGCTCTTTCTTCAGCCTTCTCAGCTTCTCCTCCCAGATGTAGAAGGGGGACCAAGTGTCCGCTACCATCTTTAGAAACTCAGGTTGAGTGGCCCACATTGGATTAAATCTGAAGGGGATCGGTCCTAAATTTTTGTTCATCTCCATCTCGAGAAAAATAGGCTTGTGATCCGATCCTCCAAATGGGAGGATTTTGGAAGACAGATTTAGTCCCAGGAGGAGGAAGGAGTCTTGGACCAGAAAGCGGTCCAGCCTAGCAGCAATGTGCCCGGGACCAGTCCTCTTATTACTCCAAGTATATTTTCCTATGGATGGCTTGATATCCATGAGGTCCCACTCCAAAATGATATCATCAACAATTTCTCTTATGGGGTCTCTGATCAGGGAACCCCCTCTTTTTTCGTCCTGGCTAAGGATGACGTTAAGATCCCCTGCCAGGATTACATTTCCTTGCTGATTACTTCTTTCCTCACGAAGGAGGTTCCAACAATTTTTTTTATCAGCGTAAGAATTAGGAGCATAAATATTGAATATTCTTACCAGAGTATGGGTGTCTTTTTGCCTCAGCAGCGTGAGTATCCAGTTAGGGCTATACTTGATGTCAACAGCCTCAAATTTCTTGTCATCCCATAGGGTTTCAATGCCTCTGGATGCGCCCCTTGAACTGATGGCAGCTTTTCCTCTTTTTTCCCAAAATTTAAGACTTACTTGGAGAAATGCGGCTTCCTCCATCTTGGTCTCCTGGATCAAGAAGATGTTCGGTTGGTAAAGAGAGATTAAATCCATCATAGATTCTTCCTTGCTTTTGCTACCGAGACCTCTGTAGTTCCAGGAGAGGACCTTCATTACTTACTTTTGGAGGTCGTAGGCATCCATTTCTGGGCATGCCCTTACTGACGGGTATTTCAGGTGTTCTTTAGTTGCTTTTCTAAGGTTAGCTGGAATCCTTGCAGCTTATCCTTATAAGTAGCTTGTTTCCTAACCTCTTTCCTGGATTTCCTGCCTTTAGTTTTAGTCAGTCTTGGAGTGGTGAGCTCTATCTCCCCTTCTTCCTCTTCCTCTTCTTCTGATTCAAATTGTTCCTATGATTTCCCCCGGGGTTCTCCTTCTTTTGTCATATCAACACCTTCTTCTTGATCTTCCACTTGCTGATCGGATGGGTCTACTTCTGATTCTTTGCTCTCTTCATTACTAGATTTCTCTACGGCTTCAGTGGACTCATTCCTTACTTCATTGGGTTCATTTGTCTTGGATGTTTCTTGGGATCCTTCAAGAGGGGGATCTCTGGTTTCTTTGGTACTTTCACCCTTCTTAGAAGCTCCACCACCTTGATTTTTGAGTTTGGATCTATTCACCCTTTGCCATCCTTATGCCTTGTCCTAGTGTGATTCAGGTTTTTTAGGGAAATTCCGGATGAAGTGCCCGTATTCCTGGCAGCCCCTGCACTTGAAGGGGAGTTGTTCATAGTCGAGCTTTTGGAAGTGGGACCAATTTTCTACAGTTAGCTTTATGGCCTCTGGCAATCCTGCTTCGAGGTCCACCTCGACGCATATGCGGGCACATGCATATTGATCCTTTGGGCTCGCCATGTCAATGTATTTCCCCAGGACAGTCCCGATCGCTTGGAGAGATTTAGGGTTCCAGCAGTGCATGGGGAGGTTAGGGAGTTTGACCCAAACTGGCACGGATTTGGGGATGTCAGCGTTTGGATCGAAGTCGGGGGTCCACCCATTGAGATAGAGGCCTTGCGGCCCCATGAAGTAGGGTCCGTTCCTGAATATTAGATCTTTATCTTCCTTGGATTCGAAGTCGAACAGAAAGTAACCCCTTCCAATGGAGTAAGAAGCTACGTTTTTGGAGATTAGGGGTCTCCAGTTCCTTTGGACCCAGTTGTTGGTAGTTTTTGGGGAGGGCCAGAGCCCCGTGAATTGCCCGATCAGGGCTCGATCTGCCAGGGAGAGAGCTACCCGCATAGTTTCTTCCGGAGGGAGGGCGACTTCCGACACATCTTCAATTCTCTTGACAAACTTCGGTGGATCTCTTAGACCCGATCTCCTGTTCTAAGGGCCAATTAGCCGATCAAAGGCAACAGATCTCGGGTCTGGAGGCGGACACTCCACCCCAGCCATCTGGTTGCTCCAATCGCCAGACACTCAACTCATGGGCCTTACAGCCACGAGATCAGAGATAACAGCCTCCTAGCTCTTGGCCTAGCAGGTTCAGCTCTCGTAGGGCCCTGCAGATCTCCACAACGGCTCAGCAGCGACTAGCAGCTAGCAAGTCAACCTACCCAGCCTGCATGCGTCTCGATCTGAGGTAGTGTGGCGTGAAGATCAAGGCAGCCTGCTCAGCCCAACGTGTTGTCCAAAACAAAATATATTGTTAATATTATTCCTACCATTTAAAATTAAAAAATATTATTCTTATGATTAAAGTTTAACTTTCAAAAAAAATATTAAAACCTAAATATGGTTAAAGTTTAACTTTCACCCCCAAAAAAATGAAAAACATTAGAACCTAAATATTACCATGGTCAACGAGAAAAAAAAAAAATGAAAATATTGGAACCGAAATATCACCATGTTCAACAAGGAAAAAAATATCCTATAACCTAATGTTGAGAGAGGGTACCGAGGTTCCAAAAATATCCTAATAGTTGAATGGGGATGAGAGAGGGGAGTAATGTTCCGAGTCATAGGAAGTGGTTGCATGGGTTGAACATGGGAGGGAATAAATAAATGAATATGCTTCTAATGTCTTGACCACATTCTACAAAATTTGGAATTCAACATGTCCATGTTCACATCTAACCCCATAAAGCCCCTAAAAAGTAGGCTATGGTAGAGACCCATTAAGTTTAATATTTATTATCCAAAACCTATAAATCATGGCATTAAAAGGAGTTTAACTTTAGTTATTGGTTACCAAGAAGAATTCTCTAGATGCAGCTCAGTATATTAGATTGGGGATCGGACGGTCAAGCTTCCTCGAAGTCTCGAAGATACTTTCGAGAGGCTTCTAGTAAGTGCGTTTCTCAAAAGGTTACTCTTTAATTTGATTTAAATCCAAGGGCCACCGCACATCTGATCGGAAAAGAGGTGAAATCGTGAGCGTTGATTGAAAGAACCGGAATTCCGTTGCGAGGGGAGGAAAGCACAAAAGGAGAAGGAAGCCCCGGAGGCTCATTCAAGAAATTTGCGCTGCTCTTGTCAAATTTCTTCCCAACATTTTCAGCCGGCCTCTGGCTACATATTGCTATTTGCAGGTTTAATTGACAGCCAAAAGAGTCTTGTTGTGGCCTGTATTTCTTCCTGAAGTTGTTGGAGATCTCAAGAATTTGTAGCTGAAGGGTTTCACCGGATTGTTTTTCGTAAGTGAAAATGTTCGGAGCTCGTGCCCCTAAGAAGAGTGACAACACCAGATATTATGAAGTTCTGGGAGTGCCAAAGAGTGCTTCACAGGATGAACTGAAGAAAGCTTACAGAAAGGCAGCTATCAAAAACCATCCCGACAAGGGTGGAGATCCAGAAAAGGTATGCAATACAAACCCTAATCATAGTCTGTTATTTGTTAAAAGAGGAGTATTGAAAGATTTTTACATGCTTTAAAGGGTCATGGCGTCCCCTAAAAGAAAGTTAAATTCTTTAGGGTTGATGTGGTAAGCTTTTCCTTAAGCACATAGTTCTCAAGGAGAAATTTAGTTAGGTTTTATAGAAAATCCAGTAAGCAGATCGATATATTTTTTCCAAACTAAACCACGGCGAATAAAAAATACTGGCAAACGGCACTGGATAACGTAGTTTATGCAATAAAACTTTAATATGATTTGGGTTTTTTTTGTCATCTGTGTAGATTTACTTAATTTTTAAGGTGCGAGCCTCCCCGAAATACTATTAAAGATTGCATCTCTCTGTCTTGCTACGTTTTTTCCATTATCTCCCTCAAAAGTATTTTCGATGTGTTATCGTTTGCAAATTTACGGATATTCTAGGGTTATTGAAACGCATCTTTTTGAGAACATCTGTATTTTGTGTTGTGATGAACTTAACATCGCAATAAATTGACATACATAAATGATTTTGCAATTATAAATGCAATTCCAGGGCGAGTATAGGCAACCCTACGTTTAGTAATCTTTAAAGGAGGACCGTCTTTCATGGGTTATTTATGGTTTCAATTAGTCAATTTTTGGGCATATATTTTAGGAGTTTATTCAATGGAAAGTCCTATCCCCGAATTTAGGGTTTTGTTAATATATTTTTCTTCAATTTTTGGACTTATGGCTGAAAATAACTGAACTCTAGGAATATACTCCCAAACTGTGGATTAGGTGATTTTATTGTTATAATTCATGGTGTTTGTTTGCAGTTTAAGGAACTTGCCCAGGCATATGAGGTACTTAGTGATCCTGAGAAAAGGGAGGTTTATGACCAGTATGGAGAGGACGCACTTAAAGAAGGGATGGGCGGCGGTGGCGGTCATGATCCATTTGATATTTTTCAGTCATTCTTTGGTGGAAGTCCTTTTGGTGGCGGTAAGCTGTATTTTCTTATTCTTATAATGTGCAAGGTTCTGATATGTACTTCCAAGCAAATGGTCAGTGGAGGCTTTCTTGACCTATGCATTTTGTATTTGTTTTGGGTCACATGACACGTTTTTCTAGCTTTTGCTTTGTTTTTACAGGTGGAAGCAGCAGGGGAAGCCGCAGGCAAAGGAGAGGCGAGGATGTTGTTCACCCCTTGAAGGTATCATTGGAAGACCTTTACAATGGAACATCAAAGAAGTTGTCACTATCTCGAAATGTGTTGTGCTCTAAATGCAAGGGGTAAGTTCTCATGGTCTATACGTGCTGCGCTTTCTAGCTGGTCTAAAAAGGTGCATTAATTTGATGCAAGGCAATATTTCTTTTGGGACAGGATTCTAGATAGATTGATGGTGTGTTTGAAACTAAGACCGTAATTCTAGACATTAAAACTTTTTCTCTAGACATATTCAGTATTACATTGTCATAGAGTCCAGAATTTGTTAAATGTACAAGGTTAATTAATTTTGCCCAACGTGAACGTGTGTTTGTGAACTATGTTCAGGAAAGGATCAAAATCTGGTGCATCAATGAAATGCAGCGGGTGTCAAGGGTCTGGCATGAAAGTCTCTATTAGACATCTAGGACCTTCAATGATCCAGCAAATGCAACATGTCTGCAGTGATTGTAGGGGGACAGGTAATTTGAGATAATGCTCTATATATTTTGGTATTTAGGCTGAAGGTATACTTCATTAATTTGTACTGCAGACGTGTCTATATGTTACTGTTTGAAATCCTCCCTCTGGAGTGCTCTATATTTCAAAAGACCGTCTTAAAAAATTACACACAATAAGCAGAATATAAATTCTTGAGCGAGAGGTCATTCATTTCATTACTGAAATGATCAGAAGGGACATTATTGCATTAATGGTATCCATGTGCTAGTATTTGCCATTTCTTGTCGCTATTACATGAGTGTTTCAATTTTAGTTTCCTTACTATTTTTTTTTCTCCAGGTGAGACAATAAACGAAAAAGATAGATGCCCGCAATGTAAGGGTGAAAAGGTCTTGCCGGAGAAGAAAATGCTTGAGGTAACAGTTGATAAGGGAATGCAAAATGGTCAGAGGATCACTTTTCAAGGGGAAGCAGATGAAGCGGTAAATAATTGTCATTGATAGTTCTGTTAGTTGTGGAATTTGGGCTTATTCATTTTTTTTGGTTCAGCTGTTGGCTTTTATTCTTTTGCTGTCCTTGAGCAGCTGTCTTGATTTTGTTCTGCTTATGACGTGTGTTACTTGCAAACTTTCGATGATGCAGCCCGACACGGTTACCGGTGACATTGTTTTTGTGGTTCAACAAAAGGAGCATCCCAAATTCAAGCGAAAGGGAGATGATCTTTTTGTTGAGCATACTTTATCATTGACGGAAGCACTGTGCGGGTTCCAGTTTATATTGACCCATCTGGATGGTCGGCAACTGCTTATTAAATCTAGTCCTGGTGAAGTTGTTAAACCAGGTAAAACAGTGTGATTCCTAACCATATGCAAAATAAAACTAGATTTTAACTAGTTTTTATTTTGAAAAGTCTGATGATTTATATCATTGATATTTTCAGGTCAGTTCAAGGCTATTAACGATGAAGGAATGCCTGCTTACCAGCGGCCATTCATGAAGGGTAATCTGTACATTCATTTCTCTGTAGATTTCCCAGATTCTTTTACTCCTGAACAATGCAAGGCGCTGGAAGCCGTATTGCCTCCTCGATCTGCAAGTCAGCTAACAGACATGGAGCTAGATGAGTGTGAGGAAACAACCCTCCATGATGTAAACTATGAGGAAGAAATGAGGAAGAAACAAAGTCAACAGGAAGCTTATGAAGAAGATGAGGAAGGCTCTGGTGGGCCAAGAGTACAATGTGCACAACAATGAGAGTAGCTAATTAAAGAATAGATTTGTTTGTAGCATCAGACTAAGAGGAATTTTCATTTAACTGTTGAATGCTATAGTTATAATATATTGGATTTCATTCTGTAATTTCCTGAAGGTAAACAAATACAGAATGCATATATAACCCGATAAAATCAATTTTTTGTGCAAAATATGATGTTATTTGAAGTCTACCATGTTACTTATCTAAAGGACATGGTGTATGCTAAATGTATATTGTGGATGGATGAAGGATACAAGTGTGATGTTTTCAGTTTTTCGATGGAAAGATATGAATGTGTTGTTGTTTTCAGTTTTTCTTCTTGGATATAAGTTTATGAAGTCAACAGCGGGTAGGTTGGATTAGTCTCCATTATCATTGTTAATTGGTTTATTTCATTGCCATGTTTCAAAGAATATCAAGGATGGGTGTAATTATGTGAAGAATAGTTTTGTTGTCACCTAAGCTGAAAGAAGTTTAATGTTATGTGGTGCATCCCCAAGCTCACGGCACATGTTTGAGATACTTTATACACTCGTTTATTTATTAGAGAAGAGAATGATCATATTTTCGGCAAACCTCTTCATGGAAACTCTCTCTCACTAGAGATCTGTTTTGGAATTTGTGTATCGTATTTAATTACTATGGTTTTCTCGGAATTTTCGTTTGTGAGTTGGGATCTCGATTCTGAATTGGATTTATAAATTGGGTTTTTTAAGCGCACTCTGTTTAACTTTTTCCTCTGTTCAAGGCGAAACATAGATCTGTCTAATATCAGTTTGTCGTTGATATCTTATGGTTTGTTTTTTTTTCATAATTTCGGCGAATTCACATTCCATAAATTGTTAGTCATTATTTAGACAAATTGATATACTATATTGGATCCAAAATGGCGTTGCAAAAACCAAGGCTAATGATTTCAATTCCTCAGGGAAGACAGGTAATTCTAATAATTCTAATTCCTCGGTGAAGACATAGGCAACCCCAATGATTCCAATTTCTTAGTTAACACATAGGCAATTCCAATTGAAACTCTATCTTCTGAGAAAGATTACTCATCTAGGTCTATAGAACTATATTTTAGAACCTAATTAGTTTTGGAAGCCCGAGTACTGAAGTGATACGAAGAAATTGGTACCGGTAGACCGCGAAATTAGGTATTGGAAATGCAGACAACATTAACCAAGGTTTCTCATCTGTTGAGATTGGTATCCATCTTGTTTGAGTTATCAATTTTTTTATTATTATGGATGTATGCCTTCGGAGCATGAATGTTCGAGTGATCAATTTGTTTATGAATGTATGCGTTTGGAGCATTTGGGCGGTGTTGTTTATGAATGCATGCCTTGGGAGCATTTGTGCAGTGGGGTCTCATATGTAACGGTGTCTGTCGGAATGTCTGAGCTCACATACAGGTAATGGATGGAACGTCTGATATCAAAAACCTTGAACTTTTCGAGTGCAGCATGAAATTGGTATCAGAGTTTGATTGCAGATTTCTTATAGTGAAGACTTGTGAAATCTCATCTTATTGATGTTTAGATGGAACGTCTGATGTCAAAAACCTTCTGAACTTTTCGAGAGAAGTCTGAAATTATCGGTATCAGAGCTTGATTGCAGATTTCGTATAGTGAAAACCTGTGAAATCTTTTCTTATTGGTGTTTAATTGTGTGAATCCGAGGGTTTTTATTTTTGTGTACAAGGTTTTATGAGCTATTTTGGATCCCACACCCGATACTCGAGGGAAAAAGTAAGCACATGACTATGTCAAGGTATATGACTACTGTTTTCTGGTTGTGCTATGTTGATATGTCTTAGGTATATGTATATGGCTAGGAGGTTCTATGAGCTATTTATTTTGGATCCCACACCCGATACTCGAGGGAAAAAGAAAGCACATGACTTTGTCAAGGTATATGACAACTCTTTTCTGCTTGTGTTATGTTGATATGTCTTAATATCTAATAATTTTAGGGGGACTATTATTTATCCATTTCATTTATGGACCAGGATCTGGTTGTGTTATGTTGATATGTCTTAATATCTAATAATTTTAGGGGGACTATTGTTTATCAGGATGTGTGTACTCTTCAGATTATGTTGATAGGTTTTAATGTCCAAGAATTTTAAGGTGGACTATCATTTATGTTTTTTTTGGTTTTAATGTCGAAGCTGATTTTATCGGTTTTAATGTCGAAGCTGATTTTATCGCAGTTTGAAATGTTGAAAAAATAGTTGATGCATGAATAAAGTATAATTTGTTTTATTTTGTCTGAGTAGGTTTTATGAGCTATTTTGGGTCTTGCATGAATAACATATAATGTTGTGGTACTTGCAGTCTATAAGTAGTCACCAACAACGATTTAAGTGTGTGCTAATATAATTCTAGATCCTAGTCATGTGCTAGTATGATTTGTGTTTACCAACAACAATTTAAGTGGTTGTGCTAGTATAACCCTAGATCCTAGTCAATTGTGCTAGTATGATTCTAAATCCTAGTAGTTTAAAAATTAATTTCAACAAAAAAATACGATAAAAATCCTAACCAATTGGATACTACTATAACCTGCTATTATCGATTGTACACAACTATTAACTGCTATTATTAAGTAAAGAAAACTATAAGCTGCTATTATCGATTGTATACTACTAGAAGCTGCTATTATTAAGTGGCTGGGAGATGATACATTTAATTGGATTTTCCAAAAATCCTAGTCAATTCTATACTACTATAAACTGCCTGCTATTATTGAGTAGCTGGGAGAGGATGCATTCACCGAGATAATGATGATGATGTTCACACAAAAGGTGAAAAGTGCATTAACTAGGGCGAGTATGTCTGCAAGTTCACGAAGGCGAAGCTTAATCAAATAAGAAGCTCAATGAACGATTGTTGCATTTTACCAAGTAGTCGCGATGCTAAACCAATATTTTGAACAAACAAGATGTGAACTGTTTCAACAAAACTGAAAGGTAATGATGACAAAGATAAACCATCATTTCAAGGTAGATCCATGTAACGAGAAAATCATTCGTCCATCATGCGGTAAGCATTGAAGTAGTGTGATCTCTTTGGCCATTTAAGTTATGATTCAACATTGTAGGAGCCCAATTTTTGAAGAATTATTCATGTTTTATAACTGTCTTAATTTTCACATTGTCTTTTTTAAGTATTTGATGATGTTCTCTTGGTTTGTTCTCTTGTTGCTTTTCACGGCCATGGCTCTTTACTATTTCACAAGTGTTCAGGTTGTGGAAAATAGAGTTTGATTGCAATAATATGACCTGTGGGTTTAGGATGGGCATGTTGGAGAAGTTCTTCTCATTGTGAGAGCTAGATTAGCACGATTCTCCATTTCCTTGATTGGCTAGAAAATGTTGCTAGGGTGATTCAAATTAACTTATTCTCATCAATGGAATTAGAATTGTGCTTTAAAAGGAGAGTCAACTTTATCTTTTGGTTGATTTGAGCACCTTTTATAGTCATCCGAGTGACAAGTTGTTGCAGGAAAGGTCTCTTGCTTGAAAAGTAAATGCTTGTCTAGCCACACTTTATTTTCCTTCCCATTCCATCAAGGAAGAGAAGCCCATATTCTAGCTCTGAGACTCCAACTAATGAGCTATACCTTCTCCATATTCACTATTTAGCAAAAGATAACCAATGTTTAAACAAATAAAAGTTCATTTCCAATTTTATTTTATTTTTTATTTTTTATTTTTTCTATAACTTAATAACAATTCAAACTTCTTTGAACCCACTTCTATCCATTTGCTTCTAAATCATTTAACGATCGTAGAACTCAACTTTAGTTGTTTATGTCTCAGCCACTTGTGAATTTCCGTGATCGTTGTGTCATGTTGCAAATCACCTCTTTATAAGGGATTTGTAGTAGTGAATCACCTCTTGACAAGGGAAAGATGTGTAGTCTGTACGCTGCATAGCAATAAAGTATTTTAGTGGGGAAAGAAGCCATGCTTTATCCTCCCTTCTACCTACCTATTCTTGCATCTTATGTGTTTGTAGTAGTGCTATTTTTTTCATCTTGTTAGCTTTTTTTCTTCATCTTATGAGTTAATAGTCATGTGTTTTTCGTCTTCTTTTTTTGGCTTTGCATGATAACCTGATACCTTGGTAAAAATGTTCTTACATATTACAAGAGCATGGATAATCTGATTTCTCAATAATAATATATTTATTTCTGCATTATTCCTTGTTCATGAATGGTTTGTCAAAACCTTCAAAGTGTTGTCCAAACCTTCTATTGCATTAGAAAATATATACAATTTGAAGGAAAACAATGGAAAAAATATATATACAATTTGAAGGAAAACCTATTGGTTATTCATTTCATCAAGATCAATGTCAACTAAATCTTCTTGCGGCCTCTGTTTGGATTAAAGCTTGTAATTTTCTCAGATATTTGAATTAGAACAAGAAAATTCTCCCAATGAAGAAGAATTCATATAGGAACAGTCTTTTCAATCAGCACCAATATTCTCATATTGCTTTTGTGGCTCTATATATGGAGAATTTTGTCAGTTCAAATTTCAAAGCTATTGATTCATGATGATTTTGAAAACGATGGTGCTGATTTTCAAGAACAACTAATAATATGTTCTTCTAGATTCTTCTCTAGTACCAATGGCACCGAGCTTATCAAGTGTTAACTTGCACATTTTGTATCAATGTCAAGTAATAAATGATACTCTCGATTCATCTTTATGGATATAATATTTGATTCATGATTTTGTTGATTTCATTCATCATTTGTTGGAGGGCTACTCTACCGGGAATTATGCTAGCACCTGCTATTCTGAAAAATTAAGGAATGTCCATAATTACATAATATCAATCATTACATAGGGGCTCGCAACATCATCATGTCACTTACTAGAATTGAACCTGGAAAGAGGGTAACAATCATTTCTCCCAACCACCCAAGTTAAATCCAACTTGTTAAACACGTTAGTTTTTATATTGTCAAACATGCACATCGGGTTACAATAAATAAGATACATAGATGAATAAATTCCGAAGTTACATATACATCAACACTCCCTCTTAACTAGGAATGTATTCTTTCGACACAATTTTCAGTACTGGTCTTCTTCTTTGTATCAACTAGATCATCTCGTCATCAGCATCTTGAATCTTCGGAGTCTTCAAGTCATCTTCATCTTCAAGTCAACTTCACTGGATCTGGATCATCTCTCAATCTGGATCATCATGGAACATCATCACTGGATCTGTATCATCTCTCAATCTGGATCAACATCACTAGATTGGATCTAGTTCATCACTCAATCTGTATCATCACTACTGGATCTGGATCATCACTGGATGTCATCACTGGATCTGGATCATCACTGGTGCTATCTCATGATTCTTCTCGTCACAGAAAGTTCTATAGAGCCATCCTTTTTTCATGCTGGTTGTAGGCCTACCCATCATGTAGGTCTTCGCCCAGCATTTACATCTGACCTACTCGTCAGAAAGGCACATCCATCCAGACAGGAACACATCCTATCACAGTGATGGAAGACTTCCATACAGACAGGAACACATCCTATCACAGTGATGAGAGATTTTAGCACTTACATCTGACCTACTCGTAAGAAAGGCACATCCATCCAGACAGGAACACATCCTATCACAGTGATGGAAGACTCCCATCCAGACAGGAACACATCCTATCACAGTGATGGAAGACTCCCATCCAGACAGGAACACATCCTATCACAGTGATGAGAGATTTCAGCACTTACATCTGACCTACTCGTCAGAAGGGCACATCCATCTAGATAGGAACACATCCTATCACAGTGATGGAAGACTCCCATCCAGATAGGAACACATCCTATCACAGTGATGGAAGATTTCAGCACTTACATCTGAGCACGTGGGAACACATCCCTCAGTTGCTCCAGAAAGGCTTTGCACTTACATCCATCCAGACAGGAACACATCCTATCACAGTGATGGAAGGGCTTGCACTCACATCTGATCCTCTGAGAACACATCCCAACAGCCATATCAGAATGGCCCCCAGTCCTCGACTGAGCTACCTGGTAACTGACTAGGCGCCTCCATTCTCCTAGAGAATGGCAGTTGCCTTTACATCCGACCTACTCATCGGAATGGCCAACACTCACATCTGACATGGAAGGAACTTAATCCTTTAGCCATGACATAATGGTTCAGCCCTTACATCTGATCAAGTGGGAACACATCCCTCTATCACATCAGAATGGCTACTCAGTCCTACACTGAGTGATCCTGGTAACTGACCAGGTGTCTCCATTCCTAAAATGGCAATTGCCCTTACATCTGTCCTGCTCGA